>LPNX010657463.1:3079-56502 GCA_001517045.1 Pseudotsuga menziesii | reverse complement strand
TTTCAGGTATTTCTTGTTTTTGGGGTAGCGGGGTCCATCAAAAGTATGCAGTGTGGGTACTCGTTGGATGCAGAATCAAATTATGCATCCAACGAGCTCTCCCGATTGAAATTTGAGTAAAAACACAGGGAGATATGTCGAAAAAAAGAACACAAAAAGTAGTTTTTTTCTTTCTTCCTCTAAAATTAATCAATATTATTTTATTATTTTAACTATTATTTTATTATTTTCCTTAGGAGGCCCATTTTAGACCCCAAAATTCCTCTAATGTCCCCATTGAGCTTTCCAACTTCAGCTTGAATTGATTAATCACTTCCTCAACAACAAGTAAACAAGACAAGCATACTATATATATTGGTGTTAGATCTATTCTAGCATATATAATCAACAATGTATAAGCATTTGAAATCATCCATGGTTAAAATATTCATTCAAACATACATTATTGGACATGAGAAGATATTTCTATTAATATAAAATTAGAGATTACAATGGGTACAACCTCTGTTGGCACGTCTGCGAATTGGAGAAACTGAATCCCCCACTTGGGTCTCCACCACCTCAATCCTCCATCTCTCGATAGCAAACTCACAAGCAAAAGGCAATCTTGGGAAGAACACAAAAAGTGCTCCAAGGGACAAAGGGATGCAGACTTAAGCACAAGTTGTGGAAACAATGGACTATAGTTTCTTTTCTCTCAATTCTCTTATGCCTTCAATGTATCCAAAGAGTTCCTTATATAGCTTTTCAAAGGGGTAATGAAAGGTCGAATCTGAGCGATCTCAAGGCATATGGAAGGCCAGGAGTCAAGTGAGTCGGATCCATGTCAAGGAAAACTCCAAAAGTATTTGGATTTTGTACACATCTTCATGTACACGGTTTTAGGGGTCAAACCTGCGTGGGTTTAAAATTCATGTGTATCAATTTTCACATGTTTATAGGGATGGTCTAGGAAACATCAAAGGACAAAAAATGGTCCAAGGGGTCTAATGAGTCTGCAGAGGGACAGGGGAAGGCCATACAAGTGTGATTCATCTAGAGAGGTAAAATCAACTATAACACTTATCATACCCAAGAAGGTTTCCTTTTGTGAGGATTCTTTTCTTGAGGTGGATCTACAGGTCTTTTTGGTCCTTCAAATTCTTTATCTTCTTCTTGAGTTTCTTCATTTATGGTTGTATTATGAATTCTAGGTGCTTCTGCTTCTTCAGGTTCTTCAGCAGGTCTCTTTTTAGATTTGTTTTAAGTTGTGTCTTTATCAAATTTCACATCCCTCCCGATGTCTATCTTCTTGAATCCTGGGAAGTATATTCTGTGAGCCTTCGAGATTTCAGAGTATCCCACAAATATACCCTTCTTTCCTGAAGGATATAATTTTCTTCTCTTCTCTTTTGGAATGTGTATGTACACTAGACAGCCAAATATTCTGAGATGGCTGAAGGTTGGTTTCTTGCTAGAAAATACTTCTTCATGTGTCTTGTTCTCGAGTACTCTATGTGGAGTACGGTTCTGTACATACAACGTTGTTCTGGCAGCTTCTTCCCATAGATGCATGGGAAGATCTTGATCATGAAGCATTGCTCTCATAGCTTCCATGATAGTTCTATTCATCCTTTCTACAACCCCATTCTGTTGTGGATTATATGGAGTGGAAAACTCACTCTTAATCCTCGATTCTTTGCATAAGTCTTTGAATTCATTTGATGTGAATTCTCTGCCATTATATGATCGAAAGGTCTTGATCTTTTTCCTGTGTGGTTCTCGATCAAGGCTTTGAATTCCTTGAACTTGCTGAAAAATTTGTTCTTCATGAAGTAAATCCATGTCTTCCTAGAAAAGTCATCAATGAAAGAAAAATGGTATATACATACCCGCTTAGTGAACTTGATGACATTGGTCCACATACATCGGAGTAGATGATTTCCAAGATTTCTTTTGCCTTGATCTCGCTACATGGAAATGTATTATTTGTATTCTTTTCCTTTTGCACATCCTTTGCAAACCCCTTCATGTTTTGTTTGAATTTCTGGAAGACCTTCAACAACTTTGCTTGCAAGTGGTAGTTCTTTGTAATGCACATGTGCAAGCCTTCTGTGCCATAGTTCATTTGGCTCTACTATTTCATGGACCAAAGCTTATTTTGGATGGCCCTTTAATTTGTATAAACCTCCTTCTCGTTCTCCAATTACTATTACATCATCAATAGTCTTTCCTCGTGGCCATCTACAAATGCAACCCCCATGCCTTTTGCATCCAGTGCTGATATGGATAAAATATTCTTCTTTAGTCCTGGTACAAACAAGACATCCTTCATTTTCATAGACTTTCTAGAGTCTAGCTTGTAAGAGGATTCACCACTACATTTTATGGGATATTGATAGTCATCCCCAAGTTTGACCTTAAGGGGTGAATTATGTTTGGATAGTTTCTCAAAGGATTCCTTGAAACCTGTCATGTGTTTGGAAGCCCCACTGTCAATAATCCAATCTTTGCTTCAATGAGTGACAGTTCCCGTGAGAGCGGAGATCAGAACATATTCATCTTCACTTGAAGAGTCTTCACTTTCTTGTTTTACATTCTTCCTAGGAGGATCATCATCCTCAGCAGTGTGAGCATGATGTCTTCTTTTGGAGTTATTCTTCTTCTTGGATCCATTCTTATTCATGGGAGAATTTCTAGCAAAGTGTCCTATTTCATCGCATGTATAACATCTGAGTTTGGATGGATCCCTTCTTACAACATTATTTTTCTGATGAGAATGCTTACCTTGGTGATGATGATTTTCCCTTGTTCCTTTCTTGGAGTGTACTATGAGAAGTTGATCTTTACTTCCCATCTTTTCTTCTCGAGCTGCTATCCGAGCTTCTTCTTGTGAACATTCTTCCCACAGTCTACTGAACTTGACTAATTTCTTCCTAGCACAAATTCCTTGGATGAAAGAATCCCATGACCTAGGGAGGCCATTCAAGTTTTTCATCATAATTTCTGCATTCTCCACTTCTCCATCTACTGCTTCCAGCTATTATTTGATCTGGGAGACCCTTGTGAAGTATGACTGGATGGTCTCCTCATTCTGAATCTTTACGTTCTTCAATTGGTTCCTTAGAGTCATCTTTCGATTGATGTTCTTCCCTTCAAATAGTTTGGTTAGGGCATCAAACATGGATTTAGGTGTCTTGAGGAAGGACACCTACGGTATGAAGTGATCCTTGATAGAATCAGCAATGATCATCTTTTCCATAACCAACTTCTTTTTATGTAAGGCCTTGGCCTCATCTCCCTCTGGAACTGGAACCTCCTCATTGATATAGTAGTCCAACTCATTTTCTTCTAGGACCATGTAGATCCTATACTTCTAGGCTCAGAAGTTATCAACTCCCTCAAGCTTTTCATCAAGCTTGGTATGGTGAGACATCTTAACTGAGGACCTCAAATGGAAATACAAAAGATTTAGATCTTACCGGGTCAAGATGTCGGATCTAGATTTGGAGCTGAAATCCTACAGTGTTGGTTCAGGAGCAAATTAGGGTTTTTCTTTTCTGGAGTTTTGTCCAACCAAATGCTTTGAATTGGATCCCTAACTTTGATTTTGGGGAGGAGATCAATCCAGGCCTAGTTTCACTGAAAAATTCCACGTCTATGAAAAGCCCTAATTTTTGGTAGCAGTGTCAGGTCCAAAACTAAAAAACCTCAGAATTGGATTATGCTTCAACAGAAAGATGCGCCCTAGGGAGGATAGTTATTCCAACCTTCTTTTGCCAAAAATATGTGGAGAGAGATCCACAAAATAGGAAGCCCTAGTTCCTGTAGCTGTACAGTGTCTTCTTCTCAGGTTAGCTCTAATACCATGTTAGATTTTTAACATTAAGCTAACATAACATTAGGATCTTTAACTGAGAGAACAACAAGCACAACAATAAAAAACAAGAGACAATGAACACAATGTTTTTCCTTGGGGAAACCATAAATGGAGAAAACCCTGCAACTTCCTCAGAGATAGAATCAACACCAAAAGTGAAACCCAAAAATAGTAAGATGATCTCCCGACCGCAATAACCTCTTTCTTCCTTGCCCCAGTGTCTTTCTCTTCCTAAACTATGTGCTACAACTGAGCGTGAGTGAGTGTGTGATAAATAGAGAGGCTAGCTCTCTATTTATACTAATTCCTAACTTGACTAAACTCAACTAGGGCCGACTTCACTAGGTGAGTCTAATAACCCTAGTGCCCTGGAACTATGGGGAATTTAACCCTTAGACAATAAGAGGGTTACCCACCTTTACTTGACATGAATTGTTTACATTATAGAAACTTCCCGATAGAAACATCGAGGCATGACACGACTCAAGTAAATTACAAATGCATCCCGAAATAAACATCAAGTTACAATACATAAGAAATGCAAGTGAATACATTCTGAAGTTACATTTACATCAACAATTAACAGGCACGAGATCACCCACCAATAATGAAAATGGGAATCAAGGTACTAGAGTGAAAACTAACAAGTGTGAATAAATGCATTGACGTCAAACACTTGAAAGAATCCATCGATCAGGAGATATTGATGTATTCCCAAAAACTGTCGATAGCGAGATAACCTGCTACTGATGTCTGCAAGTCTCAAGGCACTCAAAATGACTCTAGATTCCTATCCCTGAATAAATGATCTGAAGTCGATGGGATGAAATCTATTGGAAGGAGGGAATTAAGGCATCCCCCATCATCCAACATGAGGTACTTAACAAATTTGTATAATGTGGAAGGACTCGATCATAATGTGCACAAACCAGTATCAGTACCGAGAATGGCCGACATGCAAAGTCAAGAGAACTAAGGAATGGCCAACTCAGGTTTCAAATTCCTTTGAACAAGAGCATAAAGGTTAATGGTGACTGAATATAGGCAGCATAGACTCAATATAAATAAATAGGACATCTCTGCAACATAGGAGGCATCGATAGAGGCTCCATAGGGACTAAAAGCTTAACCAGTCGATTGAGATAAACTCAGAGAAATGAGTATAGCTCCTAAAGTCAAACTATTAACCCAACCAATGGATTTGATATACAGTGCTTTGTTCAAAGGTGACACAACTCGACTGCTGCCAAAGATAACATCTTTTCCTGTTTGGATTTTTTGTTTTTTTAATTTTTTTGGACTTTTTCAAATATTTTGAAAATCTTGAAAACGAATAAAAGTGATTTATAGTTACATACTAGGAGGATATGAGTGTTAAGGGGAAAACAAACTAGTTCCAAGTAGTGGAATGTACCTATGCTCAATGCAAGGAAACGTGTGTAGGATAACGACAGTCGAGAGAAAGTCCCCTCCCCATAAAAAATGGGGAATCAAGCTGCACAAGATATGTAAAATTGCCCTACTTAGCTAGACATGAGAAAAGATTGGGCTATATGGCTAATAATCAAAGTTAGGGAAGCCAACATAAGGCTCAAAAAGGCAAGCAAAACTCATGATAATGCAATTACAAATTGACATAAGGGAGTCCTGGGGGAAAAGGGCCAACAAAAAGATTAAGAGGAGTATGAGGCTCTTGTGCAAAGTCATGTTGATACTATACAAAGGACTCCCACACCCTAAAGGAACAATGTCGGCATGGGCACCAAATGCAAAACAGGAGCTAATTAGGGCACCCATGTATGGTTAAGCTCTACCATTTACATCATGTCACTTCTAAAAGAAACAAGAAGGTTCTGTGACAAGATAGAATGGTTTTGTACCTAAGGTTATAATGAAATGG
This sequence comes from Pseudotsuga menziesii, assembly GCA_001517045.1. Classification (NCBI taxonomy): domain Eukaryota; kingdom Viridiplantae; phylum Streptophyta; class Pinopsida; order Pinales; family Pinaceae; genus Pseudotsuga; species Pseudotsuga menziesii. The sequence goes on along the minus strand of LPNX010657463.1, from coordinate 50,743 downwards.
TCATAAGGTCATGCAAAGTGCAAACGGAGGTGAAACCTAACCTATATGCCAGTTTAGACATAATACCTGAAATTGAAACAAACGGGTCAAAACCACGGTCAAACTTGTGCTCAAAATGGACTCCTACATCATCAAATTAGTCCAAAATGGTTAGAAAAGGTAAAAAACTATAGAAAGCAGGTAAAAAGTTTCAAAATTTTCAAAAAAATTCTATAAATAGTAAAAAATTAAAAAATTCCATATCATTTGAAATTTTTACCCATTTGAGCTCAAAACTTCCAACGCAAATTTCGGGAGCATCGTCCTGTGAAATTCGACACCCTTTGTTCCAGGTAAATCTGCATGTCCTTCTCTTCCCATTTCATGCAAATTCTTTCAGTTTCCATGGCCAATTTTATTTTCTAGGCACTCCTAACGTAGGCATTTCGGCCCATGCGGATATTGGGGGTTTTTCCGCGGTATGGCCATACGTGGAAAAACCTCCCAAAACTGCGTACATACGCGGTTGTTTTGCAAACAGTCACGTATGCAGCTGCGAATAAGGATTTATAAGCTAAATAATGATCAAAAATCATGTTTGATGTGCAGGATGGTTCTAGAATGGAGGGAGAAGGAACATGGAGATGTAGAAGAGGTTCTTCAAGGTGACTTAATGGCCCAACAAGATCTACGTGCATACGATTTGTATAAGTTTTGGTGTCTTGGAAGCCTAAGGGCCAAAGAAAGACTCCTGCAAATGCTAGTGGATTACTGGGATCCAAACTTAGAGTCTTTTCACATTGACGGTATGTCGCTCAATATAGATATTGTGGACATATACTTTATCACTGGATTATGCCGATGAGGAGAGGTGGTAAATCTCCGATCTTATGGGCCCGGAGGTGGCTTGACTATTGATGACTACATTGCGGTATACTGCCTTTCAAACATGGAAAAGGTTGGGAGTCAAATCCCAACAAACTCGATCCAGGTGCTGGGAATGAAGGCCATACTATTGGCACTTAACAGGATATTTGGTCTAGCTTAACACCACCAGGCCTCGCGGTCATTCATGTTCTATGCGGTGGAGTGTATGAGATGCATAGTCTATGACTGGAGCACTGCACTATTGAGTAACATGAAGCAATAGCTCAGTGATTGCACGATGGCCAATGTGAGAAAATTTGGGCTTGGTAGCATACTAAGCACATTTTTCTTTGAGCATGTACTGGGGTTAACCCCTAGAGTGTACATTTGTCCACATGGAGTTTGAGATCCGACCCAATGATGTTGGGAAAATGTTATGCATGGACTGGGTGGAGGTAGGGTGGCTAACCCCTACCCAGTGGACTTCTTTCCATGGTGGTGGTGGTATATTATTGCCATCGATGACTACCCTTATGCAGGGATAGATTTTTGGGGAGATCCAGACATGCCCCTACCACCAGGAGCGGCATATGGCGATATAGGTAACAAATCCCAAACCCTATTTTTAAGTTTTTTGAATTATAAAACTTTTTGTGTTTTTTGATATATTGACTCCAAAGACATGTTTTGATGTGACGACATAGTGATAATCTGTCATGTGTATGCAGATGTTGGACCACAGTGACCTGATGGTTTCCCTCATCATAGATGGAGGGGAAGAGGAGATGACATCATGGGTGCAGATGTGGAGCAGATGCTCCAAAGCATCCACACAAACTTTGTACACTTGACACACAGGGTACCCATGGCGCAAGTCGAGGACTTTCCTGAGGCCATGCAACGCCAGGTGGTTGGTGTACCACAAGAATGGGTTCGATTATTTCGACGACTAGCTAGAGCCGTCGTGTGTTACCATGATCAGAAGACCCCTCCTCCTCCTCAAGTTTAGAGACCTGAGAGTATTTCATTTTGTACAATCGTGTATTATATTTTGTTGGCTCGAAAGCCCCAATTTTGTATTATGAAACTTATGTATTATGACGTCACATTTTGGATGTTTAATGAAAACCTTTTATGATGATCGATTTTATTTATTTACATGTGTGTAAAAATGTATGTTTTTGATATGCTTATGGTCTATGAAACAAATGAAAATCTAACACATAGTTAGCATATGAGTCAGCAACTTGATTAAAAATTATTGAAACATGTATGTATGTTATGTTCTCTAATTGTTGTTCTAGCAATCTCACACATAAGAATATTCATAATAATGTTAGATCCCTAATACGATACAAGCCATTAAGATGTGAAACCACTAACTGCGAATCAAGACGTACCTCAAGAGAGAGAACACCATGTGAAATAGAAACCTGTAATAATTTGATAACAGCACTATATTCAGCAACATTGTTCAAAGAAGGCCATAAACATACGCCTCCTGAAGACAATACCTGACCCATAGGAGTATAAATCACCCAAGCAGTTGAAGCTGAGATTTGAGTGTGACAGCTAGCACCATCAATGAATCCTATGTAAGTGGAAGACTCCATTGACATCTGCCATAATAAATGAAAGCTAATCAACAAACCCGATCACCATAAGAAAACCTAACTATGTAAAACCCTGTACAATAATATACAACAATCATCCCTGGCTGAAGATCATGCATAGTATTTTTTAAGATAGATCCCATTTCTAGGATCCACCAAGGCTATCCCTTCATAATCCACCAGCTCATAGGCGCCCTTCTCTAACACATGTTTGACCAAGTAAGGACCATGCCACATGTGATTAAACTTCCCTGCCCCCAAGGGTTATTTAGTTTGATCCCACAAAAGGACCAAATCACCTTCACTAAACTTCCTCGGATGGATAGACTTATCATATTGGACCTTAACGTGACACTTATTTACTTCTAGAGCCACTAAGGCATCCCAACGCTGCTCATCAAGCTGCTCTAAGTGGACCAAATGTTCCTCCAATGCGGAAGTTTCTTGTAAAGGCTCTATAGCTAGCTTCAATGAAGCGATTTCACATTCAACCGGCAAGACAGACTCCATCCCATGTATGAGCTGATATGGAGAGAAACTAGTGGTAGTCTTAACCATGGTTCTATAGGCCCACAAAGCAGGAAATAACATGATATGCCAATTTGTCTTGCTTTGCACAATGGTCGTTGGAGAATGGACTTAAATGATTTATTCACTGCTTCAACCTGTCCATTTTCCTGAGGGTAATAAGAAGAGGAGTGCTCCTACTTATACCCTAACTTTGAAGCCAACTCTTCCATCATTTTATTCTGAACGTGCCTACCATGGTCAATGACAAGCTCTTTTGGAATGTCGAACTGAGTAATAATTTGGTTGAAAATGAAATGCATGGCTGTCTCATAGTTGGATTTATTCATGGGCATAGACTCTACCCATTTTGTGAAATAATCGACAACCACTATAATATGATGATGCCCCCCAGTCGAAGCTGGGTTGCAATCCATGAAGTCAAGCGCCCACTTGGTGAAGGGACCGACGGTGATAATAGGATGTAACGGGGAAGGATGCGAGCACATATTGCGTGCAAACACCTAGCAAGGGTGACACTTCTTAACCACATTGACACAATCTTTGAAGATCAACAGCAAAAACTATCCCACTCTCAAGATTTTTTGGGCTGTAGAAAGACCAGATAAATGAACACCACACACCCCTCTATGGCAATCATTCAGCACAACCTCAACCTCCTCATGGGTTAAACGACGACGCAAAATGGAATCTACCCCATGGTGGTACAAAGTGTTATCCAATATAAGGTAATTCTTTTCTACATGACGTAATCATCATCATTCATCCCGTGAAAGGTGAGTAGGGACCTTCAATGTTTGCAAATATACAATGATATCCCCATACCATGGGTCCAAAGTTGAGATAAGGAAAATATGCTCATCGAAAAATGTATCCTCATAAACTTCCTCCTCCTCCACACTTGGAAAATAAAAAATGAGCTCCGCAAAGATCAATGATTTCTTCGATTACGTAGAAACGATTTCGAGATCGAATTCTTGCAAAATAACAATCCACTTATTGTATTTCCCATCGATCACCCTTCTAGTGAAGACGAACTGAAATGGATTGACATGAGCTACCACCAAGGTCTGGCGAAGGAGAATGTAATGTCTCAATATTTGAACCCCATGAACGGTGGCCAAGACAAGTTTCTCCACATGAGAATAACGGATTTCCACATCAATAAGGTTATGTCTCAAATAATATATGACATGCTCGTGGAGCTCCTCATCCTCCTGAACTAGAACCATACCAACCGTCTCCATGAACACAGCCACATAAATAAAAAAATCATGGCTATATTCAGGTGGACTAAGCACAGGGGCTGATGCCAAGGCTCGCTTAAGAGCATCAAAGGACTCTTGGGCTCGCTCATCCCAACAAAAAGTAGTGTCCTTCTTCAAAAGATGCATAAATCCTCTAGTCAAATTGTCAAAATTAACCATGAATCTCTGCAAGAAATTTACCATGCCTTGCAAACACTAAAGATGTTTAATATAACACGGGGGAGACAATTGAAGTATTTCCTCAACCTTTAATGGATCGAATCTTATACCCTCCTTGGATACAATGAACCCTAGCAAGTGACCAATACTCATGCAAAAGATGCACTTATGAGGAATATTTAACCTAACCTAGTAATCGCGGCATCTTTCGAATACTAATCTCAAATAGTATGGATGACGCACTCTCAGAAGAGAATGAGCAGCAAGATCATCCAAACACACATCGATAATTGTTTTGAGATCATGAAAAATTAAGGCCATAGCCCGCTTAAATGTAGCTCCGATGTTTTTAAGGTCGAAAGGAATCTTTTGATATGCAAACATACCCCAAGGACAAATAAATGTAGTTTTATGTTGATCCTCATGTTTGATCTGAATCTGATTATATCCAAAAAAACCATCCATGAAGGAGAATACCTCATTTCCTGCACACTTATCCAAAATCTAATCAATAAATGGCGTCGAAAAATTATCCTTAGGACAAGCATGATTTAAATCACAAAGATCAGTGCATATACGGATCACTCCCTGCTTCTTATCAATCAGAACAGGATTTGAAACCCACTCCGTCAAGGGAACGGGATAGATAAAACTGACTTTTAACGGCTTCTCTATCTCATCCTTAATAGCGGGTGCATTTCTAGGATTCACCACATGCAAACGTTGTCGAACGGGCTTTGCATTTGGATGGGTATTAATCTCATGTTTGATAATACGAGGGTTGATACTTGGCATTTCCTCATATAACCAAGCAAATATGTCACAAAACTCTTTAAATACCTTGGTACGCTCTTTGATCTCATCAAGGGAACAATCCGCCCCAATGTAGACATTCTCAACTTTGCCAGGATCACAAGAAATATTGATAGGAATAGTAGGTGATAAATTCACCATCTTCCTATCAGCCATCTGACCAGGAGAGCTCAATGGAACCATGGGACTACCAATATTCTTGCTAAGAATATCCCTAAGGTCATCACGCTCAATACGGTCGAGTTCAGGAAGAAAATATGATCGATGATGTAACTCTTCCCAAGGTGGCTCAGCCCCAGACATGGCCTCAATAATGGCTTCATCTAATAAAAAAACATCGTCAAGGAAATCATGTGCATGAGAGTACTCAACTGCCCATGCATGCAGCACATATGGGTCCTCCTCCTCCGTCAGTGAAGAGGAAGGACTAGGCGCTGCAACATAATCAAGATTTGCTTGATATACTATAATCGCTCCAGGAAATGACACATCTGTTTCAACAGGTCCATTCGAAGGACTCGATGAAGGAAGAATCCAAGGATCTTCCATATGGGTAGTGCGAAAAGACATCGAATTCAACAAAGACGAATCCCCACCAAAACTAGATCCGATCATAAGAACGGGTGTAGGACAACTAAAGGTCCCCGTTAGAGGTGGATACATACCCACACCCACACTCCCAGCTGTCAACTGAGAATGATTGATAATCGGGATAGAAGCTCCCAATGATGCACTAACACTCGGATTGCGAAATGATGTCTGATCAATCATAATGATCTTCCCATTAAATGGAAAGTATACTACTTGAAATAGAGAAGAGGCTATGGCTTGCATACTATACATCCAATTCCAACCCAACAAAAGATTGTAGTCAAGGGGCGCATCAACCACCTCGACCTCGATTGCGACGGCCTTCCCTCCCAATTGGACCTTAAGAGAAGGATGAATCTTGTGTGGCTGAAATGATCTACCATCAAAGGCAGTCAACATAGTAGTGGATTGAGACAACTTGGGAGAACCCAAACCCTTCCAACATGACAAAGACATCACGGAAGCAGAAACACCTTCATTAATCACAGTGCATTTGATGGTCATATTAAGACTCTCTACATGAATCCAACATGAATCAAAAGAGACACTTAGTAAGGAAAGCGAGGCTGTTGTCCCATGGTTTCAAATTTGATAATGGAAGAAGACTTATCATCATTAACCCTAAGAGTAGAAAGAAAAGATTTCCTTTGCGGAGGACAACTCTGAAGTACTTCAAGTGCGGACATCGCACAAGGAGTTTGGCCCAAATCCTCGACAACAGAATAGTTCTTGGAGGCTCGGGCATTAGGATTGTGCCCTGAACGCTTTAGGACTCCCTTAGGAATGCAAAGTGCAACTTTAGGTTTATCCATAGGGTTTTCGATATGCAAAGGGATCTTAGGTGGAGCGAGTTCTTTTCCAAGGTCCATTTGTGACAAACCATAATCCTTTGCATGAGTCACAACCTTAGTAGCACATACCATGTTGATGCAACCATGACCAGTATTGGATTCCGGTGGATTTTGATCTCCACCCGATGCATAATGAGGATCATTGGTCCTCAAGTTCATATTTTGATTATGAGGTAAAGGATTGGTTAGCACAGTTGGGCCTTGTGCTATGAATCTCGAGGCATCTTCCATATGAGGGCACAAGTGAGTGAGGTGGTCATACTTACATAATTTGCAAGGAAACTTTACCTTACATTTATACTACTTGTCCCCCCCAGAATTACAAGCATTCTTGTCATTAAAATTAGCATTTTCATTCTTGTTGCCACCCTTACGATTATTTTTACCCTTTTTCTTATTCCTTCTGGGCTGCTGGTTGCCCTTCCAGTCTGAAAATTGCACAGAAAGTACACTTGCCGTTTGGGTGGGTTGAGACAAAGCCATGGCTTGTAACAAGGTAGATTGATTAATAGACAATTGGATCACTTGTTTCACAACCAAATCCATAGGTTTGGGACTTGTGCAACCCACAATGCCATCGGCATGTGGTACAATATTGATCTTGGGATCGAAACTAGATCGTAGAGCGTTAGGTATAATGTCATACAAAAGTCCGGATTGAGTGTAGATCAAATCCAACACTTGTGCCATAAATATTTCTTTTTCCTCATTTTGGACTTCAGATGTAGAAACATCCTTCGCAATGTAAGGTAACAACGACTTGAAGAACCATTCAAGGAGAAATTCTGGTGGTATAAAGGCTTTAATCAACCACTTCCATCTACGCCACTCTTGAATATGATTTGAGATATGTGTGGCTTTGTCTTATCAAAATGTCGACAAGAGTTTTGTACCAATGTTGTAATGCATGGGTAGCTAAAAGTGATTGAGGAAAGTCATGGCAAGGTCATCGAATAAAATGAATGCCCCCCTTGGTAACTCTATGTACCATTTCACTGTAGGCCTGGTGAGGGTGCATTGAAATAGACTTAAACGGATTGATTCTTCATGTAAGGAATTGGAAGAGAACCAAAGGTGAAAAGTAGTGACATGTTCACTAGGATCTTCTCCAGCTTTGCCCTCGAACTTGGGAATGTATGAAGGAATCTTGTTAGGGATGGTCGACCAGGTGAGGTCATGAGATACCAAATCATTCATAATTCTCGATAAGTCAGATAAGTTCAACGTTGTGAGCAAAGAGAGCCTAGGTTGAGCCAGTCTATGCCACGCTCCTTGATAGTTCTAGTTCATGTAAGGTTGATTGTTCTAAATACCATGGCCTTAGCCATACTATCCTCCTCCCATTTGACATGTGTAGGGCTGGATGGAAGCATTATGATGTGGTGTACCTTGACTATGTGGTGCTACAAATCCATAATTGGAAGAGTAAGCGGGTTGTTGATACCCGTACCCATAGGGTTGATAGTTTTGTCCATACTATGGTTCATAAGACTATCCATGAGAAGCTCCATAAGGTGTCCCATGGGATGTCCCATGAGAATCTCAATAGCTAGGGATATGGGGACCTCCTTGCGATGGACCATTAGATGATCCCAAAACAAGAATATGACCTCTCGAAGCAACGTGAGGTACTTGACTCTGAGATACTACCATGAGAGCAGTTGCAATACGAACATGGCTAGTAGTGATATTCCAGCCTGAAGGACAACATGAATGAGGGGGAGGAAGGGTTGTCAAAAATGCATTCGAAGGAGTAGGGTTTGAGGATTAAGGGACATGTGAAGGGATGTAAGTGGTGTTCCCTATGGTCACTCATCTTAGTTCTGGTATCCACATATTACTAACACTAGGTCTAGGATGGACATGTGAGGTAGCTTCCACAACCAAGATGGAAGGTGCAATGTGACTAGTGCTCCCACTTCTTTCCGCATGGAAAGGAATAGGAGTGCCCCCAGGTGTAGTCCTAGGCTCAACTTCTGACTCGGCATGATGTGCCAGATCAGGTGCAGGGATATCAAACATGACTAGTGCTTGTGGTTACATGATGAGTCTCGTTTCCTGGTAACCAATACCGATGACCTGTGAGTGAGGGATCATAACGCGAATATGAAGGTATTTTGAGTGAAGGGCCATATATAGGAGTAGAATTTGCATTCCCAAACTTGTGAGGTGGGGAAGATATCTCAGGAATCTCATCCTTGTGATCTCCCATCGTGTGTAAATCAATGTGAGAAGTAGTCCACTCGGACTGTCTATTTCTATCTCCTAAAGAAGGAGGAGATGTGGAAGGTGAATTCCTGCTAAACGATGAGAACGACAAAGTGTCGTGCCTGAATCCACAACGAATCAAAACATGAAAAAGAATCGATCTAATTACATAAACCCTAGGCAAACTAGCATGCACAGAGCATACACCTATAAAATGTAAAGCCAAATCATAAGAAAAAAGGGTAGGATATGTGAGCTCCTGAATGAAGCAGGTATGTCTTGCCTCGGAGAGGCTTGAGACTCCCATACACAACAAGCAGATATTTGTAACCAATTATAGTGGCCCTCGGCTTCAACGCATATAATGACTATGATGTCCGATCCCTACCTAGCCAGGACACTTGCAGAATAACCTCTGCGAAGTACCTCATTGATAACCTAGGTAAGGAAACTAAGGTCACCTCAATATAATCAATTCTCAGGTGGACAGTTGCAGGTGGGATTGACCGTATGGGTAGGGTAGCAAAGCCCAAAACTCTCAAAAGAGCTCCCTAATATGAATACAATCCTAGAAATATCTCCGGTGCTACTCAATTATGAATGGGGGTCATCCCAATCAATAACCGCGCACACTACCTCATGCTTAACTCCCTTGTAAAAGGAGGATCCTGAGAAACACTAATTATATAAAGGAATTTCACACTCTCACCTGGACAGACACATAAATGTTTCGTTTATTGGTCTTGGATAATTTACTCACAATGAACTATTCCAAGACCCTGAAACCTAATCTTGTTGGTGCACCCTCTAAAAGAAAAGAGTGTAATTCATTTTATTATGCATTGATTCTAATTAGCTTATTACTCAAAATGGAAAATGGTCGTGCAACTAGTGATGTTATGATGCAACAAGAAGTAAAATGCACACCTAACAATCAATGCAAATGCACTGTGTCAAATGAAAAATGGGGTATGCTACTACGTGAAGTACAAAATTTTCCTTCAAATGACTATGCAATCATTTCTATATGAAAATATGACTAATACTCTCCAGGAAAACCTAGTGCAAGTACCGTGCAAAATGCAAAATACAACAATGCATAATGATGCAAAAAGCAAAAAGCTTTTGTATTTTTTGAATTAAAATGAGATAATAAAGCAAAAATATGACTCTACAACCCCCAGAATCTGCAAGCACTACTAGACAACACCTAAGAAAAGCACTAAGGTAAAAGAGACCTAATGCACTAATCCCAAAACAAAAAATAGAAAATAGAATGACAAGAACATTTTCAAAAAATTCAAACTGAAAAGCGTCTCTAGTTAAAAGCAGAGGTGTATACAGACTCCAGAAGCATCCAAGAAGACTCAACAATCATCCAAACTCACCCAAAAACACTTAATCATCCCCAAAAAGGCAAATCATAGGGCATACGCGACTATGTGCAGAAAATCCATGTATGTACGTGGCTATTCCAAGAAAAACTGCGTGTACATGCGACTGTGAAGACAAAAATCGCGTACAGGAAGAAAAAGAGATAAAAAAGCAGGTAAACAGACAAGCTGAGACAAAATTTACTCCTATCAGACACTACTAGGAAAACATGCCCCCAGACCTGACTCAGGAACAAAGAAATCAGAACAATTTAAGAACATTGAATGCCGATAAAAAACCCCAAAGGAAATGACTAGGAAATCCCCAATGGAGTCGCCAATTTTGTTACAGAGAAAACTTCCTATGGCTTGGGGTACCACAATAGACAGAGTAATCGCATAAATCAATCCCTTCCCATATGAAAGAGAAATAAAACATCTAACACTAAAGGATCTCAAAACATATCTTATTCCAAATGGTTGATGTAGATCCCCGTTGAGCTTTTCCAATCTCGCTTGTATTAGCAATTTGCTCTCTCAACCATTAGCAAATATGACAACCATGCTATAGAATGGTGTTAAACCTACTCTAGCATATATAAGAATTTAAAGGCATCCATGGATTCAATATTTATTTAAATACACATTATTGGATAGGAAAATATATTTCTATTAATATAAATCAGAGATTACAATAGTGGCAACCTTTGTCGGAACGTCTACGAACCGGAGAAACTAAGTCCTCCACCTGGGCCTCCACCACTTCAATCCTCCATCTCTCTATAGAAATATCACAAGCAAAGGCAATCTTGGGAAGAACACAAAGTGCTCCAAGGGACAAAGGGATGCAGACTCAAGTATAAGCTCTGGCAACAATGGACTATAGTTTTCTTGCTCTTCAATTCCTCTCCTTTCAAAGTATCCAAAGGGTTCCTTATATAGTGCTTCAATGGGGTAATGGAAGTTCAAATCCGAGCAATCTCAAGGCATATGGAAGGCTAATACACAAGTGACTCGGATCCACATCAAGGAAAACTCCAAAACAATTTGTCCTTTTGCACACATCCTGATGTACACGGGTTTGAGGGTCATATCTGCGTATATATGCGAGAATAGGTTTAAAAGTCGTGTATGGAAAATAATGCATGCTTTTAGGGATGATATTGAAAACATCAAGGGTAAAAAGATGGTCCATGGGGTCCAAAGAGTCTGCAGAGGGATAGGGAAGGCCATAAATGTGTGATCCACCAGGTGTGGTAAAATCAGCTGTAACAATTACCTTAAAGAGATTCGATTCCACGACCTTTGTAATATTTCTAAGTGGGTTAAGGGATCTGTTTAGGAGTTAATTTGATTATTTATGTATATGTAAACAAATGATAACAGAATTGTATTTTCAAGCTTAGTTATGTAAACCTTGTTTTGGTTTGACTAATTTAATTTAGATCCTAGGAGTTGTATAATGTTAATATTATTTAAGTGGGATCCATTCACATATATATATTTAATAATACAGATCTATACTATGAACAAGGATTAGAGATTCAATCAAAATTTAATTTCGTAAATACAGACTAAGGAAATATTTAGGAAAAATCAATACAACAGGAAATATACAGTTAAATGTAGGAAAACATGATACAATTTAGAAATAGATGATTTCAAATCCATTATGTGGAGAATTCAAATTTCAATAGGAATCATTATTCTAAAAATTCATCATAGCAGCATTAGGCTAACTTATACAGACTAGGTTCTACATTAATATTCTTTAGATCTAGAATTTAAAACACATTCTGCAAACATTTAAACATAAATTATGAACCTAGCACCAACGCTGGGAAAACAAAAGTGGAGAAGTTGTTCCTCCTAACCAATTCCCAGAGCAACAAAGTTACTTGGTCAAGAACCCCCATGCCTGTTCCCTGAACTGCAAGAGAAAAATCCTTTAATGTGCCATCTCTTGCATTCACATATTTTAATCCTCTTCCAATGCTAGCCTCCTGTTGCTCATGGACATACTAATATATAGTATTTTTCCTAGGACTTGGTCATTTGTGAGCCTCCTTATTTTTAGCACTCAACTAGGAGTTGTGACCTGATTTTTGGGGATGATACCTCCTGCATCTTGAGTTCTCACTAAGTGGATTCTTCCACATGTATTTTCCTCTTAAGTATCAGCAAACACTCTTTAACAACTATATCCACTTTTGTCCCTGTTTAACATATTTTATTAAATAAAAATTTTCATTACAAATTTTTTTATTCTTGACTTTTCTATCAAAAATAATATTCAAAGTATTTTTTCAGCATAATTAATAATAAATTATTAATTGAGGGGGTATTACATACACCTCCCCTTAAAGGATAATGTCCTCCTCGGTGTTATCATTTTATTTTATTCTTCCATTTCATCCTCTTGGAATAAGTCTGGATATGCCTCCCACATATTACTTTCCATCTCCCGAGTAGCTTCTTCCAGACTAAGGTGCTTCCATTGCACCTTGACTTGTTCGATGGTATTGTTCAGAAGTAAAAGTTATTTTTTATCGAGGATTCACTCTGGCCCCACTTGGAACTCTCCTCTGGGTTCCACCTAGATTATATTCCAATCAATCACATGAGAAACATCATGAAACACATTATGCACTTTAATATTGGCTGGTATGGATAACTGGTACGCAACCAGCTATACTTTAGCAAAAATTTCAATGGCCCACAATACGTGGGTGCAAATTTTGAATACTTTCTCTATCTTAAGGAACTTTTCTTGGGCTTTACCTTTATATACACATGGTCACCCACATAGAACTCTCTAGGAGTTATTTTTAAATCAACATAACTTTTCTTCTTGCCTTTGGAAGCCTTCAAGTTTTGATGTAGATGTTTCACGATTAGTTCCATATATTTTAATAAATCAGGTCCTAACATTAATCTATTAATTGGTTTGTTCCATGAGATTGGAGCATTACACTTACGTCCATATAATATTTCAAAAGGGCTCATACCTGTAGAAACTTGAAAATTATTATTATATGCAAATTCTACTAAGTGTAGGTAGTCTTCCCACTTACCTGGTTTATCCATGCCATACATCCTTAGAAAATCCTGTAAGACTTGATTTACCCTTTTAGTTTGCCCATCCGTTTGTGGATGATATGCAGTACTGAAATTTAACTGTGTTCTTAAACCTTTGAACAAAGCTTTCCAAAAGTTGCCTATAAATTTTGTGTCTTGATCTAAGACTATTACTTTCGGTACACGTGTAGCTTGAATATATCTTTCATGTAAATATATGCAATGCTAACATCTTTATAGGTAGATTTAACATGAATAAAATGAGCAACCTTACTTAATATATCGACTACGACCATGATGGAATCATGCTGTTGAAAATTCTTCAATAGGCTTGTTATAAAATCCATACTAATTGTTTCCCACTTTCATTCAGGAAAGGGTAGTGGCTACAACAATCTTTTTTGATATTGATGTTCTACCTTAAATTGTTGACATTCAAGACAATGAGCTTAGTATTCTACCACTTCTTTCTTCATGTTTGGACAAAACAAATCCTTTCTGATCATATGATCATTTTCTGGTATCCAGGATGCCCTAAATACAGCTGTTTATGGAGCTCATTCATAACTATAAGTTTAATTTCCATTATGTTTGATATGTACAACCTATTTTTACGTAGCAACAATCCTTGTTTATTTAGGATAAAATTTGTTTTGACTTGGTTTTATTCATTTTTAGCAATCTTTTCTTTTAAAATATGATATTCCCTATCAAAATTTTCAGTGCTTAGAATTTGGTTTTCCAGATCAAATTCATAGCTGCTACTTGCAAATAGTAAATTTGCATGATGACTAAGAGCGTCTGCCACTTTATTTTATTTTCCCTTTATATGTTTGATTTCGAAATCATATTCGCTTAAAAAGGACAAGCCATCTTTCCTATCTTGCATTCAAATTTTGTTGATCAAATAAATATTTAAGGCTTATGTTATCAGACATAAGTAGAAATTTCCTCCCAATTAGGTAATGTCTCCACATTTTTAAGGTGTGAATTATGGCAGCAAGTTCTAAATCGTGTGTCGCATAGGTTTTCTCGTGTTCTTTTAATTTCATGGGTTCATATGCCACAACATATTTTTCTTGTAATAACACTCTACCTAGCCCTTCCTTGCAAGCATCAGTACATATGACGAAATCCTTGAATGGATCATCAATATTTAGGATCGGGGCGGTAGTTAAAGATGTTTTAGTGTGTTAAATATTTCCATGCATTTTTTAGTCCATTCAAACTTTTTTCCTTTCTTCTGTAATGAAGTTATTGGGTAGGAAATATTAGAAATACTTCAATGAACTTTCGGTAGTATCCAGTAATACCCATAAATGATATGATGTCGGTTACCTTTATAGGAACCGACCATTTAGTGATAGCCTTTATTTTGTCGAGGTTGACAAAGATTCCATCCTTGGACACTACGTGTCCAAGGTATTGAATCGTATCTTTAAAGAAATCACATTTACTGAATTTTGCGTAAAGTTGTTGTTCTCTTAGGACTTGCAGAATTATCCTTAAATGTTCCTTATGTTCTTGTTCATTGTTAGAGTAGATTAGTATATCATTAATGAAGATATTCACAAACTTATCTAGGTAGTTACTTATGATTTTGTTATTAAACACATGAATGTAGCATGTGTGTTCATCAACCAAAAAGGCATTACGACAAACTCATAGTGACCATAACGAGTCCTGAATGTCATTTTAAAGATATCCTAATCTTTTATTTGTACTTGATGATAACCAGACCTTAAGTCTTATTTGAAAAGATAGTTTCTCTACGGAATTGATAGAATAGATCATCTATCCGGGGTAGTGGGTATCGGTTCTTAATGGTCATTTTATTTAACTATCGGCAATCTATACATAGTATTAAAGTTTCGTCCTTCTTTTTCACAAACAATACCGGTGCTCCCTAGGGAGATACACTAGGTCGAATGTACTTTTTAATAACTAGTTATTGTAGTTGTGATTTAAGCTCTGTAAGTTCTATTATATTCATTCTCTACTTATATTTCGATGATAGTACCACTCCGGGTATCATATCGATCGTGAAGTCAATGTCTCTTTTCAAAGGAATTTTGAGGACTTCTTCCGGAAAGATGTATTCAAACTCATTCGAGACTGGTATGTCTTCTAGTTTCAATTTATTGTTGTTTTCATTATCATTCATTATATAGACAGCAAAAACTTTACATCCTTTTCTTACTGATCTTTTCATTTGTAAAAGAGATATTTATTTGATTGTAGCCTTCGTAGGGATACCTTTTACTTTTATATTGTTTCCATTTTCGTCAGTACATGTAAAGGTTTTGTTGAAACAGTTTAACACTACTTTATGTTCTTCTAGCCAATCCATTCTTGTTAAAAAATCATAGGAACCTAAAGGCAGAATGTTTAATTTAACATGTGCAATGAAATCATTCATCAACAATTTACAATTCTTAACAAGACTAGTAACTTTCCTTTTTTTACTAGTGGCTAACTGTACTAGTCATGACTTGTCAAAATTTTTTGGTACTAAATTGCATAATTCGACTATTCTAAAAGATATATAACTCATGCTTACACTTGGGTCAATTAGAATAGAGATAGGTTGAGTGTTTATCATACCTTCGATTTCAACCATAGAAGTATGATGATCTGCTTGTCGATTTTAGAATGCAGTGCAAATTATGGTATGTTCCTTGTTGGAGACATTCACCATCATACTCACTCTTTCGGTCAAATTGGCCTAGTTAAACCACTATCCTAAGTTTAAATGACATCAGTGGATCATTAATTACCATCATCCCAGTCACTCCCACGCCTACCTACAGTCAAGGAGGCTAACTAGAGCACTCCAAGGGTGATCTATGTGACATTAATGCACCTAATTGCTAACTGGTGGTTACTTTCAGTTCAACCAATCAGTTACAATCAGTTAAGGCGCCTCCATTCATTAAATATATTATTTAATGATTATTTTATTATTATTTAATGAACTGGAGTCAACAAGACGCCTCCACCAACTTCTGATGGTCATCTCAGCTTCAGTTAACCTCATCAGGGTTCATTAGAGTCATGCAGTACTAGCACTTGATGATTGGATTGCTATGACATGTGTTTGATCTCCTTCAATTGAGATATAGTCATTTATTGCACTCCAACTTCAGTTAGGGTTGGTGAGTCAATTAGGGTTTTTGGTCAAGTGGTTAACTGAGTGAGATTGCATGGCAAAGAGTCGGTTAAGCTAGACTCACTCATTGAATTCGAATTGTCCCTTAGGTATTCGAATTCTTCATGGAGTTAAGCCATTGCTATGCATGGAAATTGTAACCTTATTGTTTATAAGATATACAGAGAGGAAACCGATTGGTATTCCAGGTATTTCCAATTCATGAGTATTTTGTTAATAATTCTTTGATGATTTTGATTCCTAGTTCCTAGATCATGTCCAAGAATTAATATGGTATCAGAGCTTCCAGCGATACAAAGATCAATCTCTCAAAAACAAGATTTTTGACAGATTTCTCCATGAAATGTGAGCAATAGCTCAATCCGACCTTATTTTTCCCTTTATGTTTTGATTTTCAGGTTTTTTACAGGTGAAGCATTCGCTACAAGCAAATCCAGATGACCTCCTCAGCACCTCTGTTGACTCCATACAATTTCCACACATGGAAAAGAAAAATGGAGATTCAGTTGTATTCTAAAGGACTCTTTAGAATCACCATGGAAACTGAAGTTGAGCCTGGATCCGCCTTAGAAAAATCAACATTCTTGAACAAGAAGGATGAAGCCTTCGGTTTCTTGTGCCTCTCTATTTCCGATGACCTTCTCTTCCATCTTACGGATCTGAAGACACCAAAACAAATATGGGACAAATTGGAATCTCTATATGGAAAGCACGATGACATGAGAGTTTATCAACTCGAAAATGAACTCATGTCTCTCCAACATTCCAATTTTGAGACTCTGAATGATTTCTTTACAAAGTTCAAGCATACAGTTTTTCTCTTGAAGCAATGCAAAGTGGAGAAGGAAGATGATCAGCTCATCATAGCCATCCTCTCCAAAATTGGGGCTGATTATTCAATTTTTGTTTCTACATTCCGTGCGGGGAAGCTCACAACTCCTGGATGGAATATGCCTACACTCAATGCCTTCATTGAGTCCCTAACTAGTGAACATGACAAGCTTGTCCAGATGGGGATCATCCGATCTTCCCGTGATCAAGCCCTCCATGTCTCGGGGCCCAAAGATATGAAGGGTAAAGGAAAGCAGCAGAAAAATCAGAAAACTAAATTTGATACTCCAAATCCTAGATTTGAAAATCAGCAGCATGATGAATCTTTCGGATCAAGGAAGAACAAAGGAAAAGGGCACAATGGGAAAGAAAGAGTCAGGTGTTCTTACTGTGGGAAGGGTTTTCACCCTGAACATGCCTGCATGAAGAAAAATCTTGATGAAGCAACCTCTCTTCTTGAAAGGAATCACATCAATCTTCTGGAGAGCTTTCGGAGGAGAGATCACCAAGATCGGGAACCACAGCATGAGAAAGGTCATGCCCTCATGGAAAGCACTTTGAAGTCAAAATCACTGCTGATTGACAGTGGAGCTTCGAATCACATGATGGCTGAAAAATACTCCTTTTCATCCTTGGAGACCAGCAAATCCATTCCCATCCACTTGGGAGATGACACCACCATCATTTCCAAATGACAAGGTACTGTAGATCTAGAAAATGGTTTTTTTTCTAATGTTTTGTATGTACCATCTCTAGCAGCAAATATTCTTAGTGTCTATCATATGACACATACAGGAATGCCTAAGAGAGTCACTTTCATCCCAAATGATGTTGATATAACACAAATTGCATCTGCGAAACTCATTGCAAAAGGCCATGCAAATCATCATGCAAAAGCCTATGAGTTCTCTCATTTTGTTGCAGATGCAAAGCCCACCGCTCTGCTATTTCCGCATCCAAGCACTGGGAGGTGCATCAAATGGATGTTAAGTCAGCCTTTCTGCATGGAGATATTCATGAGGAGATATACATGAATCAGACTGAGGGCTACATCACTGATCCATCTTTGGTTTTCAAGCTAAAGAAGTCACTATACGGGTTAAAACAGGCCCCAAGAGAGTGGTATTCCAAGATGGATGCCTTCCTTCTCTCGCAAAACTTTCAAAGATGTAGATCAGATCCAAATGTGTATTTATAGCAGAATGATGGTCATATAATTATAATTGTTTTATATGTTGATGAATTACTGATCACAGGTAGCACAATTGCCTCCATTTCAGCCATCAAAACTGCTCTCCACAATGCCTTTGAAATGAGTGATTTGGGGCTTCTAAAACAATTTTTGGGGCTCGAAATCAAGCAAAATTCTGATGGGATTATGGTCACTCAGTAAAAATACATTTCAGACTTGTTATTCAAGTTTAACATGGCTGAATGTAGGCCTGCACCATTCCCTTTCCCTTTAGGGATCAGGTTTAAAAAGGGAAAAAGCACACCTCCCATGGACTGCACTATCTATCGACAGCTAATTGGTAGCTTATTGTACTTGACACATTCTAGGCATGATATTTGTTATGCTGTGAATGCTATATCAAGATACATGCAGCAGCCTCATGATCTTCATTGGAAGGCAGCCAAGAGGATCCTCCAGTACATTCAGGGAACCAGGACCTACGGCATTCACTATGCTGCAGACTCCGAGCTAGAGCTGGTTGGATACACAGATTCCGATTGGGCGGGTGATTCTATTGATCGAAAGTCAACTTCTGGATATGTATTCATTTATGGTGGTGGCCCTATTTTCTAGTCAAGCAAAAAGCAGGCTGCCATAGCACTATCTTCAGCAGAGGCTGAGTATCGAGGATCGGTGAATGCTTGCATCCAAGCAGTTCGGTTGCAAGGCATTATTTCAGAGTTTGATCTTGGTAGTACTTCAATGTCCACTGTCCTATTTTGTGACAACCAAAGTGCTATTAAGATATCCATGGATTCATTTACCAAGCAGAGGAACAAACATGTAGAGATTCACATGCACTACATCAGGGAGCTAGTGCATGACAGGACTATCATTCTGCAATACTGCCCGACTGATGAGCAAATTGCAGACATCTTCACCAAGAGCTTTTTAGAAAAGAAGTTCACTTACCTCCGTTCATTGTTGGGGGTGAGTTCATTAGGGTGATCCAGACTACTTTCAGTGTTCATCTTGAGGGGGGGTTTTTTCCCACTGGTTTTTCCCTCTTTTCCTCACTTAGTTTGTTTTGAGCATTGTTTCAGTTGCTTTATTGTACAGGGTGACCTATGGCCTTTGTTTCCAGGGCCCTAGCATTTTATGCATCTATGTTTTCTAACTCTTCCTGAGTATAGCTTAAGGGGGGGTGTTGGAGACATTCACCATCATACTCACTCTTTCGGTCAAATTGGCCTAGTTAAACCACTATCCTAAGTTTAATTGACATCAGTGGAGCATTAATTACCATCATCCCAGTCACTCCCATGCCTACCTACAGTCAAGGAGGCTAACTTAGCCTTCTCCTATAGTCAAGGAGGCTAACTGGAGCACTCCAGAGGTGATCAGTGTGACATTAATGCACCTAATTGCTAACTGGTGGTTACTTTCAGTTCAACCAATCAGTTACAGTCAGTTAAGGTGCCTCCATTCATTAAATATATTATTTAATGATTATTTTATTATTATTTAATGAACTGGATTCAACAAGGCGCCTCCACCAACTTCTGATGGTCAATTCAGCTTCAGTTAACCTCATCAGGTTTCATTGGAGGCATGCAGTACTAGCACTTGATTATTGGATTGCTATGACATGTGTTTGATCTCCTTCAGTTGAGATTCAGTCATTTATTGCACTCCAACTTTAGTTAGGGTTGATGAGTAAATTAGGGTTTTTGGTCAAGTGGTTAACTGAGTGAGATTGCATGGCAAAGAGTCAGTTAAACTAGACTCACTCATTGAATTTGAATTGTCCCTTAGGTATTCGAATTCTTCATGGAGTTAAGCCATTGCTATGCATGGAAATTGTAACCTTTTATTGTTTATAAGATATACAGAGAGGAAACTGATTGGTATTCCAGTTATTTCCAATTCATGAGTATTTTGTTAATAATTCTTTGATGATTTTGATTCCTAGTTCCTAGATCATGTGCAAGAATTAATATTCCTTGCCATGCCCCCAACTCTAACTACTCCCTGGATGGAATGAACATTAAAACTATTTTTTCTTACTAGGAAGTCTTTAAAGTAATGTGGCCCTCCACATGCCCAATATTTTAAGAGTTATTTTTGTGTTGGGTTCTTGTTAAGAACAATAGAAGGTTCTTTTACTACAGAATTCTGTGGTTTAAAGCTTTTTTAGTTATTACCCTGATACCCTCTATAGTTATTTCATGTGTTTTTGTGGGACTTATTCTGCTTCTTTCTTGGATCAAAATTATTTGGCCTTTTATTCTTCCAAGTTGGCACATTTTCCCTTTTATTTTTGTTTTGGTTGTAAAGAGAGTTTTCCTTTCTCATTGTCTCCTCTAGCTTCTTTGGGCTGTCATACTCAATCTGTTCTTTGAACGTGATAGGAAAACAATTGAGAAACCATTGTATTTTAGGTTTTTCATCAATTATGTAAAGAACGTAACAAAGGAGGATTAGAAACTTGTTGCAGAGTTCCTTCATAGTTATGGCTCCTAGCCTTAGTTCATAAAATTCTTTGGCCTTATCTTCATAATATTGTTCTGATAAATACTTTCTTTTAAAAAACTTCTTAAATGTTTTCCAAGTTACATATCTTTATTTTATTTCCTTAACCTTCTTTATATATTGCCACCATATATCTTCCTTTCCACTCATATTATAGATGGTCATTTTAGCCTTTAATTCATCAGAGTAGTTGTATATTTGGAAATACTTTTTTCATTTTGGACATCCAGGCTTCTGCCTCTTCGACCTTCTCAATTTGCCCATTAAACATTGGTGGTTTTTTTCCTTAAACTCCTCAGAGATTTCCTCATATGGTATGTATTTATTTTTCCTTTTGTTATCATCACTGCTTTCGCTTGACTCTTGTTGTTTTCTATGATGTTTACTAACTATTCACTAGAAGTTTTAGGTTTATGGCTGGAAAATTTCATCTTCCTGCCCTTACATTTGTAGGTTGCAGTTTTTGGCAAGTCATGTTCATATTCGTTATTTTTTTACTTTTCATCATTATGTATCTTAACTAACCGGATAACATTTAATTATTCATGAACCTTTAGAATTCATTCATTATCTTTGTTAACTTTTCTTATTTCATACATTAACTCTTCAACAATTCTTTGTAATTCAGATTTATTATCTTGACTGTCATTTAAGTCTACCCAAATTTCCTCATCCCTTAAGTTTCCCTCTTCATGATTTAAAGAATTTTCTGGGTGACGTTCTTCTTCTGCATACATCTTAGCATCTTCCATGTTTCCTGCAAAATATAGTTACTCTTCTCTTTGTTGTTTGTAAGAGAGTTAAACAAAATTAAAGGAGAAGTTGATTTTCTCTTTTCTTTGATAGTTCTCGTGTTGAGCTGGTTCAGGCCTAGTGTTGTAACCGTTCTCTGATACCATTATGTAACACACCTAAAAATCATAAATAAAAAAATTCTTACATGCATTACTTCTATAATTACTTGGCATATTTCTATGTCTTACTTCTGCTATTTTTAATATATTGGTCTTGTTGGTTATGACAAGTTCTGTTGATGATTACAATGGATAGCTCCTTCCAGAAACTGCAGCCATGTCTACACAGGTGATCTACTTTATTTATACATGTTCTTTATTATTTTATATTTATACTATGTTGAACCTAGCCTAAGGCGTGGGAGACTGATCATGGTCTTGACCCTAACTCATGATTTGCATTATACTTTTAAATGCTCGGGCCTTACCATAGTTTATATTATGGTGTGTAAATACCTTCCCTTAAGTGTGGGAAACTTAGGGTTTGTACAGTCTATGGTTCCCCTATACAGTGACATCTTATTATCAATAAAAGGTAAGGGTTTAAAAATTATTTTACAGTGGCATGATCCTACATGATTTTTCCTTATGCATTTCTTGATGGTCCTTGATGTTCATGCTGTAAATACTGTATCATATGGTTTTAAAATGATTTAAAGTTTACAATGCATAAACCCAACTATGCTTTAAATATATTTTTAATGTGTTTTAAGGCATTATACTATGCGATGATTGTAAATATTTCGATGGCCTTGGTCTAACCTAGCACCAAATAATAGTGGAAATATCTTTGGAATAACCGCGAAGGAATTATATACTAGTCCTATCACCACGAATGTTTAGTGCATACACCATTGTTCATGTCATAAGATTTAACTTTTGATTTTTTAATATAGCCATGGTTATATATATCTATATCTATATCTATATATATATATATGTATGTATGTATGTATGTATGTATGACAATGTTTTCATAGAGTAATATATAGTTTGGTGCTATTATTCACGTTCCATGGTTCGAAGGTAGGAAATGATTAGGGTTGTAATGATGTTTTTCTTGGGATTTATTATGATACTTGGTTGACTTAAATAACTGTCCTGGATGCGAGTTGACAGCGTAGCCAGTCTCTGAGTTAGAATGATAATTTAATCTCTACCCTACACTTGGATGGTGAGATCAAATGGTCTCGTAGGGTTTGTTGGGCTCCGGGATTGTCTTTCATAATGATGTTATTTATACTAATTTTCCATCCTATCTACCATAATTTAATACATCTATGTTCGATAAGGCTATGTTTTACTTTGTTTTATTAATTAAATCTCGTAAATGTAAAGTGAGCCTAAGTTTGTTATTTTTAATGTATTAAATGGAATATTGTGCAAATGACCTTTCATTCATGACCTTTCATATTGTACAAACCAAGTTCATTTCCAGCCATTTGAATATGCTTAGGTTTACTAAGGCCGACTTGAACTCCAAGTTTAATTTGCTTTGATTAGTCTATTGTTTTGCAATGCATTATTTACGCTTGGTCTTTAGAATAGTGTTTTTTCTTGGCTCTTGTGAATTCATACTTAGATAATCAGATTAAATTACATAAATGGAAGTAGTTAGTTTGCTTGCATAGAAATAACATAGTTTTATTATTCAAAGTAATTAGTTTACAAGTTACATAGCTTAGATCCTTAGTAGTAAACTGCAATTGAATTCTTAGATAGATCTTTCATCCTGCACAAATAGAATAGATTTCCAATTCATAGAATAGATTCATAGTTTGCTTAAAGTGATTTTTCTTCCATTAGTTAGTTGTTTTTAGGCCAAGCATTGCTTTCCTATAATAGTAGTTTCTTTTATTGCAATTAGGCTAGGGTAGTTTAAGACTTCAGTTCTGCACATAGAGTGTTTGCATCTCACAAGCTGCCTTCCCTGGTTGAAAATTAAGTGTTGAATTAGATAGTGCATATTTTACCCAACATTTTGGCGCCGTTGCCAGGGAGGTGCTAAAGGAATTGGATTCTAGGTAGATAGGGGTAGATAGGTTTCGTTTACATTACATAGAAAGGGGGAGGGGATAACGGTAAGACAAGAGATAAAAACCTGTGCATTCACTATAGTGGGGTGCCCCAAAGCCCTGTTGTTCTATTTTTCGCACAAGTGTGTTTACTTCACAAAGTTTGATTTATTTCCCTTAAGTGTACTTTTCTTTCTGCAACTGTAGATCTAGTTTACTTTCCCATAGTTAAGTGTACTTTTCTTTCTGCAAATGTAGATAGTTTATTTTTCCATAGTTTAATTTCATGCACATATGCTTTTATTATGAAAATTTAGGTAGTTTACCTTTTTACAATTTACTCTTATGCAAGTGTGGTTTTCTTTCTGTATGACTGTGTTTACTTTCCACAAGTTAATTTCATGTAGGTGTTTTAGTTTGTTGTGTTTAAATCATAAATTTGTTTTAGTAGTAGATAGTTTCTCAAAAACACATAATTTTTTTTGGGCATTGTAAGAACCCTAGAGACTAATCCTTGTGTGAAGCAGGACCTATCAACCAACCAATTGGATTCAAAGATGGTCATTAGTATGAGAGAAATTTCTCAACTCCTATAAATAGCCAGGATATCGATCTCTACCTCTCAAGAAGAGAAGCTCTTGATAGCAATTAAGATCTTATCAACTTCTCCTAAAATGACAAACGGACCAAAATCCCAAGAACTACAAAAATATGTTCTTTGCGAGACTGCAAAAGAAGCTGATACATTGGGGATTACATACTAAGGAGAGCAGCTAGAAATCAAAGAGTTCTCGATACACATGACAATAGATCCATCATGTGCTCAAACAACTTCTCATCTAGAAGAAGAGGGTCTGTATGACATAATGAAGGAAGGTGAGTTTCAAGAATACATCAAAAGCTGGTTCCAAGAGGTAACCTAGCCATAATACCATTCCTTCATTCAACACCTGTTGATGCAAAGAAAAGTAGGTTGGTTGAACTTCCACATTCAAGTAATCACAGCAACAATCTTTTCATATGTGGATAAAGGTACAATTCTCATTCTGCTCTGCACTTTGTTTCATTGGAAAAGATCATATACTTGAATAAGCATTATTTCTTTCTTTTTAGCGTAGGGAAATATGTATATAAATAAAATGTTGCATTCTTAGTTTAGGGAATAATGCAACTTCGCTTTTTCTTGTTTTCTTTTGCAAATAAAAGAACTAAGAAGAATATAATGTCAATGACTAAACCGAAACAATTTTCCATCATTATTCATTTTCATACATGCATATTTCTAATTATACCAAGTACTCAAGGCCAACTTTAAACATCATGGGGATTTTTCATAAATTAAGGTCTAGCTAAAACCTAGAGGTCACGTACATTCTAGCTTCATTATCAGGTCATGTTATTTAAGCATCCTTACCACATGGTAGCATAAGGGTGAATGAAATTCCTAGTTTGTGAGGGAACACTACCATAACTCTATATGAAAAGACAAATTTTGGGACTAGAGACACCTTTCACTCATTATTTTATGGATTCATCCACTTTACAATAAAACCATTAACCATGCCATATCCTTGATTCAGTAGATTCCTCTTGTAGCCTTTATTTCGATTCCATGATAGTAAAAAAGAGAAGAATAGCTGTACTCAAACCCATATACCATCCCACCCTGTAGCATGGTTTTCATAGTTGCTCCTCCACCACCCCTTCATAGGAAAAATTATTTGCCGAATATCTATAGGGAGTGGAAACATTGGAACAAGAGCCTCTGATAGAAAATGGGTTTAAGAGGTTGACTCGCTAGGGTGCTGAACAGGATCGCTGAAAGTGGGTACCGATCTGTGGTATGACTAGGTAAACCTGACGAGGTACTGAACAGGATCGACTGAAAGAGGGGAATCTTCCTAGGGAGGACAACTTGTTAAAAATGAGAGACAAAATGAGTCTAAAAAAGAGAAAAACAAATATGAAAATGACTCTATGATCATAAAGGTTGTTGTCAGTCTACTGGAGGAAGGTATGCATGGTTGATCTAAAAAAATGAACTCCATTGAATATGCCATTTGAGAATGTAAGTTGCACTTAAGACCCTATTGTCTAATTCATACTATACCTAGGATATCACTATCCTAGAAGTGAGACCCATAAACTTAGGAGTTTAATGAACTCGAAATGAAAACTTTGTTCATAATTACTTGAATGACGATAAACCTTTGAGAAGCAGCATGGATGACTAGTTTCCTATAGGATTTACAGATGATATATACCCTCATGTTTTCTATTTTAATTCATTCATGGCACGAGGACGTGCCATACCCTTGGTTAGGGGGAGAGAGAGTCTCAGTTTATATGGTCTTCATAAGCATGAATTATTACTAATTGGTGGAATTGTATGTATTAAGAAATCTTAAATAATATGAGTTGTTGTTTTGGTCATCTCATAACATAACATTTTTTCCCTAAGTTCTAGTTTTTATGTCATAATTAAGTTGGCTTAGTTTTGCTATAAACTATTGATGATCAAATAAAGTTTTTGAATAAATGAAAGACCACTTCCAATTCATTCATGGCACGCGGATGTGCCATACCTTTGGTCTCAGGGAGTGTTGGGATCCGGGATTGTCTTTCATAATGATGTTATTTATACTAATTCCCCATCCTATCTACCATAATTTAATACATCTATGTTTGATAAGGCTATCTTTTACTTTGTTTTATTAATTAAATCTCGTAAATGTAAAGTGATCCTAAGTCTGATATTTGTAATGTATTAAACACAATATTTTGCAAATGACATTTCATTCATTCATTCTGTCGGAGTCGAGTTCTGCATTGGGTTTGATAATATGTTTCTTATTGGTTTAAATAGCTTGACTTACTTTGTTAGCAATTTGATCTATGTTTGCTCCTTTGTCCTCACTAAAACATGCCATACATGCATACACAAATTAAAATCATAAGGTTGATAATAATATTTTGCATTATCCAAATGAATAATTACCACTAAAAGAATTATTGCAATTATTATTTATAAATAAAAGTTAAATCATAAAATAATATTTTTAAACAAAACTTTTATACAAACATGTTGAATAAAAATGGATTATTCATTTTTAAATAAATTACCATTTTATATAAGTATACGTTTTTTAACATTCACGAACCATATGGTGGAAATCCCTCACATCTTAAGTTTTAATATATATGAATGTTTTAATTGTATGTAGGTGCCTTATTTTAAAATACACCACATGGTGATATGATGCAAGGTAGATTGCATAAAGATTGAAGGAGAGAACATTTAACAAATGATGGATCAATATAATCAACAAACTCATAAATGGGTAGTGATTTAGACAATAGAACTCAAGCACCCAGCCGTCAATGTGGCCAACAAACCAGCATAAATTTTGCTCAAAATCCAGATTTTTGAACTAATTTGCATTACAGGTCATTCAGATGCCCATTTGACAACGTGTTTTTAATAGAAATCATACTTTCGGGCTAGATTTGCATGCAAACACATGTGAAACTAAAAATTCTGGCACATGGGTTTTGTGCAGAATAGGCCCATTTAGATCCTCGTGAGGAATTTTGTGAAAAGTCAAATCCATTTGGGAGTAATGTGTGGTTCCTTGAAATGGATTTTCCCAGAAAATGTCAAAACATGGTTGGTGTTTTTTTGAGTGTGTTCTTGTTTTAATGGAGCCATTTCTCAGCATTGAAGACCCACTATTTTTATAGAGGGATGGTCGACCTACTCTCCCTTGTAATCATTATATAAATACCTCTTTGGTTTTGAAGAAGGGGGTATAAAAACTATTTGTAAACTTTGCTTTAGTTTAATAAAAAGTATTTGTTTCAGTTGTTCATGAGTATTTTCATGCTTTGCTAGTGACTGATCTGAGTTATGCACAACCCCAGATTGCTAAGAAGGGCCCATCAACAACCAGAGGTTTTTCATTGTGTATATTTTGTTATTTTTCTTCATTTGCAAATAAGTAATTGTGATTTCCAGTGTAATATTTTGTTTTCATGTAGGTGATGGTTAATTGTTGATAAACTATAATTTTTGTTGTTTATATGTAATTTACATTTCCAAAATTTCAATGACCGATCATGCATAGTTTCTTTCAGCTTTCCTTTTTGCTTTTCCATTACAATTAGATAGAATTTAATTAGTTCAATACTTCAAATTCAGTTTGTAATCAAAATTAGCTATGTTAATTTTTCATGTAGTTGTAGATTAGTTCCATTTACATTTCGGCTTTTTCTTGTCATGCAATAGACATAGTTCATTTCCTTAGATAATGATTAGTATAGATAGATTTTTGTTATTTTAGCTTTTTAACAATCCATTTAATGCTTTTCTTGCATTGTAGGGTCATATGCATTAACCAGTTGGCGTCAATATCATTCAGTCTGCTCGTTTCCTTAATTTACACTATTTTTCTCCATTTGGATTGTCATTCAGACTGTCTGTTTATACTGTCATTCAGACCTTCATTCAACCTTTAATATTTTCTATTATGTTTTATGCTTGTCTGAAGTTCAGTTTTCTTAGCTTTTGAATTGTGTTATATCTTGTAGTTAACCAGCATTCGTATATGTAGTTAGAACCTTTGTTTTGAATGGAATAATGTTTTGCTTAAGATTCATACTCATTTTTTAGTTATTCCTTATCTTTTAGCTTTTCTTAGTTTTTCTTTCTAGATGTACTTTGATCTGTAGTTAATTCTTTATATCTGATTTCATAGTTTGTTACTGTTCTAAAACTTGTTGATTCCATCTTTAATCCAGTGTAGACTTGCTTTTTGAAGAATAGTTTAATTATATTGCTTTCTCGTAATTACCTAGAATGATTTAGTTCATAGTTTGATTTGTTTTTGAGGTAGATTAACAAATATTCTATTTTTCTTTTGCTTACAAACCAAGTTCATTTCCAGCCATTTGAATATGCTTAGGTTTACTTAGGCCTACTTGACCTCCAAGTTTAGTTTGTTTTGATTAGTCTATTGTTTTGCAACGCATTTATTTACGCTTGGTATTTAGAATAGTGTGTTTTCTTTGCTCTTGTGAATTCATAGTTAATTAATCAGATTAAATTACATAAATGGAAGTAGTTAGTTTGCTTGCATAGAAATAACATAGTTTTATTATTCAAAGTAATTAGTTTACAAGTTACATAGCTTAGATCCTTAGTAGTTAGCTGCAATTGAAGTCTTAGATAGATATTTCATCCTGCATAAATAGAATATATTCATAGTTTGCTTAAAGTGGTTTTTCTTCCGTTAGTTAGTTGTTTTTAGGACAAGCATTGCTTTCCTATAATGGTAGTTTCTTTTATTGCAATTAGGCTAGGGTAGTTTAAGCCTTCAGTTCTGCACATATAGTGTTTGCATCTCACAAGCTACCTTCACGGGTTGACAATTAAGCATTGAATTAGATAGTGCATAATCTACCCAACAGGGTTTTGTAAAAGCTCATTTACTCTATCTTAGCTTCATTTGATAATTTTGTTTGGTCAAAGTTCGGTCGAGGGCTGAGCTATGCTCTCTAATATTATTTCTCTGGTTTTACAGTGTTAATGCATTTGGATTGGAAGTGAACCCTACTCCATTCTTACATCGTTAATGGCATTGTCTAGTTCTTCTGAGGTAATTGATTCCAAAGGATTCCTCAACTGTCTACCTTACAACGTCAGAGCTTGGACGAGCTTGCCAATTCTTATACCATGCAACGAGTCTGTCTCGACAAGTGACTAAGGCTTGGTATTTATCTCTGCATTTTAAAATTTGTTTACACCAATTGTTGTTTCCAAAATTACTGAAATGTTTTTGGTGGCTGCATGCTACGGAGGGATAAGGGTACTCCGAAGGAGATGACCCCTGGACCTTAGTGCCAAATGCCAAGGTAAGGCTTTATCCAAGATTTAAAATATGTGCATTTCATTTTGTTTTAACCTTTTAACCATAACATTGAATTTATCTTGTAAAAATGTGCAGGATGAAGGCGTTGGAGAGGGAGGCAACACCGTCACCTCATCCCAGGCCTACATTTCCAAATGCCTAGGTAAGGTATCCCTGGTTTAACTTTTTTTCTTTCAATTTCTTTAAAGTTTGTGACCCATGCTAACCCAACCAAGTCTTGGTTGCAGGTTATTCTGGGCAATTGTCGAAACCCCAAATTTTCCTAAAAATTTAAAATTTTGAAAATACATAAAATGCTGAGAATGCAGTCTGCTAACAGCTAACAGTTATCTATAAAAGAATTGGTTACTAGATTAGTTAATACATAATCTTAATTAAGTAACTTAGCACTCTACTTTTTAATACAAGGTTAGGTTTAATTTGTGTAATAATTCCTCTTTCAATTTGTTGATGAGTATTAATTTGCAACAAGTAGGTGGAACTGTCTTGGATTCTGGGGATTAATTAGCTTTTAAGCTAATGCATAAAGCTTACTTGTCCTTACAGGTTTATAGGTGTGAATGATCGAGTAACGCTTTTTAATTCCATAAAGCATTCAGCTATATTTCTATTTGCAAAATAAAAATCTCAGTAAATAAGTTGTTACATATCAATCTACTTCTATGAGGTAAAACAAGTAGTTTGTTTCTTTCAATTATTTTTGTCAAAGATATATATATAGAAGAGTTTCTTTCTTAAATGTAAATAGCGACGGTAATTATTCTCCCTAGTTCACAACTTGTGATCTTTGTCGTAAGTTAATTTCACCTATAGTGCATGACCTGTAATGCTGTAATGATTGTTCTAATAGTAATAAACACTATCAACTTATAATAATAGTATAAGAAACTGCTTGTTATTCATATTCTATAAGGAATATTGCTGCTTATAAGGTTCTAAACATTACAGTAAAATACAAAGTTCTAAGGACTTAGGGTCTAGTGGGATGGTTCCGCTCTAGTTTCTTATTTTATTTTTATAGTACTTCTTTTGGATTAAGCCTCTGACCACAATACTTATGCCAATTCTTCAAGAGAGATTGATTTATTACCTCATGCAAGTACTAGACAGTTCTAAAAGATTATGTTACTAACAAAAAACATGGAGAAGCTAATATTACTTGTCATGGTTGGTAAATAGCCAAATGTTATTAAACTTTGTTGATTTGAGCTATGTAAAGGATTCATAGACATCATCTGGGTATTTTCCACCCACTAATCTATAATTTTCTATGATACTCAACGATACACACATAAACTATCTTGTTTATAATGCATTCATGTTTACCAGTAATTCTGGTTATAAACAGATAAGGTTTATAAAGTTCATGATCCTAATTAAAACTATGTTCTATAACATTATCAAGTCACAACATAAATGTTGGTAACAATATGATTAGCTATGCAAAGTTTGTTAGAAATACTTTATTATCATAGTTTGGCTAGGGGATGAAATAGCCTTTTTATTTGCATCTCCTAAGTATCATAAGATTTACTTTATAAACCTAGTTTCGATAGCTCAAGGCTTATCAACATATGTAACTATAATATTTATGCTATGAAATAATGGATAAACCATTAGTGATAAACTAAAGCTTAAATGCATAAAAATACCTTGAGCATGAATATGGATTATAAGATTTCGTTGATTTCATGGTCAACCAAAAGCTTAAAATGAATAAACATCTAATTATAAAGTTTATAGTGTAACTTGTAATGGGTAATGGATGTGGCATTAGACCACTCCATCGATGGGATTATGTATAAGGTTATGTATAAAAACAAGGCTTTGAAATCTACCTCGTCCCAAACTATACAACAACTATATTATAAGCTTGGAAAATAATTTGAAGGTTCATAGTTTAAGCCATGCAACCGTAGGTTGACTCCATGATAACGTGGAACCTTTCTAAATGATTGTAATACTATGTGATTGTGCATAGATTATGTTTGAATAATTGGAAATCATTTGCATGCAGGAAACTATACGATTTACCCACTGCATGGTTGAAAAATTTGTGAGACCATGTGGTTTCTTCTCGGCCAAGTGTTGGGAGTATAAGGGTTTACAAACCCTACTCATTATCATTCTCCTCCATCGATTTCAGGCCTCTGGCTGCTCTGCAACTGTGTCTTGGCCGCCATGCTTACCCTACTGTGAAAAGAACGAGCTTTGCATCCTGTTTTACAATATTCTATCCACCATCGTTGTCCTCGAAACCTTTCCTGCATTGTGAGTTTATCCTGCAAAAGTTTGAGGAGAGCCGTGACATTTAGCTTACGGCTTGGACTGTGTATAGTGCTTGGGTTCGTTCCTCCACGGCCTTCCTGTTGGGTTTGTTTGAATGAGCTCTTACTTCTGTTACGGCTCTATTTGTCATAGGGTTTTTGAAAGTGTGGATTCTCATGATTTACATTGTGGTGACAGTGCGAGCTTCATCGTCTGCTTCTTGCTTGGTCGTTGCTCCCTTCTCCTTGCTGTTGCTAGTAGTGGTTTGTGCAAACGTTGAACCATCTCTATCACAGGAGATATGAAGTGTTGGCTTTTTGTTTCACTAGTGGCGGTGCTCTTGCTTCTTGGTGGCTATGTTACCTTCACTTCCAAGTAAGAAAAGTTCTTTTAATAGTTCTTAAAAACGTGTTCTTAACTCAGTTTTTGATATAATGCAATAGTATTAATGTTGTGGGTTATCTTGCAGGTAACGGTTGACATTTCTCCTTGCTGCTGGTACAATGCATAAGGCCAGTTTCTTGGTGACGGGTAAGCCCTAGTCAACCCATGTCAATACATGCTTGTTCAGTTCTTTAAGGAACAGTTTCAGTTGGAAGTCATGGCCTACAAATAACCCTTCGTGGTTTACTATTTCTTAGTTAGCTTGTTTAGTTTTTACTAAACCCTTGCTGTTGGCAAGGTTTTTTGGCTTATGTCGTGACTTGTAAATTTGTTACTACTAGTTTTGTATATAATTATGTAAAGAATATTTATGGCCTGTCAAGCCATTCTCTGTTTAAAACTTTAAATAAAGAGGTTTAATTCTCTTGAGCTTGGGCTCGATTATTTTGATGCTCTTACTGTAATTTTGTGCACTAGGGTTTTCACCCTATTTCGACTGTGTAAAGAAATCTTTACTTGTTATATTTATCTTACATTAACTTGTATTATTAAATTCTATTTTGTTAATTCTTTCTGTTATAGTACTTTGTTTATAAGCTCGGATATTCGAGCAAGGGTTGATACTGTTAATGACCTGTGTATAAAATAAATTCTTTCAATTATTCTGTAGGTTTAGTTCATTAGTAAAAGTTAAATTATTTGTTTGTTGCAGGTATATAGTTGTTTAAAATTTCATGATTATATTTCTCTATCCTTATAGGACTGTAATAACATATAGTTTTATGTTCAGAATACTAAATAAATCCAAATCCTTGGATTATTGCTTATTTGATTAATTATTACAATGTTATTACTATGATTTACAATATTAATACTATAAATTATAATGTTAGTATTATAATGTTAATACTATAATTTATAATGTTTAATATTATGTGGGTTTCGACCTTGTACATTCTTTTATAATTATTTTTTGTTTAGTTTATTTAAATGAATTTGTTCATATATAAATATTATTTATTAAATATTATTTAACATTGTATTTAGTCTTTTAATAAGTACATAGATAAGTTTGGTTATTATTTCTTTGTTACATTATTATAATTGGTGTAGTTAATTTATTTGTAAAAAGAACTATACTAGAATTGCCCTACTTGAAATGTGAACATTTGTAGAAATAGTTAAATAGTATGAACAATAAAATAACTCTGTAAAATGACTTGGTTCTTTATTCACATAAATAAATGAGTGTTTATCTAAGTGAAATCTTTTACGTATGTGACAGGTTAGTAGTTTCAATTTGCAGAAATACAGTTCTGAATAAGATAAATAACCTATCTACAGTAGTCAACATATTAAAAGAAATAAACCTGTTGTTTGAAAAGTATTATGTATACTTCTTTGCTAGCATTCTTAATACAATAGTCTGGTTTTTAATCCATAACTTAATTAGGCATATTAGTATCCTTTCCAGAAAAACATCTATATACAGAAATAAATTACTCCATTGTTCTGAAAAACAAAATAACTCTAATCAATCCAGATTTCTATCATATCTTCATCTATTTTAAACACACTACCTGTGCTAGAGTATGGTCTGGTTTATCTAGATGGGGAAAAACACAGGTAGGATTATCTCATTCAATTACAGTTTCAACATTCAACAACTAAAAGATCATAAATTCTAACAGTTCACTACATAACATGTAAGTCATTCATTATTCATTCATTCTCAAAAATAAACTTTTAACACAACGTATAAAGGACTGTAGAACCTATTTTAAAGCTAGATGGTAACAGTGTTGGGAGGTCGTTCCTCCATACCAACTCCTGGAGAGCACTCAAACAACATCTTCTTAGGACCCCCGAGCCTGTTCCTAGTCTCCTTGGCTGGGACTGGGTGGAGCAAGCAACAAAATACTAGTCCAATGACTCAGTACTAACTCTGCACTCAGCAGCAAGATCCTTCAGCTGAAAAGATGTACTAGATCATTCTCTACAGTTTACCCCTCAAACACCTTCCAGAAATTCCCTTCCCAATGAAATCCTTGAAGTACATTCACCTGAATGATTCTCTTCATGGAATGAGCATCCTAATCTCTCTTCAATGGGCATTTTTATTAAGATTGCCTAGGTATTTTTGGGTTAGTTGTCATTAATTGAGCCACTTGCTACGATCCCACTTTCCTGGGGGATAATGACCCCAAATGTAGGGAGGTTTCCACCTGCAACATTGGAATTGTTTGAGGATGTTGCCACTTGTCTATTTTCTCTCCACCCAGTCTCCTCC
The DNA here is from genome assembly GCA_001517045.1 of Pseudotsuga menziesii. NCBI lineage: Eukaryota > Viridiplantae > Streptophyta > Pinopsida > Pinales > Pinaceae > Pseudotsuga > Pseudotsuga menziesii. The sequence goes on along the minus strand of LPNX010657463.1, from coordinate 16,031 downwards.
ACCAACTTGACCAGTAAACACTCTTTTAACAACTCTCCCAAGCTGTTGTCTCCATTTTTTATTTATTTATAATTAAAATATTCATAATTACATTCAACATCCTTGACTCTGCTGAGTCATCAGTTACAACTTTAGCATAAAATTTAACATAATGTCTTGGAATAAAATCAAATAAGATAATATTATTTTGCAAAATTGGGGCATGTGATAACAGTGCTCATGAGGTTCCAAAGGGTAGCCTCATCAAACTAAAGGTAAGTGTTTTTTTCAGTTTTAAAATTCGTAATTGGTTTTATCAAACCCTTCTCGGGTCCGTGTCAACTCTTTAGCCATTATCATGGCACTCTAATGTAATGTAATGTTTAGGTTTTTACCCTAGCAGGGTTTGGGCTCCCTTAACAGGTCTTATTCCTATAGTGTTTAATGTTTATGATTTAATTTACTATGGAAGCCATCGGAGATGGTCTTACAACCACTCTTGAATACTGTGTGTGTGTGTGTGTGTGTGTGTGTGTGTGTGTGTGTTGATTTAAAAGAGATAAGTGATGTCTTATACTATGTAAATTCCATTATCCTTTTGTATTTCCTATATATATAAATACATATTGTTTCTGTTGACCAACCAGTTTCCATCGTTGATGGTCTTACAGCCGTGAGGATAGTTGTTATTAAATGAAATGTTGTTTGTTTGATAAAAAGTGTGGTAACGAATCTCATCTGTATCATGGATGTAAATTTTGTGTAAATCAATGGTAGCCACAAATGGGCTTACGACCATCTTATACATGTTTGTAATTCTTTGTAAGATTTATTACACCCCATAGGGTCTGTGAATTTTTAAAACATGAATCATCATTTGTAATGTGGTGGCGGCCATTTGACAACCATAAGAATTAATTGTTGCAATCTGTAATATAGTTTGATGGTTATATTTGCGATTCTATTTGCATTTGGTTTAGCTTTGTTTATCAACATACTGTAATTTAATTAGTTTCCTTTAAGAGATTCGGTCTCACGATCTCTGTAGTGTATTTTAAATCTTTAGTATACTTGATCGAGGCTCTTATACGGTATAAATTTGTGGTAGCCACATTGTAGACTTACGACCCTATAATTATGGTGCTTGTTGCTTTATTTGAATAGGAACCATATGATCTGTAATATCTTAACTGAAGTTAAGATCTTGATGTGTTAATACTCGGATGTCGATGATAGCAATACCAATTTTGTGACTAAGCTTTCAATGCCATGAATGTAGTTGTGAAAGCTAGCATATCAGACAATAAAAGATTTGATTTTTTTCCTTATTATATTGCACATGATTTATGGATGTTTAATGAAATAAGATCTTCGATTAGTATGTTTGGTTTCACCAAAACTAGAACGAACATTGATTTCATAGTTGTATTATTATAAAACTATGATTTATTTTATCATAGGACTCTTAAGTAATCACCTTAAAGAGATTCAATTCCACGGCCTCTATAATCCTACTAAGTGGATTAAGGGATCTGTTTAGGAGTTAATTTGATTATTTCTATATATGTAAACATATGATAGCATCATTTTATTTTCAGTTTTAGTTATGTAAACCTTGTTTGGTTCGACTAATTTAATTTAGATCCTAGGAGTTGTATAATGTTAATATTATTTAAGTATGATTCATTCACATATATATTTAATAATACATATCTATACTATGAACAAGGATTAGAAATTCAATCGAAATTTAACTTTGTAAATACAGACTAAGGAAAGATTTAGGAAAAATCGATACAACAGGAAATATATGGTTAAATGTAGGAATACATGATACAATTTAGAAATAGATGATTTCAAATACATTATGTGCAGAATTGACATTTCGACGGGAATCAGAATTCTAAACATTCCTCATAGAAACATTAGGCTAACTGATACATACTAGGTTCTACATTAATCTTCTTCAGATCTAGAATTCAAAACACATTATGCAAAAATTTAAATTCAAATTAAGAACATGGAACCAACGTTGGGAAAACAAAAGAGGAGAATCTATTCCTCCCAACCAACTCCCATAGCAGCCAAGTTACTTGCTCTAGAACCCTCGAACCTGTTCGTTGAACCAAAAGAGAAAAATAATTTAATGGGCCATCTCTTGCACTCACATATTTTAATCCTCATCCAATGCTAGCCTCCTGCCACTCATTGACATACTAATATATAGTATTTTTCCTAGGACTTGGTCATTTACGAGCCTCTTGCTCTTTAGCACTCAACTAGGAATTGCGACCTGATTTTTGGGGATGATGCCTCCTACATATTGAGTTCTCACTCGGTGCCTTATTCCACGTGTCTTTTCCTCTTGTGCGTCGATAAACACTCTTTAACAGCTATATCCACTTTTGTCCCCCTTCAACATATTTTATTAAATAAAAAATTTTTATTACAAAATGTTTTATTCTTGACTTTTTTGTCAAAAATATTAAAATAATAAAAATATTATTCAAATTATTTTTCCATTAGGTTAATAATAAATTTTTAATTCAAGGGGTATTACAGAGCGCCCATACAAGACATGGCGACAACGCAGACAAGGACCACTATGGAGTGCGTGCGTGTAGGAGAAGTGGGGACGTTGAACCAAATCACCCATAGAAGGAGCACCCCGCGCCATGACCAACAAAGAGAACGTGGACCAAATGGTTAGGTGGAGGGCCCAAATGGTTGTGCGACGGACCAAAATAGTTGATGTCGACAAGGAGGATTGGTGTGATTGCAAAGAAAATGCATGCCCACCCTAACGACGGATATAAAAGGAAGAAGGAATTTTGTTGGAAGGCATGGAAGTGGGAGATAAAAAAACCTAGAGAAGTTGTCAAGTGACTTGGGAGGCACTCCAGTTAGCGAATAGCAACACAGAAGTAGTTCAACCAAACACTCATAAAAAAAATTCTAGGATTGTGAAGGACATTGGACCGCCTTACACCAATTCTCCAGAAGAGAGTCCGTGATAGTTCGACAACAACATCTGAGGGAAGCGCACACAAAAAATTCTTTGGATTTGGACGCTCGTTGAGGGTTCAGCTCGTCTCTTTTGTAAAGTTGTAAATTGGTGAGGAATCACTGGGTAGCTCCCACCGCAAGCTCTTATTCTCTGGAAAATCCACTTGTTGTAATATTGTGATTTATATAAATTACAAAGGGGTTTTGTCAGTTTTGAAACCCCACCTTTCATACTTGTGTTTATGTGCTTATTGTGATTCTTAACGAATTTGGATAACTCTAGAGGCTCACTTAAAACCCTAACCAATGGGACAATGAATGAATGCAAGTGTTAGATCCAAATAGATTCCACATGGTTTAGGGATAGTTTGTTGATGACTTGAATTGGACTTTCCCTCAAGGCGTTCCCGGGTAGTGTCACACACCCCAACTAGTCACCTAGTTGACAAAGGTGCCATAGGGTTGTGATAGGTGGGATTAGAGAATTCAAAACTTGGAGTTAGTGAAATAAGTTCTCTTCACCATTGCTTGTGAAGCAGGTGGCATCAGAGCATTCGTAGCATGGGGTTTAGCCAAGGAAGCACTACTTGTGAAGTAGGTGAAGCAGTCACAACATAGGAGTTGTGTTGCACAACAGGTGATCATAGAAAAGCCTCCACAAAACTCATCAAGATAACGCTTGGTGGAAAGTGTGGTTGCACAATAGGAAAACACCAAGGCATGGATGACAATTGATTGCAGCGACCGAGAGAACAATTGCAAGAAAATAAAGAACCAAGGAAGGGAGGAATCCATTCACTCCTAAGAAGTTCTTTCGTGCAAAGAAGAAAGAGATTAATAAATGTTTTGAAAAATCAAAGATTCTATGTTATTATTTTTAAAATCCGGGACACTTTGCATGGGATTTCCATGTGAGGAAAAGAAAGCAAGGAATAATTTATGCTTCTACCATTGTAGAAGAAACTTCCAAAGAAGATGCACCCTAAGAGAAAGAGATAAGGACGAAGTATTACCTCATCTCTTATTTTTTCTGATCTATCATCACAAGAGAATATACATGGTTGATTGATAGTGGTGATTCCAAGCACATGTCAAGATTCAAGGGTGCAATCTCCTACCTAAAAGAGAAATAGTTTGCATGCATGGTAGAATTGGGAGACAATTCCACATACTCAATCCAAGGAGTTGGATCCACGTCCTTCCAACTAATTTTGGGAGATGCACTAAAAGTGGAGGACATCCTTTATTTCCTGTATTGAAGAAGAAACTACTATTTGTTTCTATCCTTGAAGATAAAGGCTTCTGAGTCATCTTCATGGAGAATCAAGCATACTTGTGGCTGAAGAACCGAAACATTGATATTGTTGTTGCTATTGGAGTTCAAGAAGGAGGAATTTCCAAGGTCCCATGAAATATTATTTCATCCATGACAAATCATACTATTAGTCCATGCAAGTTGTGGCATAAGAGGCTTGGACACCTCCACTTCAGAGAACTCCCTGGTTTGTAGCGAATGGTGAAAGGTATGCTTAGTTTTGATTTTGTACATGATGTTGTTTTTCAGGGTTGTGCTTTAGGAAATAATGTTAAAAATTTTAGTTTCCTAGAAGCAGTACTAGATCTAAAGGCATCTTAGATTTAGTGCACTCATATGTGTCCAGACCCATGTCTTCCCCTTCCCTCAGTGGGCATCTTTAATATGTTTTATGCATTAATGTTTTTTCCCATAAGGCCTAGGTTTACTTCATGAAAGCCAAAAGTGAAACCTTTAGTAAATTTCAAGAATATTAAGCCTTATTTGAGATTAAGACAAGTAGGCATATCCATGCCCTATGGTCTAATAATGGTGGAGAATTTGAATCAAGTGATTTTAATGAGTTTTGTAGTGATGTAGGGATATGTGGACAATTAATAGTTCCTTACAACCCACAATGAAATGGGATTACAGAGAGAAATAATAGAATTGTTTGTGAGGATGAAAAAGCCATGTTACATGATCAAGATCTATCTTCTTATCTATGGGAAAGGCCATTAATATCGAAGTGTGCATACATAGCATAAGTTTGGATGCAGTCCTTGATGATAAAACACCTGAATAGGTGTTCACTGGTGAGAAATCAAACATTGCATAGCTTTAGATATTTGGATGTCATATGTATATTCAGATACCAAAATAAAAAAGAACCATGATGGAATCTTCTGGCAAGAAGGGAACTTTTGTGGGCTATAGTGAGACCTTCAAAGCATTCATAATATGTTTACCTGGTGAGAGCCATGAATGAGGTTAGTCAGGGTGTGAATTTCCATGAGGAGGCAACAGTCAAGCAGTTATAAGGGATTGAATGTGATCTAGAGACAAAGTAATTTGAGGCTCTTACATCAGACTCACATCATGATGATGATTCTTCCCCTTCTGATGTTCAGAGGGAGAATCTAGCAAAGCATGCAGAGCTACTTGGCATTAATGAACCAATTGAACTGGTTGATGAGCATCCTACAAATAGGAGCTCAACATGGTGTCGAGATGTATTGAGATATGTTGAGAAGCATGGAGCACCAATGGGAACTTCCAAAGAGTGCAAGCGATCTTATAGGTATTCAGGATATGTTGCATTAATGAGAAACATCAGTGACTCAAATCCTTCATCATATGAAGAGGTTACATAGCAACAAATGTGAAAATATTCTATGAGAGGGGAATATCATTCTATTCTGAAGAATGATGTTTGGGATATTGTTCCCAAACCTGAGAGGAAGTCAATTGTAACTTCCAAATGGCTTTACAAGATGAATCATGCTGCAGATGGTAGTGTGTACAAGTACAAATCTAGGTTTGTTTTCTGTGGCTTTTCTTAGAAATAGGGCATTTATTATGACGAGACTTTTGTTCTAGTGGCCATGTATATGTAACAAACCCAAAACAATACACCAAAACTTTCTAATCAATCAAATAAAACACAAACAATTATAAGGGAGGTTAGAGTCACCTACTTGAAGACAATGCCAGAAAAATACTTGGATAATCAGTTCCTCCCAACCATAGGAGAGGACTACAAAACCACTACGATCCCAACACCACTCCCAAGTTGGATCACCACCATGCAAACTAGAACAACAAGTAAAATTCCATGTGTCACTCTCTCTCAGAGTCTGTAACAAGATACAACAAGTAAGCTTCCACATGACACTCTCTCTCAGAGTCCCTAACAAGCTACAACAAGTAAGCTTCCACATGACACTCTCTCTAAGAGTCCGTAACAAGCTCAATGATGGAATTATGAAAGGTAGAAACACTCAACACATGCACTCACAAAAAAATTTCTCCATGCACAACACGACGTCTTATGTTATCCAAGTGCACCAATATATATAGATTTTTACCAGGTCTTATGCCATCCCAATCAAATCTTCAATGAATCCATAAATTCCTATGATTTAGGATCTTGTCTGGTTATTGAGTTTTAGATTGGATTTGATTGGTAAATATCTCTCTAGATTGCTTACACATTCTCTCTTATGCCATGGTGGTGTCCAATGATGTAACTAAATTCTCCAAGTGTCTTTTCCTTTTATTAATAATAAAATAATAGTTTGTTGTGCAAAATGTCATTCACACCTCTTATGAGTATCTCTTAGTTTTTAATTTACTTGTACAAAAATAATTGTTTTCGAAATTATTTTCATAATATTAAATAAATTAATATTGTCTTAGGAGTATTACATTACTCTCCCCCTTATTCTCAACACTGTTGTTGGTGTTCTTTTATTCTAAGCTCTCTTTCTCATTCTGGAACATGGAGGGATATGCCTCCTGCATTTTATCCTCCATTTCCCATGTTGCCTCCTCAGGGATAGAGTGCTTGCCTTGCACTTTTAGTTGAACGATGGCTTGATTCCATAGCATACGTTCCTTCCTGTCTAGGATGCGGAAAGGTTCATTTGGAACTCGCCCTCGGGTTTTGTTGGAGACATTTACCACCATACACACTCTTTTTGGTCAAACTGGCCTAGTTAAACCACTATCCTAAGTATAATTGACATTAATTGACATCAGTGGAGCATTAATTGACATCATCCAGTCACACCCACACCTATCTATAGTCAAGGAGGATAACTTATCCTTCTCCTACAGTCAAGGAGGCTAACTGAAGCACTCCGAGGGTGATCTGAGTGATATTAATGCACCTAATTGCTAACTGGTGGTTACAATCAGTTCAACTAGTCAGTTAAGGTGCCTCCTCTCATTAAATATATTATTAATGATTATTTATTATTATTTAATGATCTGGAGTCAACATGGGTGCCTCCACCAACATCTGATGATCAGTTCAACTTCAGTTAACCTCATCAGGGTTCATTGAAGTCATTGAAGCACTAGCACTTGATGGTTGGATTGATATGACATGTGTTTGATCTCTTTCAGTTGAGATTCAATCATTTATTGCACTCCAACTTCAATTAAGGTTTGGTGAGTCAATTAGGGTTTTGGTCAAGTGGTTAACAGAGTGTGAACCATTGGCTTATAGTCAGTTAAGCTAGACTCACTCATTGAATTCGAATGACCTCCTTAGGTATTCAAATTCCTCATTGATTCAAGCTATTGATTGACATTGTTATTGTAAATATTCATTGTTTATTGAATATACAGAGAGGAAACCATTTTGGTTCCAATTAACACCATTTCTGAGTTATTTGTTGATTATTTCTTAGTGAGATTGATTATTTGTTCCTAGATCAATGTGCAAGATTAATATGGTATTAGAGATTACAGAGGGACAAAGATCTATCTCTCAAAAACAACCTTTTTGACAGATTTCTCCATGAAATTTGAGCAATAGCTCAAAAATCCAGCACTGCACCAGAAGCCAAGGCTCACCACTTAATGCCCTAAGTAAAGAACTTGTTGATAAAGCTTGCTTGATTGACTATGCTGGGTGTGATGAAAGCCTAAAATGTATAGGTTGTATGACCTTATGATGCCCTTTTTTTTTTGATTTGTAGGTTTTAATAGGTACAACTTCGAATGGACTCACCAATCCCTCTTCTCACCCCATTCACAAGCTATTCGAAATGGAAATTGAAGATGATTGCATCTCTGAAGAGATGAGGTCTCTATGAGGTGTCTATTGGAATTGGAAAAGAGTCTTATGAGAATGAGAATGACTGGCTAAATGACGATGACAGAGCTTTTGGAGCAATATGTCTGGCCCTTTCTCCTAGCTTGCGCTACCTTATTGGTTCTGCTGAATACCCAAAGGATCTGTGGACAAAATTAGACAGAACCTTTGGAAAGCACAATGAGGATCATAATAGCACTTTGGAGATCACATCCAGCACCACAAGATTTATTTACTCAAAATTCTCAGCCTCTAGTCTCTTTGATGAAGTTGTTCGAGATGAAGATGAAGCAGAATCTTCTACACATTCAATTCCAATTGAAGAAAGTCTCTATGTAGTGAATCCTTCTCCTGATGCTCCGAAAGTTCATGAGATCTCTGATATCTCATCTCCTCATATTTCTGAAACAGAAGAAGACATTCCAATCTCTGATATTGAAGAAAAATACTGCTGCACTTCCATGCAAACATTCACTGGTGCTTTTCCTTTGAATTATGTGCAAAATTTACCAGTAATTGCTTCCGAAAGTAAAGAAAATTTTGATTTTTCTTCCTCTAATGTTGCTGCTGGTGTGAAAATATGTAATACCTTGGATATTTTGAAAAAAATATAAGATTAAAAGAGTGATAAATTCGCTCCCCGTGATCTATATCTTCCAGCAAATCCCTGCAGGATTGCATGGACCAAAATTCAGAATTTTGAAGAAAAAGACAACTGTGCATCCACCGTCTCGGTTGACCATAATTTTGGATCTTATATGAACCTTATAGGATATTATATGATATTATTTGGATCTGATGTGATATTTATTGGTTCAAAATTTTAGGTTCATAAACCTTCAGTATTGCTTGTAGCTGTTCTCATCAACGATGTGAAGAAACAAGTACCGTAAGTCTCCTTTGAAACTGCTGCTGGGGATTTGATTTCATTTCATAGTTTTGGATCTATTGTGAACTTATTTATATCTAATTTACATTCTGATCTGATATTATTTTGTTCATATGTTAAAATCCAAGATCTTTCAACCATGCTTGTAGCTGCTCTCACCAATTCCGGTGTGAAAAATCGAGTACTGCACTTTCTTTTCAAAACTGTTGATGGGGATTTGGTGTTAGTTTCCTCATATGAGGTTGCTGATATTTTATTATGTGATTAATTATCTATTATAGAAGCTACATCATATTATGGAGCTCAATCATTCACTCTCCAGAGTCCCAGGGCTTCTCTACCTTTGGTCACATGCTCATCTCATCACAGAACTAGTAAAGAGGAAGACATTCTGCATCTGCTTGGACACTTGCTCCTAAAAATTGGGGCTGATTTTACCACTCATGGTTTTCTATTCAAGGCCAACACATATCAGTTTATTGAGTGTTCCACACATGGTTCGAATGCTCAAGAACCTTTTCTCTCTCTTCAAATGATTTTAGTTGCTCTACATGGGTCCAGTTTTCAGCTGATCTCTCTCACTTATGCCAGCACTTCCTCTCTCACTCATGTGCCCCATTTGATTGAGTGTATATAACAAATAGAGAGGCTCACTCTCTATTTATACTAATTTATAACTTAAAAATTACTTACCAGGGACTACATCTTTAGGAGAGTCTAATAACCCTAGTGCCCCACAACTGTGGGGAATTTGCCCCCCGATCAACAAGGAGGGTTAACCTCAACCCAATTGTGGGGACTATTTCCCCGACTTACAACGGAGGGTTAAACTCAATGAATATAAATGAATTTATTATATTAATGAATCTGCTGATAGGAACATCAGAGTACAATATAAGATATATAAGTGAATACATTCTGAAGTTACAAATAGATCAGCACTCCCTCTTAACTAGGAAGTTATTCTCTTGACACAATTCATCAGCACAAGTCTTCTTCTCTGGATCATCATCAAAGATGGATCATCACTAGATCATCATTAAATTTGGATCCTGAATGAATCAAATGGTGATATCTCTCAATTCTACTTGTCAGAGGAAGTTCTACAGAGCCAGCCCTTTTCCATGTTGGTTGTAGGCCTAGCCTCCATGTAGGTATTCATCTTCTTCAATACTTATATCTAACCATGGGAGGAAAATACCCAAGAACCATGTAAGAAAGGTCCTCCTAGAACTTACATTTGACCATGAGAGGAACACATCCACCACCATGTCAGAAAGGCAAGCCCATCACTCACATCTGATCATGGGAGGAACACATCCACCACCATGTTAGAAAGGCCAAGCACTCACATATTACCATGGGAGGAGCACATCCACCACCATGTTAGAAAGTCCCAGCACTCACCTCCTACCATGGGAGGAACACATCCAAGAACCATGTCAAAAAGTCTCAGCACTAACATCCGACCATGGGAGGAACACATCCAAGAACCATGTCGAAAAGTATTATCACTTACATTCACCAACATGATAGGACACTCCTACTATCATCTATGAAAATTCCCAACACTTACCACCATCATCATGATAGGAAACACCTACTATCATCTGTGGAAGGGCCCAACACTTACAACCAGTGGCATGGTAGGACACAATTACTACCATCCATCGAAGGGTCCAACACTTGCAACCAGTGGCATGGTAGGAAACAACTACTACCATCCATGGAAGGGCCCAACACTTACAACCAGTGGCATGGTAGGACACAAATACTACCATCCATGGAAGGGCTCTGCACTTACAACTGACCATGGAAGGAACCAATCCTACCATGCCAGAAGAATCTGCACTTACAACTGACCATGGAAGGAACCAATCCTACTGTGCCAGAAGGGTTCTGCACTTACAACTGACCATGGAAGGAACCAATCCTACCATGCTAGAAGGGCTCTACACTTACAACTGACCATGGAAGGGACACATCCTACCAACATGTCAGAAGGGCTTGTAGACTCATCACTTCCCTTCGAAAGGAACCTCGATCTAGAGAACACCAAGCTTCTCCCTAAAGTATTCAAACTTCACTCTAGCCATTTCTAGCATAGAATCACATCAGGGCTGATTACGTCCAAGGATAACCTACAAGCTTCACCAGGACCGATTACATCCGAGGACAACCTACAGGACCGTTTATGTCTAAGCAACCTATGAGATTCACCAGGATTTTATGCTCAGACAACCTGTCTCACCGACTATGCTTAAACTCCCTATTTTAAGAGATGTCGATCTGGATCACAAACTGGAGCTTCAATGCTCCTTTTCTTCTTCAGATGTACTCAGTGCCATGCAAACTGCTTCATGCTAAACCAAGAGATCACACTTGATCCCATACTGAAGTAGCACCCCAAAGTGCTCTTCCTATCAATGGCACTACGTGCCCAATTCGAATCCATATAACCTTCTAGGTTAATTTTCTTATTTGCTTCATACTTGAACCCATAATCAACTATAGCCTTCAGGTACCTCAGAATATGCTTTGCAGCAATTAGGTGAACATGTCTTGGATCCATCAGGAATTGGCTCAACGTGTTCATAGCAAAGCAAATATCTGGTCTCTTATACATTAGGTACATCAAGGAATCAATCATCTGACGATCCATCGTAGCATCAACCGTCTCTGATGAAGCATCACTCAATAGTTTCAGGTTCGATACCATAGGCGTGGTCATGGTCTTGCAGTCCATAATCCTAAACCTCTTCAAGATCTCTACTGCATACTTCCCTTGTCCCAGGGAGATTCCATCCACTCTCTACCACACCTCCATGCCTAGAAAGTAGTGCATCATTTCCAAGTCCCTTCACTCGTGTTATGATATTTAGACACTTAGGAGTTAGTTAAGATCAACTTGTGTAATATATCTGTTAGGTAAAACTGTGTTTCTTTAGTATGCATTAGTATGCATTTGTAAATATTATAATTCGAAGGTCACGATATGTTCTAGACATAGAGTGATTCGATGGTTCAACTTATCTTAGATCATACCTACCATTGATCCATGGCTTAACACCCGATTGGTCTATGATCTCTATTTAAAGAGCATAGAGGGTCCTTGGCTAGTTGATCAATTATGAGAAGCTCATGTAACTTTCTTTATTTTGCATAATAAATTGCTCCAAGTAGCTATTTGGCTAGGGCCGTGGACTGTTTCCCTCTCGAGGGCTTAACCATGTGACAAACATTGATGTGTTGATCTGTGATCGATTTGTGTGAAGCAATAGCTAAAGGTGTTTGGTATTTTGGGAGTTCCTTGTGTACCCGAACATGGTATCAGAGCTTTTATGAAGAGTCGCTTTCGGTTTTGATCAAGATCTGGAACCGGTGTTGCCCAAAATTTGAAATGGTTTCTGGTTCTATATTTTTTGTACATTTTTGGCCTATGGGAGCTGTTCCATTGCATTTGAAGCACCGTTTCCATTGGTAAATAGTTTTCATTTCATCGAAAACTGTTTCCGTTTGCTCCAGACACTAGTACAAGTGATCAATTTTGCCACGGAAAAAACATGGCAATATCCACGAAAAAGCGTGGATATTGCCACGTCTAAGTGTTTTTTTTCCCGTGGAACTCATTTCATCGCAATAGCGATGACCCGTTAATTGCGTGGCAAGAGTGACGGGAATACCTCGCAATTGCGACGGACCTTCCTAGAATGAAAAAGCCCAACCCCAATACCTGCGACAGTACAACATCGCTATATCGATGAAAATACATCGCTATATCGACGAGTAAGCGTTGCTATATCGATGAATAAGCGTCACAAAGTTCCACGAGTAAGCGTCGCTATATCGACGAGTAAGCGTCACAAAGTTCCACGAGTAAGCGTCGCTATATCGACGAGTAAGCGTCGTAAAGTTCCACGGCAAGCCGTCGATATAGCGACGGTATCTGTAGTTTTTAAAA
>LPNX010657443.1:13482-42221 GCA_001517045.1 Pseudotsuga menziesii | reverse complement strand
GAACCATATTATTTATAATTAATTATGATTTTTTTTATAAGTTCAATTAGTATCATATATATTAATAGTAGTTAATAATTTTGATTAATAAATAAATGGTTTGGATTTTAGATTTTTACAACTAAATATATTGCTTATCATTAAATAACTATTAAATAAGTATAATTGATTATAAAAGAAATTGTTTTATAGTTTATATTTTTATAATATTAAATAATTAATAATTAATAACTTTTATTTTAAAACATAAATACATTTTATGTTGTTACTTTATATCTCAAAAGTGTTTTTAGGCATCATCATCATTCAATTGAAAAAACATCTCTATATCCAACCATAGTCTTTGTTAAATCAAATATTAACCATGAAATAAAATTAATCAAATGCTCATCATTCAACTTATCACAATCTATAAAGTAATCTAATGGTTATGTCTCCTATGCATTACGATATAACCCTAAGTGTTATGATATATAATATTATTGTGACACATTAATTAATTAATTAATAATGTATTTATATGTGGATTTGATTATAATTAATAGTATTTATTTAATAATAATATTTAAATAATTAAATAATTATTTTATTATAATCAATTAAAATATTAATTTATCAATATTAATAATAAAAAATAAATGTATAATAATTAATTGTTGCATAATAATTTATTATTATTTTGGAGATATCCCTATGGGCTCACCCGTTACTAGCAACAACCACATTAAATTAATTAATGTGTGTCAATAGGTCGATAGGCGTAAATTTAGGCACATACTTTTAATATTAATGTTTTTCCCTACAGTATATGCTTAAATTTATGCCTATTGGCGTAGGCGTATTCAAACACATTAATTAATTTAATGCGGTTGTTGCTAGTTACTATCAAATAAGTTATTGACACTTAAAAATCTAGAATGTTGATATTGTAATTTTAAGAGGTTATTATGTTTTTTTACTATTGGATAAGTTATGAACACTTAAAAATGTCAATTAGATGTTGGGTGTCACTCTCGTAAATGTATAAGAAGATCTTTACTTTCCACATTTACATTTAAATAATAAATTATTATTAACTTTAAAAAAATATTTCAATAAAATTAAGTGCATTATTAAATATTAAGTGGTAGGGAAGCTCCTAGTCTCACAACTGGATAAACTCCGTTGGCTGGTGGCTCGTATGCTACTAAAAAACCAAAATGGAGAAAGAAGATGCGCCCTCATATTGTAGTTCCCCATAAATTACACTACATTACTTTTCATTATAATTTTAAATGTAATTATAATTTTACTTTTATTTATATCAAATATTAAAACATAATATTTATAAATATTTAAAACATTTTAAAAATCATATCAACTAAACTCTTATCTCTCATAAATTTATTTGGTTTTTATGAAGAAGAACATGTTAATATATAAACAATGTTAATTGTTTGAGATACTTCTTTATAATTTTAGATATTTAAAAAATATAAAATATATTATTTATATATTAATGAATAACTAAAATAAGTTTTAGATTTAAAAATATAATTTGAAAATTTGAAAATTTAAATTTAAAAAATTATTATTATTACTTTAATTGTATTTTATTATTAAAGTAACAAGCTGTTGGAGATCATCTTTATGTTTTCAGGTTTTATTGCTGCTATTGGTGCTTATTCTATCTCCTAGGATGTTGCAAGGTTTTCTCCTTTATGGTTTCCCTGAGGAAAATTCTTTGTGTCTCTTGTCTCTTGTGTTTATTGTTGTGCATGTTATTCTCTCATATAAGATCCTAAGATAATGCTAGCTTGAATGATAAAAATATAACATGGTATCAGAGCTAACCTAAGAAGAAGACATTGTGTAGTTGCAAAAGCTAGGGCTTCTTAATTTTTGGGTCTCTCTCCACAATCCATCATTAAAAGTATGCTAGGATTACTCTCCATTGAAGGGCGCATCTTTATGTCGAAGCGGAATTCAATTTTAGATATTTTCAGTTTTTGGTGTGGGAAATTAGGGCATCTTACATAAGAGGAATTTTTTACTGATCCCAACATAGGGTTTCTCTCCTCATCAAAATCGAATTTTAGAGACCTGGGTCAATATTTTTGGTTGGGTGAAAATACAAGAAATTCAAACCCTAGTTTGACCCCGCGATAGAAAAAGCCTAAATACTAAAAATGATAAGTTTTGGTACATTCGATATATATTGGATTTTTAGAAGTCTTAGGAGCCAAATATTTCATAGTTTGAAGATAATATCCTGATGTACACTGTAGCCAAGTTTCATCCTCAGATTCGCTATATTCTAGGAGATATGATTCCTTCAAGTTAGGGTTCCAAACTCTTCCAGGATTCATCGCTAAAAGGGACACCTAGGGACAATTGCTATATCTCAGGCTACAAAAGTCCAAATGAAATTTATGAAGATGTTATAGAAAGGGTATGGACTGTTATTTACATGGTCCAAGTTTCAAACCCATCAGATGAAACAATGACACATGGCAGTCCATAACACTTCGGTATGCTGAACAATCCTGAAATAGGTCACCTTGGGAAAACGATCATAAGTCCCAATTGGTGAAACCAATTATGATTAAACTTATGGTGTTGTAAAAGGGGTAGGTTAGGATACCTCGGTGAGAAGTTTCAAACACAGAGAAGCAGTAATTTCAGAGATACCGTAGAAACAGTATCAGACATTTCTGTAGAAGAAATTGGAAAACTAGAGCTTCCTGTTCCATAAGCTTCCCTCCACTATTTTCAGAAAAGGAGTACATTGGACAGCTCACCTTGAAGAGGTCTATATTTCTAGATAATCGTATCTAAAAGATTCTAAGTTTTCAAAATTAGGGTTTCTCTGACAAACCCAAGATCAGTGAGCTCTGAAATCAGGACAGACACCTCAAATCGGTAAGATCTAATATTTTGCTATTTTCATTTGAGGTTCTCATTTCAAAGTGATCTATCACATCAGCTTGATGATAAGCTTGATGAAGTTGACAACTTCCAAGCATGGAAGTATATGATCTCTTTGAAGAAAATGAATTGGACACCTACATGAGTAGAGAGGTTCCAGCTCCAAAGGGAGATGAGGCTAAAAGCCTTACACTAGAAGAACTTGGTCAAGGCCAAGAATATCATTGCCGATTCAATCACGGGTCCTCTTATACCACAAGTGTATTCCCTAAAGACACTAAAAGATATGTTTGATTCCTTGACCAAGATATTTGAAGGGAAGAGCATAAATCAGAATATGAATTTGAGAAAATAGTTAAAGAATGTGAAGATCCAGAATGCAGAGACCATACAGTCATACTTTACGAGGGTCTCTCAAATCAAAGAAAAACTTGTAACAGTATAAGAAGAAGCGGAGAATGTAGAAGTGGTTATAGCCACCTTGAATGGCCTCCCAGGATCATGGTATTTATTCATTCGAGGAATGTGTGCCAGAAGGAAGTGATTACTTTCAACAGACTTTGGGAAGAGCACACACAAGAAGAAGCTCGACTTGTAATAAGAGAAAAGAAGATGGGAGCAATTGAAGATCAAGCTCTCACCATCCAAAGAAGATCCCTCAAGTGATGAGGAATATCAACTCTTGAAGAACCTCTTATCCATCTTAGCATTTGGATAACAAACGATGCTATTATGAATGAAGAAAATGATGAAGCTGAAGGCTCAAGAAGGAGTCGACCCATGAAACAAATACATATAAGTATTCAATTGTCATTTCATGATATTGTTTTTATTATGTAATTTGTTTATATTTAGTTGATGTATTATGCATGATATAATGTTTACATTAATGACAGTATACTACTAATATGCATGTGATGGGTAAGTAGCTCATGGTGCTATACAACTCTCTGTTGCTACTTATCTAGAATGAAACCTTTTTTCTCACATATTGGATTAGTGCACAATATCAATGTTGTCATCGTAGAGATGGACGGCATCTAGAAAGTTTCCATAAGATATGGATGAATGTTGTATTGGCTAAAATAGTTGCATGATCATATATTTATGCATAAGAATTTGCCATTATGAATATTCCTTATGAAATCTTTCTAACCATACAAATGCATTTGACTTGTAGGAAAGATCGCGTACAGTCACATACAAGCAAATAAAGATGAGACTTGTTCCAAAGAACAAGTGACGACAGTCCAATAAAGAATCCAAGATGAAGAATAATATGAAGATACTTTCAAAGAGGAGATCTCAAACACAGTGTAGTTATGTAACACTATTGAGCAACATCATTGATGAAGAACCTTCCAAGAAGTAGCTAAGAAGAAAGGGAAGGTGTTACTAGTTCAAGAAGAGTGATGTATAGGATGCAGTATAGAGACCTGAAGAGAAGTTCATAGTTCCATCATGCAGTAGATGGAAACATCATGGGATACAAGGCAAGATTAGTAGCACGAGGCATAGACTACAAAGAGACATTTGCAGCCACTAGAAATACACATGACAGGAAGAATTATGTGTGCAAATGAAAGAAGTTCTTGTACGAGCTTAGAAGACACCCATGGGATAACACATACATGAGGAGCTTGATGAAGACCTGAACCTTTGCTACAAGGTTGAAGATGAAAGTCTATAGACTCGATGACAAGCTCACAGATGGGTGCGAGAAGAACTTTTGAAAAAGTTCAAGATAGAGGATCTTGGTATCCAATGATCCTAGATGGATACATAGATTATTAGTAGCACAGGAAGCTACTTGTCACTCTGGTACATAATGTTTCAGTTCATAGAGTATGAAATACAAAGGGAGAATGATGCTCCACTTCAGAGGGAGTGATTGTAGAAGATCTTGGGGTTCAACATGGTATGACAGGATGGATAGATTACTGATGAATCTAGGCTTTACTAAGAGTAAATAGGATTCCAACCTTTGCATCAAGGTTGAAGGCGAAATACCAGTGATGCTCCTGTTATATGTCGATGACTTGTTCCTTACAGAAAAGAGGAACTCATTAAATTTGCAAGAAGAAGAATTTCTATCGAGTTCGAGACAAAGGACTTGGGGATGATGCACTACGTTCTAGGCATGGAGGCATGGACAAGGAAACTATGCAGTAGAGATCCTAAAGAGGTTCATGATGATGGACTGCAAGGCCTTGACCACACCTATGGCATCAAACCTAAAGCTATTGAGTGTTGCTTCATGAGAGTCAGTTGATGCCACGATGTATCATCAGATGATTTATTCCTTGATGTACATGACAAATACAAGACTAGATATTTGCTTTGTTGTGAACACATTGAGACATGTTCACCTAATGGTTGCAAAGCATGCAGTGAGGTACCTAAAGGGTACAAATGATTATGGGCTCAAGTATGAGGCGAATTAGAAGATTAACATGGAGGGTTATGTGGATTCGTATTGGGCAGGCAGTTCCATTGATAGGAAGAGCACTTCAAGGTGCTACTTCAATATGGGATCAAGCATGATCTCTTGGTTTGGCAAGATGGAGTCCTGCATGGTGTTGAGTATAGCTGAGGTAAAATATGTTGCCACTTGCTATTTGGGAGGTAGTATGTTTATTTTGAAAACTACTATTTGATTTACTTTATTTGACTTCCATTTTTGTATGATGCAGAGATGAGCAATGAAGCTCCAGTATGTGATCGAGATCAAGATCTCTCGAAAGAGGGAGTTATAGCATAGTCGATGAGATCGATTGTTTGAGCATAAATCCTGGAGAAGATTGTAGGTTGCTTAAATGTAAACAGACCTTTAGGTTGTACTCAAATGTAATTGGTCCTGGCGAAGCTCGTAGGTTATCCTTGAACATAATTAGCCCTAATGTGATTCTATGCTAGACATGGCCAAAGTGAAGTTTTAGTAATTCAAGGAGAAGCTTGGTGTTCTCCATATTGAGGTTCCCTCCAAGGGGAAGTGATGAGTCTATGATCCATTCTGACATGGTGAGAGGATTGGTTCCTTCCATTGTCAAATGTAAGGGTTGAGCCATTCTGTCATGGTGAGAGGATTGGTTCCTTCCATATCAGATGTGAGTGCTGAGCCATTCTGATGTGACTATAAGATTGGTTCCTACATGATCAGATATAAGTTCTGAATGCCATTCCCTGGGAGAATGAAGGGACCTATTCAGTTACTAGGAATACTCAGTCTAGGACTGAGATCCATTCTGGCACGATGTGTTTACACATGGTCAGATATAAGTGCAGAGCCATTCTGGCATGATGTGTTTACACATGGTCAGATATAAGTGTAGAGCCATTCTAGCGCGATGTGTTTACACATGGTCAGATATAAGTGTAGAGCCGTTCTGGCGCGATGTGTTTACACATGGTCAGATATAAGTGCAGAGCCATTCTGGTGCAATGTGTTTACACATGGTCAGATATAAGTGCAGAGCCATTCTGGTGTGATGTGTTTACACATGGTCAGATACAAGTGCTGAATGCCATTCTCTGGGAGAATGGAGGCACCTGGTCAGTTACCAGGAATACTTGGTCTAGGACTAAGAGCCATTCCAATGTGGTGTGTTCTCATATGGTCGAATATAAGTGCAGAGCCATTTCGATGCAGTCTATTCTCACATGGTTAGATATAAGTGCAGAGCCATTCTGATGCGGTGTGTTCTCACATGGTTACATATAAGTGCAGAGCCCTTCTGGCATGATGTGTTTACACATGGTTAGATATGAGTGATGGGCCTTTTTGACAAGATGAGGTCATATGTGAGTGCTAGGAGTGCCTTTCTAAAAAGATGAGGGTAGATGTAAGTGCTAGGCAGGCCATTCTGACTTAGGGTTAGATATAAACATTGAAGAAGACCTACATGGAGGCTAGGGCTACTACCAGCATGAAAAAGGGCTGACTCTGTAGAACTTCCTATGACGAGAAGAATGAAGAGACAACACCATTTTATTGAGATAGCAGCAGCAGTAATGATGATGATGGTTCAATGATGATACAACTTTGATGATGATCTAGATCAAGTGATGATCCAGACTTGATGATGATCCAGTAGTGACGATCCAGATCAAGTGATGATCCAGACTTGATGATGATCCATGAGTGACGATCCAAATCAAGTGATGATCTAGACTTGATGACGATCCAGCAGTGATGATCCAGATCAAGTGATGATCTAGACTTGATGACGATCCAGCAGTGATGATCTAGACTCGATGATGATCCAGTGATGATCCTGACTTGATGAAGATGATTTGACAATGAATATGACTTGACGATGAAGATGACTTGACAATGAAGATGACTTGAAGATGAAGATGACTTGAAGACGAATATGACTTGATGATGATCCAGATGATATAGAGAAGAATACTTGTGCTGATAAATTATGTCGAGAGAATACCTTCCTAGTTAAGAGGGAGTGTTGATGTATTTGTAACTTTGGAATGTATTCATTTGTATATTGTACCCTGATGTTTATTCCGGGAAGTATCTGTAATGTAATTGAGTCATGTCATGCCCTGATGTTTCAATCGGGAGATTCAATAATGTAAACAAGTCATGTAAAGTCATTGAGGTTAACCCTCCATTGTAAGTGAGGGAAATAGTCCCCACAATTGTGTCAAGGTTAACCCTCCTTTTTGATCTGAGGGAAAATTCCCCACAGTTGTGGGCCATTAGAATTATTAGACTCTCCTAGAAAAGTCATCCCTAGTAAGTAATTATTAAGTGGGGCCGACATGTTGAAGTGGACATTAAGTGAAGGAAAGAATATAAATAGAGAGTAAGCCTCTCTATTTATCACACACACACTCACTCATTGGGGTGCATGAGTGAGAGAGGAGAAGCTCTCTTAAGTGAGAGAGAGAGAGAACAAGATGTTGGAGATCATATTTATGTTTTCAAGTTTTACTGCTGCTATTGGTGCTCATTCTATCTTTGAGGAAGTTGCAGGGTTTTCTCCTTTATGGTTTCCCCGAGGAAAATTCTTTGTGTCTCTTGTCTCTTGCATTTATTGTTGTGCATGTTATTCTCTCAGATAATATCCTAAGATAATTCTAGCTTGAATGATAAAAGTCTAACATATAGTTTATAAACCCTTACTCACAAGCTGAGCTAAAGATATTATGTGTTGGTTTTGTTAGGGTTTAAATTTTCTAGGGTTGTTTCCCATAAGGGATCAGGTAGAGGTCCTCGTTAGTTGGGAAATGAAAAGTGGCTCAAGTATTAACTCATAGTCTTAGGTGAAGGTCTTAGCTGGTTTCTCTTAGGGCCCAATTAACTTGTCTCGGCTCCTTACTTGCAAAGAAGCCTTGAGGCATGGGTGAAGGTCCTTAGTGTTGGTTTCCATTAGGGTTTAATTAACCATTCTTAGTCCTTTATCCTAATGCACCATCTCTCTTAGAATTTACTTTAGTATCTATTCCTCCTTATTTATTAGCATGGTCTCTAATGCCAATTACATTTCCTTACATTTTAGCATGTGAAAAATCTCCTCTTTCTTTGATAAGAGACATAAATAAATATTATCCTCTCTCTTTACAATTTTAATCGCTCTGCAAACTTAATAGAAGATCTTGCAACCCAAACACAAAATAAAAACGTTGTTGTGACGCATGAGTGCTCATTATGTTTCCATTATCATCATTGCAAAGAGTGAAAATAATAAAGAATGAATGATATTTCATTTTTTATTGGTAGCTATATGGTTTGGGTTTGTAAGGTGCAAATGTCATATTTGGGTTGGGTTGTTAGTAGTTTTAGCATGGATTCCATGCTATGCTATGTTGTTTCTTTTTCTACTACTCCAACATTTCAATTTATGTTCAAATCTTAGAGTTTGGAGGTTTTGTAAAGATAAACATGCATGGTGTCATTGATCAACTCACAAGGTATGAAGGCTAATCAAAACTACATGGTAATTTTCCTATCCACGACTCCGACTTCTTTCCAACATTCTCATATATTTTGGTGATAAAATATTCTCTTGGGAGCTTCACTAACTAAAGCATCTGTGGATTTCTCAATTTCGAGGCCAATAGTAACAAAAAAAAGAAAAAACCTTAATTGCTTCTCTAGTCCACATATATTCGATTGATGCAAGACTGGTAGAGAAACACAATAACCCCCAATGAACAACGACTGAGGTATTTAAGGTTTTATTTTCATAGGATCCATGGCATAGATTATGGGAGAATGCTCCAAATAAATTTGAAAATTTACCCTCGAGTGATACTAAAGCCCTGGAAATCCACAGAGAAATTTCTTCATTTCACTTAGAGAAAAGTTAAGTTCATTCAAACATGAGTGCAAAAGCGAGTAAATAGAGATGGCATGGGTCATGAACTCCAATTGTAGTCTAAGTAGAATTTGTGTGTCACTCACTTGGAACACCACCACACTTTTTCATGCATGACACTTTATTTGCATGCATATTACCATATTTTGTAGCATGGAGATAGAGTTTTGATCACTAACAAAGAGCATAGTAGCTACCATTTGCAATGCCGTATCATTTTCAAAGGATGTATCGCTTCCAACAAGGCTATATTAGCTCCTCTCCTTTCAAAACTGCTATATATTTGCTTGTAAAAACTTATTTGGAGTTTTATACATGGGTGGGGTTTTGATTCATAAGATTTGAGGCCATCAATACTAAAACTAAAATAAAAAGAGGGGTTTTAAATTTCTTGCATGGAAGCTA
Source organism: Pseudotsuga menziesii (assembly GCA_001517045.1). Lineage (NCBI taxonomy): Eukaryota > Viridiplantae > Streptophyta > Pinopsida > Pinales > Pinaceae > Pseudotsuga > Pseudotsuga menziesii. Next base: position 32,571 of record LPNX010657443.1, on the reverse strand, counting down.
TCAACTTGTAGTATATACTTTTTAGGTTGGTAGGATGCTAATTGGTTTTCAAAAAAGAGAATATTGAAGGTATAATTTGGCTAAACTCTAGATCATTTTCACCGAATTTCTGGCAAAATTTCTAATCAAATTTTGGCAACAATTGTTGAAATTGTAGTTTTGGGTTGTTGAAATTGCATTATCGGTGTGCCACAAGGTTATCGATGGCATTGAAACCATTTTTCCAATAAAAATTTCAATTTCAGTAACCAAAATTGTTATTTCTACAAAAGCAATTTTTGCTAGATTCCGACAAATTTCATCGGCAAAGGTGTAAATGGTATACAGTTTAGCTCAATGAATTATAATGTTGTTTTGTGATTTAGTTTTAAGAACGTCTTTCACATTTTTTAGTTAATTTTTTTTATAGATGGCAAGAGAAGGATAATTTTGTCTTTTTTGAAGATATCAATTAGAAGTGTGGTGGACATTTGAATGAATTACTGGATAAAACTTGACAGGAAGTGAATAGTAATTATATTGCCCAATGTTTTTGCTCCAATATTGATGTTTTAATTGTTTGATACTGAAGTGGCTACTGAAAGAAGTCTAGGATTGGGGCAACAACACCTTCATCAGATTTAGCCTTTAACTAGAATCACCATCATCAGTGGAGTCATCTCCTAGCACTATTGGTGGATGTTTCGACATGTCAAGAGAGGAGAATGCATCCTTGGTTGAAACCATATGTCTTGAAGCTCTAGAGTCTATGATGAAGCTATGTGAGCTTGATGTGCCAGCAACCAATGCATGAACTCTCTCTCTATCTTCTAAATTTGATCCTCCTTCCCTCTTCTTTGAGCTATCAGGAAGGGAAATGTTATTCTTCTCCAGGAGTTGGGTCAGCATGTCAATTTCCTTCTTCATGCAGGAGCTTTCAGGATGAAATCCCTTACTGCAGTATGCGCACTTGCTCATTTCTCCTTTGTTCTTCTTCTTCTAGAAGTTCTTCTTGGAGCCTTCGGGCTCCTCCTGAGACTTGTTCTTGTCTCTCTTTTGCTCAGGTGGCTTCTTAGCTTTCTTCTTGCCTTTTGAATCCACCCTTGAATCTCCAACAACCAGAGCTTGGTCTTTGGAAGGTTTGATGGTGCCCATCATCACCAGTTTATCTTGTTCTTGTGTGAGGGATTCCATGAACTCTGCAAGCTTAGGCATCATCCAGGCTTGAGCTATCAACTTGGTGGCATGGAAGGTAGAAACAAACACTGAATAGTTAGGGCCAATCTTTGAGAGTATGGCCAAAACTAGTTTCTCCTCCTTTTCAATTCCACACTGTTTTAGCTGTAAAACAAGGGCTTTAAACTTGGAAAAATAGAGTTGCAGGGATTCAAAGCTGCTGGGACTCAAGGAGATCAATTCATTTTTGATTTGATGTCCTCTCATCTCATATATATTACCAAAAATATCTACAAGCTTCTTTGATAATTCATTTGGTGATGTTAATCCATCAAGATGGAAAAGGAGGTCTCTGGATATGCTCAGACATAAGAGACCATAAGCCTCATCCCTCCTGTTGTGCCATTTAATTTTCTCTGTAGCTGCATTGGGCTCTACTTTAGTTGCCATAGTCACCCTGTAGAGACCTTTCTCTCTCAATAGTATCTCCATCTCTGCTTTCGATTCAAAGAAATTAAATGGAGTCAAGATGATCTTCTGAGATTGATCCATAGCTCAAAAATTGTCCCTTCAGTTAGTAGAATAGCTCCCAGTCAAGATGTCAAAACTGCAATAGCAATATGAAAGGATGGAAATCAATATACAAAGGCTCTAATACCATGTGGAAATTGAACCAGGTGATAGATCAATTGCACTCACAAAATTACTAATAAAACATGCAAATTTACACACAAAGGAGACTAAAATTGGAGCATAACACTAATCTATATTGAATAAGTGTACAATAACCAAACTTGTGAAATCATAGGCTACTGCAATAAATAATTACATGAGATATTTGAATGCATGCGGATTCCCTTCGAAATAGTCAAAAGAAGGCTTACTAAATCTAGTCAAATCCCCCATAGGTGCATAAAGCAATTTCCAAATCTGCCTAGGAGCTCATGAATTGGTAAAGTCAAGTAGGAAATCTAATAGGTGATGGAAAGAAAACTCATACATGCTCTTATTAAAAGAAAATAATGGAGGATGATGAGGGAAAAAAACAAGTCAACTGCACTTAGTGATACTTTCCCTTTTGCCATAAATCTCAGTAAAGCAAAAAATAAAGCAGAAAAAGTAGACATGTGTTAGGGAGGATCTGGAATAAAGCAGATATGCTAAATATGGATTCCAGGAGGTTTCTCAAGCACTCCATGACTCATTTTTGGCAAATTTGACTTCTAGGACATGTGGAAGGACAACTTGCATAGAGTGGAATATTGGAAACTAGGCAAATAAGACAAAAATGGATTAATTAATGTCTAAGGTAGCTAACTATGGATTTATTATTCTAACATATATATTTTTAAATATTTAAATTTGAATATATATGATCAAATTATTTAAAGCAAAATATATGCTTTGTTTAGAGAAATGTCTACATTGGTTTAAGGTTCATGATTGTCTCGCATCTAGGGTTTGGATTTTTTTCAATCCTTTGTGTATTCTTAGAGGATTGAAAAAATTTGGGCAACATTTCTACTTACTGGGATCTCATTTAAAAATTAAACCGGCAACATAAACGCTATCGAGGTACAATATATATATATATATATATATATATATATATATATATAAATTAAATATTAAATAAAAAACAAATTTCAATTTTATAAATATTTTAAATGCTACCAGCAGCATTTCTACTTGTCGGCACACATTGCAAACATACTAGGAAAAAAATAAAAACCTAAAAACATCTACAATAATGATTTTTTTTCACTTTTAACCTAACATTTTAAAACTTAATTAAAAAATTAAAATTCCATTTCTATTTCAAAAAACAAGCATTGAGGGTTACCTCTCTCCTCTAACATTCTGGTGAAAGGGGGCATGGCTTTCATGATCGATCGATCAAGGACTCCAGGGGCACAGCTGCACGGGCAATGTGTTCAGGGACGCGGACAGTCGATCGAGGTATGTGCTCGATTGAGGGATTTTTGTGGCGAAATGGAATATGGCCGTGGGTGTGCGTGGCCCTTTTTATAATTTTTTTAAAATAGGAAGCTCGATCGAGGTCCATAGCTCAATCAAGGTCACTACCTCGATCGAGGGTTAGCTAAACCCTCGATCGAGCTTTTGGTAAACCCTCGATCAATTTATCAAAACCTTGATCGAGGGTTTAACAAGAGCTCGAACGAGGGTTTAAAATAAACTCAATCGAGGACTTGTTAAACCCTTGATCGAGGTATTAGAATCGAGGGTGACCTTTTTGCATTTCGCCAAAAATCTGTTGCCAAAACTTGCTACCCACTTCCATGGATGCAACCTCCTACATATGCAACCATTGTCTCTGCAACCCGCGTATTCCTCCTGTAGATGTCAAAAAAAGACATTTTTCGAAATTCAAGTAGTTTAGGTAGTTATGCAACTGACTCCTTCAGTTGTAACTAATTTTCCTTCAACAGTATCTCTTTAGAAGTATATAAATAGAGGTAGGGAGGTCCATTATAGGAGAGTTGAATATTTGCATTGTTATGCTGGAGGATTGGGACTCTCTTTACCCCACCTTTGCCCTAGAAGCTTTCTCCTTATGTTGCAGAGCTTGGAGGATGAGTTCCTTGGAGAAGAGAAGCAGTAGAACCAGATCAAGGTTTCATGAAGTTCCCAACTTAAAGAGAAGGTATATTTGTACTTGTTTTCAAGATTAATAAAGATGTGATGTCCTTCTTCTTCCCAAATTATTGTTCAATGTGTGATGGAATATTTGTTTATGATCATATGATGATGTTAGTCAGATCATTATTTCATGTTTATTTGATTATCATTTATTTATATGTGGTCATATTGGTTTGAGGAAGGTATAATTTGTTTTCCAAGTCTCTCGGAACAAGACGAGCAAGAGGAGGAAAAAGAGGATTGAAGGGTTGCTTGGATCAACCTTCGTTTGTTAAGGTATGAACCATTCTAATATATGATCTTGATTGTATTTACTTGCAAAACCATATGCATCTCTCTTTCAACCCCAATACGTTGATGGCCTCTTAAACCCTAGCCATAGGAAACTTTCCTTTACAACAGAACTGGCGACTCCGCTGGGGAACTAGCGACTCCACTAGGGAACTGGCGACTCCACTGAGGAAAGCCTTGTTTGTTTGGCATTTCTATATCTTTATTCCTATATTTTATAAATTTCAAGGTCCTTATTGCCACTTAGGAACAAATTCTAATTCTGATAGTGCACTTCCCTTGCCTTCCTAAGGCAGTTTTTGACCTTTTTTGGGATTTTTTCCACCCATATGCGAGTTGCAAAAGGAACAGTCGCATGTCCGGTTTGTACACATGACTTTCTATACTGTCAACCTACATATGAAACATGACCTATTAGTATTACAACCCACGTGTGCCCCTAAAACAATGTTTTTTCCTCATTTTTGTGGTTTTTTTTTGCTGTTGTGGGCTATTTGGTATGTCTTTTGGGGCCCTCTGCAGTTGCATGACTCCAGGGAGTTAGTGTCATCCCTTTTGGTTGTTTTTTTTCTATGTGGTAAGTCTTTTTGTAGCATTAGGTTTTTCTCTTTCTTTTCCCCCCACCCCCTTTTCTTGGCATATTTTTGGCTTATGTTTCTAGTCAGCCTATGTTAGTGATCTTTGTCTAAGTTTAGAAGCTTGTTGGTGTTTGTTTCCTTCTTCTTTTGTTGGTTAACTTCACCATGCCAAAATAGTTGACTTGTCTCTTATGCAAGATTGCCTTCCAAGTAGGGTTTATACTAACTTTAGGGAATTCTAGAGTTTGTTTAGTGGTTGTATAACAGAGTTCCTTTTGCTTTGTTCTTGTTATCTGCATCCTTTTGTTTGTAGATAGTTTTTATTTTGCATTTATAAAACAAAAAGAAAAGGAACATATAGTTGTTTAATATGCATGTATATTAGCGTTTTATCTTTAATGCACTGCATATCATTATTTTTGAAAAAATAAAAAGAAATTGTTCTTTTGTGGCTTTCAAGTTTCTATTTGAAAAAGAAAGAGAATAGTTTTTTCTTTTTTCCTTTCATTTCTCTTTGCTTAGTCATTTTGTTTCAACTTTGAGTCAAAACACCAAATAAGTTTCATGCTATTTTCCTCTGACTAAAAAAAACCTATTAAAATGAATGATATAATTTAAAAATTATTAGTAAATTTTATTTTTTAGACTCCTACACCAACTAGCTTAGGCTAGACTTGTGGATTAGGGAGTTTAAACTCTCCACAAGTATTAAATTTCAGACATAGTTGGCTAATCACTAGGTAAACCCTCTTCTATGTTGATTGTATCTGGGAAGCTCCTCTCAAACGAGAGATAAGCACGAGGCTGAGTGGAGACTTGGACTGAGGAGATAACCCTTCGATTACTTGTCAAAGCGTAGACCAATATTTTTGTGCATCTGGGGGCTTATGTCAATACCACCTTTTACGCCATGTGCGGTGCCGATGTTGGCAGGGTTTCAGGCTTTGCTACCCTACCCATGCGTATGAAACAGGCTTTGTCCCCCCAGACCATCAATATAGTTGCAGTATCCTTTAGTCTCTTTTGACATCTAGGGTTCATACATAGGTACACCAGAAGGCTATTTCTGGTTGACCTTGGATGGACTTCGAAGGTAACCCTGGTATAAGGCGTGGGAGGGTAGTGGGTGATTCCTCTGCTTGTGCCTAAGAACATCTATAAGGATGCCAAGTAATTGTCTATCATCTTTCTTCTGAAAAGCATATCTTATACCTATTTGTCTGTTTGGCTTTAGGAATTTTTTAGTGAGTGCTGTGTGGTTTGTCTATACTTACTTTTCCTTCAAGTGTGTGCTTTGTACTTTTGGTTGTCTATCGACCTCAGATTTTGTCTTATTGTTTAAAGCTATGGCTAGCACCCCTTTGAACACCAACCAAGTGATCCCCATGCTGGAAACTCCTTGTACCATTCCTCTCACAGGGAATGTTGGTGTTCCTTTCATGGCAACCTTGAATCTATTTGGATTCACCCTAGGGCTACCAGTGTGGTTGTTTTTTGCTCCAAATGTCTTGAATGCTCCTGATGCTTCTCAAGTAAGCTCCTTATATCAAGGGCATAAAAATGCTACTTTCCCTTCACTTGTAATTGATTCTTCTCCCCCTTCTACCTCATGTAGTGAAAGTACTAATACTAGTAACTGACAGTATAAAAGGAGTAAAAGAAGGAGGAATAGGAAGAAGACAAAAAAACAAGGGGGCACTTGTTCAACCTCTAAAAGTCAATTTGAACCTCAACACCCAGCCTCTGCAGTTCATGTTGAGGTCACCAGTTCAACCTCTGATGTTCAAGTTGAACCTCCCCATCCAACCTCTACAAGTCATGTTGGATCCATCCACCCAGCCTCTAAAGTTCATGCTGGGGGCACACACTCAACTGCTATAAAGCATGTTGATCCTAACCATTCAGCCTCTGCTGTTCATGCTGGTAGTTCACATCCAACCTTTCCAGGTCATGTTGGGGGCAGTCTCTTAACCTTTTTGGTTCATGTTGAAGAAAATTCATCAGCCACTGCAAGTCATGTTGACACTATTGAAAAGACTACCCATTCAAAACACAAGCCCAATTTTCCTTGTAAGATTTGTGAGGGAGACCACCTTACTTATAAATTCCCTTCTATCATGGAGGTGCGAAGAGTTTTTTTTCATGGTAATCCTGTTTTGAACATCTTGAAGTTTTTCAACAACCAACGTCTCTTAGTCAGGTTGGACCTAGTCACCTAGCCTCTAGTGGCCATGCTGGGGGAAAAGTTTTAGCCTCTGTAGGTCATGTTGAGAGAAAATAGTCAACCACTACTAGTCATGTTGACATTGTTGAGAAAACTAGTTGTTCAAAGTGCAAACTTAAGTTCCCTTGTAATATATGCAAGGGAGATCATCTTACTCACCAGTGCCTTGCTATCGTAGAGGTGCGAAGAGTGTGGTCTGAGAATCAAGAATTTCCTTCTCCTGAACTACCTATAGTTTCTCAACAACCTACTCAACCTTTGGTTGATCAAGTGGTCGAACCAATCTCATCTTTGGTCGATCCCACCCCTCTTTTAGAGAGTGATCCTGATGTGATTGAACCAATGACACCTTTGGTCAATCCCACTCTCCCTTTAGAGAGTGACTTTTATGAAGCGATTGAATTGGTTCCATTGTCGATCAATCCCACTCTTATTTTGGAGAGTGAAGTGTCTGCTAGTCACATTTTCTTCACTGCCAGTTCAAAACTTACTGAACAAGAGGGAATTGAACTCGCTTCAGATCAACCCCCACCAAGCTCTCGGATTTCTTCCTTTGTGTTAGCACCATATTCGAATTTTTGATTATGAGAGATATATGGGGAAAGGACCCTATTGAAGATGTGATTGGGAAGGAATCCCCTGAGTGGCAAGGGTGCTGAAGGCATCTGTGAGATGGAATTCTACTCCTGGTACAAGTGACGGTAGAAATGAGGTAAAGAGCAGTGTAAATCAACGACCACAATTTGAAATGATAATTATTGACGGTGGAAAGGAATTTTGTGGATCATAGATGCATGGTAAAGAGGGGATGTCGAAATGCGCTAAAGGCGTTAAATGGGAGCCATAATAGAAGGTTGAGATTAATATGAATATAGATCAATGGCACCAAAGAATTTTGAATAGCAAACATGCTCGGCCAAAGCCACTTTTCCAAATCGTGAAATCGATTAAAGAGCGGAGACAACTAACGGACGAGATAGGAGTACAATCAAATCCACGGCCATAAATGATTTTGTGTCCTGGACTAGCAAGGACATAGTCATGATTTCAAATCATGAAAAGCGATATTGGCCGTAAATATCAATAGTGACTACAAGGGCAGAGATATATCTACGGTCGTGGTTTATTTCACGATCTGAACTAGTGTGGATGAGGTCAGGATCTCAAACTGCGAAAAGTGGTAGGGTCCTCTCAGATCGACGGTCATGAGAGAGGTCAATCTTGATCGACAGTAGAGGTCAACCTTCCTAGATTAAGCTATGCATGCAGATAGTGAGGAAGAATCTGGCATAAAGGACCTCACATATCCAAGGCTCAAATCGTAAGGAGAAATATCCACGGTGCAAACTCCATGGGAAGGACATGAATATTATGCAATATAGAAAGCTATAAAAGGGTCTACATGGAGTTGGAAAGTTTTTCTTTTTCCAAAGCCTCGAGATCATCAAACGCACTGACTGCATATAGAGTGCCAGCACGGACAAACTAGGACACTATGCTAGAGAAACAAGGTATGCCCCTGATAATTCCTTAGTTATTTTTTAAAATGGAAAAGATAGGAGAGGTAGAAGTGGTAGATGTGAGAGATAGTGCAGAACTAGAGGTCTCATGTCAGAGGGCAGAAGAAAGTCTCGTGGATGATAATTCTGATATTTTCGATACCATTCTAGTTGGGGAAACCATTGAAGCTACTAGGGAGAAATTGGAAGATCTTAAGAACTATGGTAGTGATACTTGTGGTGTATTCAAATCCTTTTCCATTTTTTCTCTGTTGACCAAACCCCCCATTGTCTTGAATTTGTCGAGTGGTGTGCAGACAATTTCTCTCTTGCCGAAAGAGTAATTATGAATAGGTCAAAATCTGAAATTCTCTATTTGGTCCAGGCTCCCGTTGTCCATAAAACCCTTCATATCCCAGATTCATTTTTCCAGATATCCCAAAAATACCGAGAAGAGAATATCATACATTTCTTTAGAGAGTCTACCATCGAAAATAGAGAAGCTTTCTTAAGGGTTTGTTCAAAACCTTACAATGAAGTCATCAGCTTGTCTTACCCCATCGACCTTAGCCAATTTAATGAAGAAAATCAGTGGTGTGTAGCCCTGGCTAGTTATTTTTTAGGTCTAGATACTAACTGTTATGTCATAGAGTCATTGTTGAGTCTATTGTTCATTTTGAGTACCTGTCCTGCCGAACCTGAATTGCCAAGGTAGTCTTGCTAGTCCTATTGTCTTAAATTTGATGAATTCCTAGCTGAGAACATTCGTTCTCAGTTAGCGAATTTCCACGACGCCAAAGTATTTAGATTCCAGTCCTTTTTGTTTAGAATGTTTATAGCTTACAATGAAGAATACTTACAAGTGCTTGAGTTATAGATCACTAGTGAGATGGCCAAATACTACTGTAAATTCATGAACCATCTGATGGCTGAAGTATATGACCTTTTCTTTCAAGAAAGGCCACCCAAGCTGTTTCCTAAGATGAGGAAAATACCACAATTGTCTCATAGAAAGATGATAGGAGACTATTTCTTGACAACATTTGGAACAATCATAAGATTGTAAGGTTTTGTGAATCAACCCTACATTCTGTTAGCATTTCTAACTGCCATGGTTTTCTCCTTGGAATTAATCGGGCAAAGACTCACTGTTGAGGAAGAACACTTTTTGAACTATAAGAAGAGCTCAAATCTAATTTTTCCATGGGAAGTGGGGCCATACACAGTTAGGAGCATAACTGCTTTGCCACTAGTTGGCCACTTACTCAAAGATATGGTTTTTTCTCTAGAAAAAGTTATGAATTACGACCCACATCAAATAATTTACAAAAGGAGGAAGGCTCACAAGTGCAAGCCTTTTGAGCACACTGAAATACCCAGGCTCAGTGAAGTGGAAAAGTGGGATGATTTCCCTAACCCTACCATGATGTATAGTAGCATAGGATGAAGCTCTGTCTCACCCCAGCCATGGGAAACTTCTCCCCAAAGGAAATTGTCCAAAGTAGTTTGCAATAGATAGGAATACCTCATCGTTGGTCAGTAATTTAGGGAGTTCAGTGAAAAGAGGATTTCCACAGCCTATGGAGATTCAAGAGGTAGATACTGCTAGCATGCCCAAAAATATGAAAACAGAGCAAGAACAACAGTTAGTGCATGTTAAAAGGAGCAATACAAAGAGACAAATGAAGCACAAAAATGTGGAGAAAAAACAAAAACAGGAAGAGCCCAAAGCAGCCAAGTTGCAAATACAGGAATATGTGTTTGATGGATAGACTCCAAACAGGAATGCTTCTAAAGATGACTAGCTAGACTCTTATCGAGAAAGGGATGATACAAATTTTAAGGAGACTTCGAAGTTGTATAACGAGGTAATGCAGTTTCCCTACCCAGATGTGGCATTAAAGACTGTGAAGGATTATGCCACTGACACCCTTAGCTTGGATTTGACAATGGGAAACAAAATGTTGAAGGTTAATGTGAACCTCGCAAAGTTTCCCATGGTTCCCACTACTAACATAATACACCTTAATAGAGAGACCGGTGACATCTTGAATGCTAGATTGCTGAAAGACCTACTATAGATGTCCAAGATGGAGAAAAGTAAAACAAAAACTATAGACCTTTTGAGGAAGGTAAGAGTCAAAAACAAATCCTTCTAGGCCCAAATTAACAATTTGCGAAATGAATCAGTACAAATAGAGGGACCAACACCTAAGGGAGTTTTGGCTTAGAAATTGCTAAAAAAGAAAGAGAAAGAGATCCAAATACTAAAAAAGAAGTTGAAAATCCTTTCTACCTAGCTCGCTCAGACAGATGAGTTGACTAAATTTGAAAAAGACAAAGAGACATTGAACACTAAGCTTATAGATCGCAAATCCAAAATGATAAAGCTCTAAGAGAAGGAAAGGAAGTGGGAAGTAGATACCAAGCTTTTGAAGGAGAGTGAAAAAGAATTTAAAAAAAAGAATTAAAGGCTACACTAGCGACAAAGGAAAAAGAGCTTTAGGAAAAATGCACAAAGATTGTAATTCAGCTCGTAAGTGTAGCTGGAGAAGTAGACACTAGTTCTCTTTCTAAAGCAATGTCCCAAATAGGTCTTAAATATATAGAGCTTACTAAGTTAAAGCAGTAGCTTAAGGAGCTAGAGGAGGAGAAAGAAAAGGAAAATATAGAGGAGAAATGTCAAGAATGGATACAACAAAATTCCAAACTAAGCCAGCAGGAGATCAATAAATTGTCCTCAAAAGGGGCTAGACATTTGATATAGGACCAGATCATTGCATAGTCCGACAATTTCATACCTTATATAGATTTCATCGCGGATAAGGAAAAGTCTTTAACAGAGGCCAAGAACAAGGTTTCAATGGTATTAGGAGAAGTGCAGAAAAGAACTATAGTAACAGTAGAAAATGTCGTTTTTTTCCTAATCTCCTTGTCAAATGATCTGAGCAATCAGTACAATATCCAAAACAGAGAGGCTATCATCTCTGGGGCTAGAAAGGTGATTACTAAACATAGTATGTTGGACACCATACAAGCCAAAATAGATATTATTGAGCACAAGGTCAAGGAGGTTATCCAGTTGTTCAAGCCACTGGTAGATAGAGGGATTCCTTTATTATGGGAAGAGAAGGGACCCTTATTGTCTCAAAAGGAGTATCGGGAGCGTTTGGTTAGTTGTCTATCAGACAACAGCAAGTTTCGAGACATGCAACGATCCTTGTTAGGTAGGACCATTTTTGATAAGGTGGCCAGTAAATTTGAACAGTTGTTTGAGTTTAAACCCACCTATTCCAAAGCACCCGAGACCTCATACCCAAAAAATATGGAGCTCAAAGTACAAACATTTGACATGGCAGTCGCAACTCTACCTGGTCTTGAACGATGGAGGTCAATTCAGCAATATGGGTCAAGCAATTTTAAAACGCAACCATAGACATGGCAATGACAGTATGCAGGAAATTTCTCTATGTACACACCCCTCCAATGGTCACCTGTCCCAGAACTTTGTACAGTTGTCACCTACCAGATGGATACATAAAGGACTCTTGCGCATATTTTCTCTTGCAGTCCATATTTCATTTTTTAGTTTTTATGTAAATCATGGAAGATACGTCACATTAGAGTTTGTTAGAATTTTTTTTTCAGTTGTAACATATTTTGATTCTTGAACATCGGATTGGGAAGTCCCAAAATACTATAAATGTACCTCCTAAAGAAGGAGAGAGGGATGGAACCGATGTAATTTTGCAGTGTGTATTTTCAAGAGTTTTTAATAAAGTTGTGGAGCTAAAGTCGATGTTTTGCACATGGATTCATGTGTTGTTTGTGTTACAGCCTGTTGCTTCCTTTATCATGTGAATGTTTTTCCATTTTATCTCTCCCATTATGTTTTCTTTCATGTCTAAAAATAAGTGTATAACAATTGGAATTCATACATGCTATGCTTTGTCTGTTGTTTCATATATCCACTAAAGCTTTCTTCTAAAGTTAATACAGAATTCATTCTCAATTGCTCTCTGTTGATGGTTTGTTCATGTTCCTCTTTTCCACGGGACAATTATAACTTGACTGTGGCAAAATGGCTATCTTACCTCTATGTTGAAATTGCCTGCATAAGTTCTTTTTATTTCTGTTACACATTTTGACTCCATCGCCCAATGGTTCTATGTCATGTTTCAACTAATGTTACAAATAATTCATATTTTCGCTTGTACATATCTGGCATTGTTAATATTTAGTGATAGATCCCTCTCAGAAGAGAAAAAGGCCAGTTCTCTCTTCGAAAGTGGTTTTCCTGTTACCTAGCGGTGATCCTTTAGCAACCTTGGGTTCAATTCTAGTGCTAACACGTTGTTTGAGATAGCCTAGTTGAGCTGCACCTTCCTTCTAATGAACCTTTCTAGATAAAGGTCAAAGTTGGAAAGTACAGGATTGCTCGTTGTATTGTTGATGAAGGAGCCTTAGTTATTATCTTGTCTTCTCATGCTTGGCAAGGCATGGGATCTCCTAGCCTTGTATCGAAAACTAGTTAGTTACTCACGTTTGATAGAAGAACTAGTATAGCCTTGGGAATTCTTTCTCAAATACCTATTACTCTGGGTGGGAAGACTATCTTAGTTGACTTCATGGTGATATAAGACCCCTTGAACTTCAATATGCTGCTTAGATCTGATTATGTCCATGCCGTGCAAGCTATGGTGTCAACATTCTTTCATATGATGTACTTTAATCATGGCAAAGAAATTGTCACTAGCGATCAATCGGATTTTCTTTATCCATCTCCTGACCCAACTAGAGACTAGGTCTTTTCATTATTGATTCCCATTGTTTCTATAGACACTACCTCGCTAAAAGTGAGCTATGTGGCCTCATGTCCTTTGCATTCAATTGCTACTGAGAAGTAGCCTCTATTTTCATGCTTACGTTCTTGGGACTAGATCCCAGCAGTTTACCATGTGAGTCATCTTATATAGACTATGGAGCCTACTCTCCACTTTATCAATCTGTTTGAAAGTTTAGACATGTGTCTTATCTCAGATGATCTCTTTCCTTGGGATGAAGTCTTCCTAGATTCTTTGATACAGTCAGACCTTCTTTTGGATGTTGGTTCACTTGTGGCTAAGTCTAACCCTGACTTGCTTAATAAGCTTGATCTTTCTATTGATCGATTTCCTTCTATTGGTATTTCTGAGTCTTCAAACTCTCCTTTTGATCATCAAGTCATTGATCCTAATGAGTATGGTTTTTCTGATGAATTTTTCAACTCCTGTGATACCGAGTTTGTCCCTACAGACTTTATCTCCCTTGTTGATCTTTTATTTTCTTTTGAGGTTGATCTTACTGATTTTAAACCCTTAGATATCAGTTCTATAGGATATTCTTCGGTTGATTCTTCCTTGAGTACACCTTTTGTAGAAGATAGCAAAGTCACATGTGTTTCTGCCAAAGTGACCTACATTGGATATTTTTTTTTGAATGTGATTCTGATGTTGTTGTTTCTTGGAGACAGGATTCTTAGGTGGATTCACAATTGTTTACTAGCCTTGTCTAATTGTTCAAGCTGTAACTACATTTTCATATTCCCTGCTCGTGCTTATGAGCTTGATTCCAGCTTCCATGCTTTTAGCTCGTTGTATAAGCCCTCATTTTTTCTCTCATCATCGCTCATCCTTGTATCATTTTTCCTTTGCAACTTGACCACTTTTACCTTGCGGAGACGTTCCCTGAGTGTCTTTATCCTGCTCACATTCCTTGCATTATGCATAGGTTTGTTCCTCACACTTGGAACTAGTTTCAGCTACCTATGACACTCGTCTCCTCGCATTTAGAGCATTCTTTCTACTCTCCTTTGAGCTCTTAAAAAATAGTAAGAAGTCTACGCGTTGAATTTTCTAGACTCGTTAAAACTTCATGGGAAAGATATTGAGTTTGTTTAGGCCCAAGTCTGACTCTTCAAAATAGACTTGACTGCCGAGTAAACTTGTCCATTCAGGATCGTTAAGAATATGTGAATGGGCACCACATTTGTCGTAGGTTATCACTTTCTCAAACCATGTGGAATAATACAAGAAAGGAACACTCTCTTTTCTTCGGATGAGAAGAGTATTCTTAGGCATAGGTTTATCACTTTTCCGAACCTGAGGGACTAAACTTACAAAAAAGGAACCCCCGGTATGAGCTTAGTTTTCTCTATTTCATGATATAGACCTAAACATGAAAAATATTTCGAGTGTACTTTATGTCTTTGTCATGCTTGTTAAACCCTAAAGAAAAAAGCATCAAGTTTACTATTGTAAGCCCCATTTCTCATAATCAAATGGATCTTTCCAAGTGATCTTTCCTTCCTTCACACTCGTTAAAATTAGGCTATTTTCCGCTTCTAAAGGTGCATTGGGTAGGTGGTAATTTAACCTTTTTTGGACCTTACTAACTAAATATGAAAAAGGTGTGCCTTACTTCTTCAGAAGATAAGAGAGTTTTTCTATGGTTTGTTTTATACCTTTTTGGCCTTAGGAGACTAAATTGGATGAAAAAGTTCCACCTTGGAGTCTTCTTTGGAGTTTTCAAATTCTCTAAACTATGAAAACACCAATGAGCATGTACTAGTTTGGCATTGTAAAATCCATGAATTAGTGCTTTATCAAGCATTCTTTTCTCTCTTCTTTGAGCTTGCCAAAAATGAAGAAGGTCCCGAGTTTGATTTCTTGGAGTCGTTAAACCTTTAGAAGAAAGAGAGAAGTAAATTTCATTCACATGTATTTTACTTCATGGAAGCAAGTCTTGTTTCCTTGAACAACGCACCAGTTTTGAGTCTATCAACAGTTGGGTTCTAGTATTTTGATCTTATCCTAATTCAAAGTTTCTTACTCCTCCAGTTGGTTTCTTTTCCAATTATATGGTGAATCTGTCAATGTCTCCTACATTGCATATTTTTGTCATTGGTCTTTTTGTGTCAAAATTTTCCTAAGTCACTTTTGTGTCATGCTCACTATTCAAAGATTAAACCTTTGTTGGCCATTTTGCAGTTGCCTTGAAATTTTGTGTCAGCCACTCCCTAGTATCATTTCATTACATCATGTCTTTGGCGGTCCTTGTCGTGAAATTCAGTACCAATTCCAAATCCAATTAGTCTCTGACTTACCTCATGTTGGATGATGAAGGATACCTCAATGCCTTCCTTCCAACAAATTTCTTCCTATCAACTGCAACAAATCTTGATCTGGGAATGAGATTTAGATTTTATGACAGTACCTTGGTGTTATCAACCCAAATGGCACTTCTCTATCTGAGTGCCAACATTCTTTATGTTGGTACACAAAAGGACAAATTAGGATTGAAGTTTTCTAAAGCACTATAGATGGGCATGACTTGGGATGCATTTACCCTTAAATCAGCTTGCTATATATTTTTTCTAAGTGTTGAGTTGCGTATGTGGCTATATTCATTGCAACTCACGTACTGTACACGACTATTTGCATTGCAACCTGCATACACCAGCATACGTGGGTTTCCTTCGAGAAACTCATGTGTCATATGCCGGTTGCCTATATTAATAGTAGCGAACATCTTAGTTTGGATTTTAAAAATATAATATTTGATTATATGAGATTAGTTGGGCCCTAATCCTTAACTATCCCAACTGTTTCAACCACCCTAGGCTTTGAAACTTCTCTATTTCCCAAAGTATAAATAGAGGCCTTGGGGTGGGTAATAATCAATCAGTATTGGAGAGAAAACTTATGCTAGTGGTATATCTTCAGAAATCTTGGAGCAGCAGAACTCAAAGTCCTTTGGTTGCAGAGGAGTCCTTGTCTTAGAAGCTGGGTTGTACTCTTATCTCATTCACTGATTGTTAATAAAGAAAATTCTTCTTCCAACCTTGTTTTGAGTCTATTTCATGTATTGTGGTTAATGAATGTATTTGATTTTATGTTTGATATATTGTTTATCTAACCTCTGATATATATATGCATGAGATATTACATGAAGGAATTGCTCTTTGCAGGTGAAAGAGGTGCATTCGTGGAAGCTTTGGAGAGAAGAGGAGCAGGAGAAGATCAAGCTTGGATCAACCATTGTTAATCGGATAAGTCAAGACTTTCTTCCTATTCCATTTCCATTCTCTGGTAAAGCTGATTGTTTGCAAGGTTATTAGTAAGTTGGTAACCCCAGACCCTAGGTTACAATGGTGCTTAATCCTGAACAACACTTGGGGATTTTAGTCATCAATGGAAATTTTCCTCGCTATTAGGTAGTGGGAATACCTTAATGTCTCCTACTTGATAGATTCTTCAAGTGTTTGACTTCAAGTCCTTGTAGTTACACTTGTTAGAATGTACTAGGTAACTTGGGGACCATTTTCGTTAATGGTGGTTTCCCTCACGTTTGTTAACAGTTCTAATTATTGACCGATAATCAAATGGTTTCCTCCATGTTCGATTTCAACTCCTTTATTTGCATGGTTAGGATTTGTACCTCTTGGGCGGTTTGGAATGAAGACCTTAAGCCAACAGTAGCATCGCCATTTTTCTATTGCCCAAGCTGCACAAGACCTTGTTACATTTTACATGAAATTTTGTTGAGACATAGATCCACCTTTTATTCTTGTGGCTACTATCGACTGTTGAGCATGGATCCACCTTGTTCATTTGTGGCCATGACTCCTTTAGATTTGGTATGGCACCTTTTTGCATATTGAGCGATCATGATAGTTTCATCGCTTATACATATGTTCGATCTTCATGTATCTTTATGGAAATGATTTGTATATGGACTTATATGTACCAGAGATCAGTTTTGTCTGACATTTATCTCTCTTTTAGGTACCTCTATTTGAGCCTTTTAATCTTGGATTCTCTTCTCTCTCCATACTCAGCTATTTCCTTTATAATGTATTTTTTCTATCATATTCCTCTCTAACCTCATACATTAGGGGGTATTTGTTATAGCTCAAAATGACACATCTCTTCGTGTGACCACTTTCCCATGATTTCGTTGCATGTCTACACTTCATGAAAGTCACTGAACAAACACCTAACTTGGAGGAGCCATATCTTGAGTTTTGTAAATCTATGTGACCTCATCTCTACACCATTGGAAAGGTATCTAAGTTAGATAAAGCATTCCAGAAGACACCAAAGTCTGAAAATGCCCAGAAGCATCCCATGCTCTTCTACACAGTCCCTTGGGCTATGCCTTCCCTTCCAATGCTCTTGAGGATGTGCAAAGAAGAAAACCAGCCTATCTAGATCAGTCTATGAGGTTCCTTCCTACACTAGTTTAGACCCAATTCCAGTCCAAACCAGTTCAGACCAAAACAAAAGGTGCACCCACAACAAGATACAAGTTCTAGGCATGGACAAAAACATCCTAGAAACCAAATTCAATAATGGTGAATGGGTAAAACATCCATGGGAAGTGAAATCGATTTCACAAAACATTCATTGGCTTCACATGGGAAAAACCGGCCTCAGCAAATAGCCAAAAATCATGGTCTCTTCTCCAATTCGCTAGGCATTACCAAAAACAGATTTCCATCTTGGAAAACAATGAGGAAAAGCAACAAATCATGAGGGAGGAAACCCGACCACTGAGCATTACAAAAACAATTTCCCATTCGTGGGGAAAATGAAGAAAATTTCCCTAAACATGAAGGAAACACATAACAGACCAAACGTGAAGGAGAGAGCTCTAAAGACTTATTGAGAATTGCTTAATACCAAGCTAATTAAGCTATGTACTTCTCAAGGTCTACTAATTTGCAATGTTATTATGAAGTGGCTAAAAGTCAAAATCCAACCAAATGTCTTGTATCTATAGTTTGGGTAGTTGTAACACTCTAGTTTTGACCGTGTTTACATTAAGTTATATATGTTGTAAATATTGTATTTAATCATGGTGTGGAGCTAAAGGCCAAGGCCCCACCATTGATTTATCGTTTTATGTTTTGGCGATTAAAAATGATGTCGATGGTATTTTGTGCTATCCAGACACATTATAATATGGACATCATGTACATATGCGATTTAATTAAAAAAACCACAACCATCTATGTCAATGCAACATTAAAAGATATGGGGGCATGATTTCCTAAGGATAGGGGTGGAGGGTATTCAAACCTTTGATCCAATGGGTAAAATCCAAATGTCAAAAGGAAAACCCATCAAGATGTCAACCACCTATCTTGAAGGATTCGCTCTTTGCAGGTGAAAGAGGTGCATTCGTGGAAGCTTTGGAGAGAAGAGGAGCAGGAGAAGATCAAGCTTGGATCAACCATTGTTAATCGGATAAGTCAAGACTTTCTTCCTATTCCATTTCCATTCTCTGGTAAAGCTAATTGTTTGTAAGGTTATTAGTAAGTTGGTAACCCCAGACCCTAGGTTACAATGGTGATTAATATTGAACAACACTTGGGGATTTTAGTCATCAATGGAAATTTTCCTCGCTATTAGGTAGTGGGAATACCTTAATGTCTCCTACTTGATAGATTCTTCAAGTGTTTGACTTCAAGTCCTTGTAGTTACACTTGTTAGAATGTACTAGGTAACTTGGGGACCATTTTTGTTAATGGTGGTTTCCCTCACGTTTGTTAACGGTTCTCATTATTGACCGATAATCAAATGGTTTCCTCCATGTTCGACTTCAACTCCTTTATTTGCATGGTTAGGATTTGTACTTT
>LPNX010657387.1:0-37815 GCA_001517045.1 Pseudotsuga menziesii | reverse complement strand
CAAATACATAATAGAAACATCCCGGAATAAACATCGGGTTACAATAATATAAAATACATAGAAGAATACATTCCGAAGTTACATATACATCAACAGTGGTGTGTAAGGGATAGAATGCTGCATATGAATACCTGCATCTGCACAATATTGAATGAAATCAGAATTGACATACTCACCACCATTGTCATATCTGAGGACCTTGAGTTTCCTCCCAGACTGGTTTTCAACGAAATCCTTAAAGACTTTGAAGAGGCCAAAAACTTCAGACTTGTGTTTCAGGAAGTAAACCCAGCAGTACCTGGAAAATTCATCTATGAATGTCAATGCATATTTGGCCTGACTCATTGACATATGAGGAAATGGGCCAGCAACATCACTGTGGATCAACTCAAGAGGTGCAAAGGTTCTCTCATGACTAGCTTTCTCAAATTTATGCTCTGGGTGTTTTCCTAAGATGCAACCTTGATAGACGCCTTTGGAAAACTTAATCTTTGGTAACCATATGACTATTTCTTTTTCACTATGAACAAAAAGATACTTATAGTTAAGATGGCCAAATCTTTCATGCCAAAGCTTGCTTGCCTCATTAGCATGAATCAAAAGAGCAGAGGGGTTTGAGTAGGGTAGGAAGTGTGAGAACATGTATACCTTCGAAGTGTGATTTGCAACTCCTTTTGCAATGACTTTACTACTTGAGATCTCTGTGATCTCAAATTCATCAGGGGAGAATATGACCTTCTTTGGAGACCCCGTGTGGGTCATTTGATACACTGATAAGAGATTAGAGGCAAGACCTGGAACATACAATACATTGCTAAACTTACCATGATCAAGATCAATCCTCCCTTTGCCCAAAGTTTCAGTGAGAGAGTCATCTCCTAGTACTATTGGTGGACCTTTTGACATGTCAAGAGAGGTGAATGCCTCCTTGGTCGAAGCCATATGTCTTGAAGCTCCAGAATCAATGATGAAACTAGGTGAGCTTGTTGTGCCAGCAACCAATGCATGAACTCTCTCTCTGTCTTCTGAATTTGATCCTCCTTCCCTCTTCCTTGAGCTATCAGGAAGGGAGATTCCATTCTTCTCTAGGAGTTGGGTCAGCATGTCAATTTTCTTCTTCATGCAGGAGCTTTCAGGATGATTTCCCTTACTGCAATATGCACACTTGCTCATTTCTCCTTTGTTCTTCTTCTTCTGGAAGTTCTTCTTGGAACCTTGGGGCTCATCTGGAGACTTGTTCTTGTCTCTATTTTGCTCAGGTGGATTCTTATATTTCTTCTTGCCTTTTGAATCCACCCTCGAATCTCTAGCAACAAGAGCTTGGTCTTTGGAAGGTTTGATGGTGCCCATCATCACCAATTTATCTTGTTCTTGTGTGAGAGATTCCATGAAATCTGTAAGGCTAGGCATTTTCTAGGCTCGAGCTGTTAACTTTGTGGCATAGAAGGTCGAGAAAAACACTGAATAGTTAGGGCCAAGCTTCGAGAGTATGGCCAAAACTAGTTGCTCATCCTTCTTTTCGATCCTACATTGTTTTAGCTACAAAACAAGGGCTTTGAACTTGGAAAATTAGAGTTGCAGGGATTCAAAGATATTGGGACTTAGGGAGATCAATTCATTTTCAATTTGATGTCCCCTCATCTCATCTATCTTACCAAAAATCTCAACAAGCTTCTCCCATACTTCATTTGGTGATGTTAATCCATTAAGATGGAAAAGGAGGTCTCTGGATATGCTCAAACACAGGAGACCATAGGCCTCATCCCTCCTGTTGTGCCATTTAATTTTCTCTGCAGCTGCATTGGGCTCTACTTCTATTTCCATAGTCACTCTATAGAGGCCTTTCACTCTCAACAGTATCTCCATATTTTCTTTACATTCAAAGAAGTTAAATGGAGTCAAGATTATCTTCTGAGATTGATCCATAGCTCATAAATTGTCGCTTCAGTCAGCAGAATGCTCCCAGTCAATGATGTCGAACCTGCAATAACAAATTGGAAGGAGATAAATCGATCTACAAAGGATTTTATACAATGTGGAAATTGAACCCGGGTGTTAGAACAATTACACTCACAAAAATTGCCAATTACACATGCAAATTACACACAAAGGAGACTGAATATGGAGTAGAACACTAATCTGTATTGAATAAGTGTACAATAGCCAACCCTGTGAAGTCATAGGCTGCCACAATAAATAATTACATGAGAGATTCGAATGCATAAGGATTCCATTCGAATTTGGTCAAAAGCAGGCTTACTAAATCTAAGCAAATCCCCCATAGGTGTGTAAATCAGTTTCCAAATCTGTCTAGGAGCTCACGAATTGGAAAAATCAATTAGGTAAGATAATAGATTATGGAAGGAAAACTCATACATGCTTTTATTAGGAGAAAGGAGTGGAGGATGATGAGGACAAAAAACAAGTTAACTTCACCTAGTCAAACTTTCCCAATTGCCTTAAAACTCAGCAAAAGCAGGACATAAAGCAGAAAAAGCAGACATGTGCTAGGAAGGCTAGGAATAAAGCATATTTGATTCCAAGTGGTTTCCCAAGCACTCCATGACTCAAATTTATCAAGTTTGACCACTTTGGATATGTGGAGGACAACTTGCATAAGGTGGAATATGGAAACTAGGCAAATAAGACAAAAATTGGATTAATTAATGTCTAAGGTAGCTAACTATAGGTTGATTATTCTAACAAACTCAACCTTGAATGTTCCAAAATTTTCTAGAAGAGGAGAGTGATGTGAATGGGATAGTCGATCGAATGAAACTAGGGTTCTCATTTATTAAGCTAGCATTGACTGGAATAGAGGAACTATTCTCCGAGGGAGAAGGTACAAGTAAGTGGTAAGGTGCATGGTCTCCAATAATTGTTGCATCCACTGTGACATCCTAGAGTGAAAGCCATGTGGTATTCCTATGAGATCAAGTATGTTAGAGTTCAATGGGATAGACAAACATTGGATGAATGAACAGTGTGAAACTGATTAAGTGAAGAAAAAAAGAACTTGGAAATTAAACGTACGTTACATTATGTACAATTTTGCATGTACATTGGGTAATTTTGATTATAGTTCATTATTTTAGTTGTCCATTTTCTACAAGATCACTGTATATAACTAGAAGTAGTAGCTCATGCTTATGAAATCCATCTGAGATAAAGATTTGAAACCCAATAAACGATGAGTTGAGTGAGTTCACTTGTTTTAATGAAGATACCTGTACTAGTGGGAAAAGGTTGATAGCACCGTGTAGCAATAATGAAATACAATCTTCAGTTACCATAGTCTCCATATCGTGATGGTTATTTTTTCTCTTGGAATGAAACAGGGCATGAAAAAAAAATGCAGTGTAACATAATCATGTGACCAGACTAAAATAGATATATAAAACACAAAATAATTTGCATTGACATATTTCATTACTCTAGTTGTTGTTATTCATTAACATATATCACTATAAATATATTCTCATAAATATATTTCATTAATCTGATTTTCGAAATGTCGGATTCTGGAAAATACTATGTTTTGGAATGAGGAACACCAATATTCCAATTTCTGATTTGCGCATTTTTGGTTTCCAACATTTTGGATTCCGAATATTGTATGTGTTCAAATCAGAAACTACGCATGTTTCTATTTCCGATTTCCGAGATTTGGAATTCCAAAAATCCTATGTCCTATGTTTTCCATTAAGGAACACCATATGTTCCGATTTTCGATTCCCCAAGATCCGATTTGCAACATTTTTTATCTCAGAAGTTTTGTATTTTCAAATAAAGAAATGTCGAAGATAGTGTTTCTGACTTTCAACGTCGGGGTATCCATAATCGAAAAACCTTTATTTTGAGGTTTTATTTTAACTGTTCATATTCTTTTCGCATAACTTATTTCTTCACTAAGTCCATCCTTATTTTAAAATCCCTCTGCGTTATGTTTAATCGCTCTGCCTCAAAATTTGGCGCAGATTTTGGCTTCTAAATTGTTACAATTTGTGGAGAATGATGTTAGCCTGCATATTTGTATGTTAAGAAAGAAAACCCTTTTACCTATGTATTTTTCAATTATCCAAATTACATATTTCATTAATCTAGTTGTTTTTATTCATTAACATATTTCATTACTTTGGTTTGTATCTATTTGATCTATAAACATTTTGAAATTGCGTGAGGAAACCACAAGTCGTCAAGAAATAAACTAAGAATCGAGACATTGACATTTTCGAATCCGGAAATCTATGTCCTATGTTTTCCAATAAGGAACACCAATTGTTCCGATTTTTTATTCTCGAATTTCTGATTTGCCACGTTTAGGATGCGGATTTTCGATTTCTGACATTTCGGAATCCGAAAATGCTATGTGTTCAAATAAAGAACTGCGCATGTCCCAATTTCCTATTTTTGAAATTTTGGATCTCGAAAGTTTTGTATTTTCAAATAAAGAAATGTTGAAGTTCCTATTTCCGGTTTGGGACACCCGATTATCGGAAACCAAAAAAATTCGATTTTGAGGATTTATTTTGAGTGTTTGTATTATTTTCACATAACTTATTCCTCCGGTAAGTCCATCCTTATTTTAAACTCACTCTGCATTAAGTTTGATCACTCTTACTCTAAATGTGTCGTAGATTGTGGCCTCAAAATTGGTACAATTCCCGGAGACTGATGTTAGCATGCATATTTGTATGTTAAGAAAATAAACCTCTTTTATGTATGTATTTTTCAATTATCCAAACTTGGTTTCATTCTGTATATCAGATTGGTCAAGAGGGTACCTGACGATGCAAGATTTAAACAAGATATTTTCATTGACTACTGCTAGATAAGAATAACGAAAGACATATCAGAAAATCTTTTTAGTGACCTTGAAGCTTTAGGTTGAGTTTTTTACCTAAAACAAGTACATCATTAAACTAATACCTGTCATTTTATGTGACATAGCATGAGTATTACACGATTGTGAAGTTACATAACCAATACAAGTTAGAGCCATTTCGAAACAGAGTAGGAGTAAGAGTCAATTAAAACACAACAATAATGTTTCACCATCTCATAAGCAACATTTTCATTTAGCAAAAAAACTAATACCTATCATTTGATTCACAGAGCATGGCACAACTAATACATGTCACAATTTTTTAGCAACAGAGCAAGAGTCACACTCAATTAAAAAAGATAAATGACGTTTCACCATCTAATAAGCAGACTGAATGAATATTCAAAACAATTAAGAACAACTAAGGAATACCTACAAATTTAACAAGCTACAAAATCCTCTGATGAAAACTCTAAGTGTAAACAAAATGCAGCAAAATCAATATAAGCAAAACAAAATCAAGCAGTAAGAAATAGTGGTTACTTGAAAGCATGTTTGTATGTGCAAAGCAAAGGCAGTGCATCACCAAATGTGGTAAATCAAGCATTGTAAAAAGATCTTAGAGACCGTCATAAGATGAGAAAAAATAAAGATATATCCCCATGTCTGAATCAAATAACAATTTTTCTTGCATTAATGGAGCAACAATGCATTAATGAAGCATTAATGTGAATGAAGGGACCTGGGAAAACTGTATTTCATCGACTGAAGCACCTGTGAAATAGAACCACGAGCGAATTGACCTGAAAGTGAGCGCCTGAAGGCAGAAAAGCATTGGATAAAATGTTAGGCTAAACCCAAATAAACTGTTGAACCGAAACTCACAAAATCTTGGCAAGGGCTATTCCGAATTGGGAGAAATGAACTGTAGTGAAGGAGAACGAAATCCTGTAAAAAAGAAAAATTTCCAGAACTAGTGGTGGAGGAGTGTAGTGAAAACATGCAAGCCACCTGTCAAAGAAACATGGTAAACACCAACTCGGAAGAATGATCCGCAACTAAAAATCAATGCATTAAGTCCATAAATCCATTCACGCACAAGGATTGGGTGAAGTTTGAGTAGAATACCTTGAAAGTTGAGGAAGGATGTGAGGAGATGAAAAATTGGTTCAAGGATGCTAGAACTTCATGTCCTTGACAAACAAAAAACACAAAATTGCTTTGAGCTCATGCACTTTGATAGTCTATCTTTAATTCTCTTAGGTTGTTTCATGCTTTGCATTATCATAGATGAGTTGATAGAGTGATACTGAGATGATTCATGTGCCTTATTCTATACTTCCACTAGATGTGATGTTCTATGTGTGTTGGATCCTGATGGGAGATGCCACCTTTTTGTACTGAATTTTCCAATTTTTTATGGTTTAAACTTTGGAATGTTATCTTGTACTGACATGTTAATGTTGATTGTATAGCAGTAGGAGTCGTTCTATGGACTTGTGTTGTATCAATTGAGGACTTGTGTTGTATCAAGTCTTATCTATATCCTCATGTGTTGAGGTGGGATGCTAATACATAAGTCTTGTGTTGTATTAAGACTATAGACTTATGTTGTATCAAGTCGGAAATTGTGTTGTATCAATTCAATGATTCTCATAGAGGATACCCTATGAGATGGATCTTCAATTATGCAGATGGGCTTGTGTTGTATCAAGTCATGATCCTTAGGCATTCATCCATAGAATGGATACCCATTGAGGTGGACCACTAGTTATAGAGGTGGAAATGATTTACTTGTTAAAGTTGTGATACTATGTGATGTATTACTAACCAAGGTCATTCGAGATCGATAAAGATATGTAGTATCCTCTTGAGACTGATCTCCTCTAGAGTGAATTACTTTAGCATGTGACTATATGGTCTGGGTAATATGATACAATAGTCAGTATGTGTAACAATTTTTCTGAGAATAATATGATAAGATGGATAAATAATAAATACACATGTGGACCATGCAGTAAATGATAACGAGATAAGCATAGAGAGAGAGAGAGAGAGAGAGAGAGAGAGAGAGTTTTATAGCGTGATTTTCCAGACCTAATACTTCATGATTTGATGGCCTATTCCATCCCTATGCATACTATTTTTACCCATTTTGCTGACTATTACCTTGATGCTCCAGTGGAACCTTTAAAAACACATTTTTATATGTATATGCAGGTCACAAGTCTACGACTCGTGTATACACATATTGCACCACTGTCACCTGCATACATCGGGATTTATGCGAAAAAACCAAAAATATTTGGAGTAACTCGGAATTGGGTGTACTTTGGACCATTGGAAATATATTAAAATTATCTACAGCTTTTCTGTTTTGAGTTTTTCCTAATTCCTTATCGTTTGTCTGGGGAGCCCATTTTAGTAACATAACATCTTTTAAAAGATGCCTTTAAAAGAGAAACTGAGTTACGAGCGGAACGTTCTTCCCAAAATATGAAATATTCCTGGAATATTCTCGTATTTTTTCAAATATGATACATTTTGGGAAAAATAAAACCTCATGGGTGTTGTCCCTAGTCTAGATGAATATAGAATTCATGAGGATTCATTCGTGGATGAAAATGTTTTTCCTCATTTCAACCGTGGAACCTTGGTATGGTGATATTATCATTTATCTACAGACTTTGAAGGTTCCTTCTCACTTCTTGAGGGATGAATGATGACGCTTAAGTCACAATTCTAAGCACTACCTTATTATCGATGACACATTGTATTGTCGTGGGGTGGATTCCATTTTGCTTCATTGTTTGACTCACGATGAGTTGAGACTGTGCTAAATGATTTCCTATGGTGGGGTGTGTGGATGTAATTTATATGGTATTTTTATAGCCCAAAAAATCCTCAGAGCGGGTTATTATTGTTCCTTGATATTCAAATATTGTGTTAGTGCGGTCAAGCGATGCCACCCTTTCTAGGTGTTTGCACAGAATATGTGCTTGCATCCCGCCCTTTACATCCTATTATCACCATCGGTCCTGTTATCACAAACCTTGTAGTTTCCTTGTAAGGTGATCCTATTCAGTACAACAAAGGAAAGTAAATTGAAGTCACAACCTACAATATCTAATACCTATGAAAGAACTCATATGTCACGCCAGTCAAGGATATCGGCACTTTAGACTTGGTGAAAATACTAAGCCCAGGGGGTGTCCCTATGACCAAGATAGCCTTAAAATAAGGAAAATGAGTAGATGACCCAGGGAAAATTGGTTGAATATTTTAGTGGGACAGTTAATTAGAGTTTAAAACAACTACTAAGAGATTTCGAGCATCCAGGTGAAAAGCCCCAATTTTACCCTAGGGGTTTAAGTAGAAAAATGAGATCTAGCAAAAAATGGTGAAATTAAATGAAATTGGGTACTCAAATTGATTGCTGGATGTAATATTAAGCAAATGAAAGTGAATCCAACAATACCCAGTTCGCGGTTTCTGAAATACCAACTCCTCCCAAGGAGGGCGTCTTCCCCTAAGAAGTAGACCAATACTTAAGATGGGAAAATGGAGTTCGATGATGATTAAAATTAATAACTAGGGTTTTATGTTTATTCTAAAGTGGGTTTCAAGTTTTATATCTCGCTGCAAACTAGAACCTATATATCTATGAAATGAGGGTTTTAAAAGAGGGTTTGATGAAAGGAAAACACATCCCCAATCAGATACTAAGAAAAAGGATAGATATTACTTGGGAAAAATGTACATGATGTTTCACAGGATGAATTTCAAAGTGATGAAGAATATTTCTGCATAGTTCAACTAAAGAAATTGTGAAAATCCAGCTTTGTTGAAAACTCCCAAGGAAGGAAAATGCACCCTCTCTCCTGCCAAGTCAAGTAAATAAAAATGGGAACGACAAGAAAAATGACAAATGATGACGAGAAGAAAACGAATAAGAGAGTGAGAAATAATAATATAGAAAAAATCCATGTATCCCTCAATCTGAAGAGAAGAGAAATGTGGGTGTCTCCCGTAGGTGCACCCCTCTCCATATCCCCTTCCCTGTTAAACAAATGGATCCAAAAAAATATGCTAGATATTTACCAATGATCTCCAATTGAAGCGAGAAATAATTTCAGTTAATCATAAATAACGTTCTTCAATCATCCACAGAAGACAAGAAATCCCAGAAAGATTTTCTCTATTATTATTCAAGATCCAATGGTGCAAAATTTCCCAATGGGATACAATAGGGGGGTCTCATATTTATATGGATTTTGAGAGATGCAAACCCTAAATTACTTTTACATCCAAGGGTTGAGATTATAACATAATAAATGGTGCAGATCAATTTTACATGGATCAACTTCACTAGATCAAGGGGGCGCACTTTTTGCCCAATGACACCTTGTCTAAGTCAAAATAAAATATAACATAATATGTGATTTTGATAGTACATCAAAAGGGGGCCACTAGGGTCTTAATTCACCCTAGGCCCCATTACAACCACATAGCATATGATATAACAATGTAATACATAAATTATCCAAGTTGAGGGGACGACCCTTGGGGGCCTTTCCCCACTAACTGAGCCAAAATAAAATAATACAGAAAAATGATGACCAAAAGCTATTGAAAGAATGTTCGGGATGCTAACACACATCAACTGCCAAATTCCAAGCCATTTCCTTGACCCAATTGGCCAAATCAATTTTTTCAGTGAAATTCCTAGTTCATTTTTGTTGGTACATCCTCTAGAAAATGATAAAACCACTATAACTCTGTCTAGGATGAGAATTGGGGAAAATGAATTCTCTAGATGATATGAAGACACTGAGTAATGGTATAAGTGACTACTCATACACCCTAGAACACTGTACTTCTCTAGGAGGACCAAACACATGACCATCTGTAATAAACTTTGATCATTTCACCAATAATAAGGTAATAATAATCACTTATCAGGAGAACCAGGGAAAAAATTTCAAAACTGAAACCACAGTATTGGTCCTGTGCATATCTGAAACAAATATAGATCACGTTTTTTTTTTCTAAGTCACTTCCTTGGGAACTGTGCTTGACTTGGTCAACTGGGTTGACCATGTCAAAGTACCCAAAATAAAAGTGAGATATTGTATCCATATGTTCCTGTAAGAATCAAGGGTAAGAAATGCTCCAATGGTGTATATCAAAACCAAGCTTAAGTCAAGTTATTCATAATCATAGGAACAATAATAATAATAGTAGAATATATACTTGTGCTTCTAAAAATTCTTGGAACCTTTTGGAAGTCTTCTTGTTCATGGAATACTTACAAAGTGTAACCAATGTGCTACTGTTGGGTGACGACGGAAAAAAAAAGGATAAGGAAAAGGGCAATGAATTTTGACTAACTTTGAATTTTTGATCTCTTTGAATGACAACCAATACACTCAACCAAAATGACAAATACACTAACATATAGAAATAGGGGATGGAAGTGTCTCACAAGTGGATAAAGTACTTGGGCTTGCTTCCTTCAAATTCTAGCAAGTTTTCCTTTGCAATAATTTGCAACATAGGTCAACCTTCAAAGGAAGGTGACCTGGAATCCTTTTGGGCTCCAATACTGACAAAGACACATCCTTTGCAGACTAGTCTCACCCTGTTGTGACGTGGGGGAAAATGAGTTGAACACTATACAAAGAGTGAGTGCTCATCCTTTGACCATTAACCTTTAACCAATACATTTCACATTTCATATAACATAGTAGCAAACCTATAAGAGAAGGTGCCCTGGAAAGCCTTCTGGGATCCAGTAATTAACTAAGGCCTAGACCCACTGTCAACGAGGAGTCCATATCCCTGATGGGGTTGCCTCTCCCTGATGCTCCTGTGGAGGGAAGATGAGTCTTACATTATACAAAGAATGAGTGCTCAACCCTTTGGTCACTGACTACTTTTAAAACATTTATACTTTTGCATCCTTAGATATATCTTTTATGCGTTCCGATGCTTTAGTGTTTAGAAACACTGTTTGGTGGAGCACTTGTTTTGACGACTAAAGGAGAACTTCCCAGTGGCCAAGTCACATACTTCATAGCAAAAGGCACATAACAACATGGAGTCTATTATGGAGAGGGGTCAATGTGAGGAAGATATCTTCAATCTCACAAGTATCAAACAGTCTAAGTCATGGGATAGATTTAAAAACAGATGAACTGGATGCACGGGGTCAAATGACACATGGAACCAACCTAGCACTAAGTTTTACTATTTGTACAAGCATGGAATGAGAAACAATATTCACATAAGTCCCTTGACTAATCATAACACAAGTTCAAGCATTTAGTACATATAAACATAGGTCACCATAATCATCCTAACATGACAAGCATAGTTGTTTGACATACATCATAGAGAAAATAAAACCAAAGAATCATATACCTGATCCCACCATATATACCTGTCTCCAACTGATAAGTCCCCTCTGTAACTGTGTGTACCGCATTTGATTTGCTACTCTGCTGAAATGAACTAGGTCAACACTAAAATAATCTCAATGGACCAATGAATCTCAATAATGGCAAGGAAAATCTGCTAAACAAGGCTTTGAAATGGATGAGGCTCTAATGATCCATGATAAAACCCCATGTGAAAAATGACCCAAAATAGAATAAAAGATATACCTACATGCTACATCATGGTAACCCAATTGCAAATGTATATGTGATAAAAGGTCCCTTCATTAAGTGGGGGGTGGAATTTATGGATTGCAACCTAACATCGGCTGGGGGGCATAGTCACATTATAGTGGCCATAGACTACTTCACTAAATGGGAAGAGGCTATGACTATGATTAAATCCGTTGGTGAGATGACCACTCACTTCGTATTCAACCAGATTATCACTCGGTTTGGAATCCTGAAGGAGCTTGTCACTGACCATGTCAGGCACTTTGAAAATAAAATGATGATGAAATTAGCTTCGAAAAAAGGGTATAAGAAATAAAAATCTTCGTCTTCTTACGCTGATGCAAATGGACAGGTTGAATAATTTAACAAGACCCTTAAATCCATTTTACAAATAACTGTCGTAGAAATCAAAACAAACTGACATATCATGCTCTACCCTTGTTTGTGAGATTATCGAATCGCATCCAAGACTACCACCGGATTCTCTCCTTATCAGCGAGTACATGGGGTGTAGTCGGTTTTATCGGTTGAGTGTGAAATTCCTTCATTGAATATATCCATAGAGTTTCTACCTGACACTTCTGAGTTATAAGAGCGTTTGGTCCAATTAGAGCACCTCGATGAGCAACGATGAGATGTTGTAGTGGCTTTAGAGGTGAATAAGCATTGTGTTAAGTCCTAGTATGATAAGTGTGTTTGTCCCTGTCAATTTACTGAAGGTGACTTGGTGCTCTTGTACGTTCAAGCCATTGAACCTGTATGGGCAGGTAAGTTTAACCTCATGTGGCATGGGACTTACATGGTAAATCATTTCCTAGAGAAAGGCCCCTGTGAGATGGAATACTATGAAGAGAATTCCTTGGTAGAGCCTAGAAATGGGCTCTATCTTAAGAAATTATATGCTTAACATTTAGCTGAGGCTGACATCTTGTATATTATTGTACAACTTGTTTAGTTTTTTTATTCTTGTAGTGTTATCGGTTTGTTGACATGCTTCCTATTTTGTGGAATATGTCGACGAAATATTTGATATATTTAGGATTCGCTGATGGTTCCAATCGCCACACCCAGAACCTAGCTTCAACTACTTGGGTTATCTATGCACATGCGGGTTGGTTGGTGTCTTTTGGAGGTGTGTGTCTCCAACCATCATCAAATAACATTGTTGAGTATAGCATCGTGATTGAATTATTATGTGATGCCATTTTCAATGGTGCTCAATCTCTTGAAGTTCACCTTGACTCCTAGTTAGTCATGTCACAATTAAATGGCATGTACAGTATCAGGGATCCTACATTATTGAGAAGGTTTTTGAGGGTAAGATTGTTGGAGCAGAAATTGGATTACAATACATACATTCACATAACTAGAATTTATAATCATGTTGTCGATCCATACGCATATTACATATTAGATTGGCACTTGTCACATCAATAAAGAAGCATGAACATTAAAAAACATTCACATTTAAAGACACGTGTACACATATCAAACGGATCGCTATAAGTTTTTATTTTCCTAATAGAGTTCAAAAATGGTGTCATAGTACAAAATGTCATAAGTACAAAAATGGGCTTTTAAGCCACCAAAATACACACGGTCGATACAAAATGTCTACATAGAAATCTATGCATGTGAGCCTGGGTGATGATCATGATAACATATGACTGCATTGGCCAACCACCTGAACAACATAACCCATGAACGGGGTACCCCTACTACATGTCTCTTCATAGCCTTGGATGATGTTTTCATGTATGTTTTGTAGCATCCTCTTGGAAGTCGATCATCCCGTTATCTCGCCCCTCGGTTGATGTAGAGGGAAACCATATATTCGTCATGGACCCAAATTTGTGCACATAAACCCTAATGTCAGTACATGTCACCACCAAAAACATGTTTTTGATTTCCAAATACATCAAAAAAACCAAAAATTTATAATTCATGAAACCACACAAATAGGATCTTATCTATATCGTTGTATGCAAACCCTGGTGGTAGGGGCATGTTAGGATCTCCATAGAAATTGGTCCCTGAATAGGGCTAGTCATCTATGGAAATGACCTTTCATCGCCAACAGTGGAAGAAGTCAGGTGGGAAAGGAGTGGGTGTCCTTCCTCCCCCTAGCCTCTGCATCACTTTCTCCCAACAGGTCTGGGCCAAATCTCGTAGACTATGAGTAGAGACCTCAAATCTAGGGATGAGACTCAATACCCTCTCAAAGAAGAAAGTGTTGATGTAATTGTAACTTCGGAATGTATTCACTTGTATTTCTGATCTATTGTAACCTGATGTTTATTCTGGGATGTATTTGAGTCATGTCATACCCCGATGTTTATTCTGGGAAGTTTCTATAATGAGAAAGCCATGTCAAGTCATTGTGGGTAACCCTCCTATTGGTCAAGGGTTAAAGTCCCCACAGTTGTGGGGCCCTTGGGTTATTAGACTGTCCTAGTGAAGTCGACCCTAGGTGAGTCATTGTAAGTCAGGGCAATAGTCCCCACCATTGTGTTACCCTCCTATTGGTCGGAGGAGGAAAAGTCCCCACAAGTAGTGGGGCACTAGGGTTATTAGACACTCCTAGAGATGTCGGCTCTAGTAAGTAATTGTTAAGTAAGGCCGAAATGTTGGAGTGGGTTCCAAGTAAATGGAAGAATATAAATAGAGAGTGAGAGCCTTTCTATTTATCATACTCATACACACACACTCACTCATTGGGGTGCATGAGTGAGAGAGGATAAGCTCTCTCAGTGAGAGAGA
The DNA here is from genome assembly GCA_001517045.1 of Pseudotsuga menziesii. Lineage (NCBI taxonomy): Eukaryota > Viridiplantae > Streptophyta > Pinopsida > Pinales > Pinaceae > Pseudotsuga > Pseudotsuga menziesii. The sequence goes on along the minus strand of LPNX010657387.1, from coordinate 23,559 downwards.
GAGAGAGAGACTGCTGCTGTTGGGAGATCATCTTACTATTTTCTGGTTTTACCTTTGGTGCTGATTCTATCTCTAAGGAAGTTGCAGGGTTTTCTCCTTTATGGTTTCCCCGAGGAAAATTATTTGTGTCTCTTGTCTCTTGTGTTGTGCTTGTGTTTTATTGTTGTGCATGTTATTCTCTTAGTTAAAGATCCTAAGATCATAATGGTAGCTTGAATGATAAAAATCTAACATGGTATCAAAGCTAACCTAAGAAGAAGACATTGTGTAGCTGCAAAATCTAGGGCTTCTTAATTTTTGGGTCTCTCTCCACAATCCATCAACTAAAGTATGCTAGGATGACTCTCCATTAAAGGGCACATCTTTCTGTCGAAGCGGAATTTGATTTCGAGCATTTTCAGTTTTCAATGCAGAAATTAGGGATTTCTACAAAAGAGGAATTTTTGAGTGAGCCCAGCATAAGATTTTCCTCCTCATCAAAGTCTATTTTTAGAGACCTATATCAATAAATTTGGTTGGGTAAAACTCCAGGAAATTCAAACCCTAGTTTGACCCCGAGCTAGAAAAACCCTAAATACTAAAATTGCTAAGTTTTGGTACATTGGCTATATTACAAGATTGGCGAAGGATCAGGAGCTTAAAATTTCAGGGGCCGAAGATAACATCTGGATGTACACTATATCCAAAAATCATCCTCATATTCACTATATTCTAGGAGATATGATCCCTCCACGTTAGGGTTCCAGCCTCTTCCAGAATTCATCCATAAACAAGACACCTGGGGAGAATTGCAATATATTTGGGTACAGAGGTCCAAATCAAATTATTGAAGATGTTACAGAAAGGGAATGGAATTTAATTTCTGTGTTCTAAATTTTAGACTCAGACAAAGAACCTGTGACACATGGAAATCCATACAACCTTGCTATTCTGAACAGTCCTCTAACAGGTCACCTTGGGAAAAGGATGACAAATCTCAATTGGTGAAACAAATTCTGATGAAACCTATGGTGTTGGATCAGGGACATACGAGGTTAGCTCAGTGCGAAATTTAAAACATAGAGGATTCGTAAGTTTGTAGATATTACAGAAACAGTAACAGGCATTTCTACAAAAGAAATTGGAAAACTAGGGCTTCCTGTTCCGAGAGCTTCCCTCCACTTTTTTTAGAAAATGAGTACATTGGACAGCTCCATTTGAAGAGATCTATTTGTGTATCCAATTATATCTGAAATATTTCAATTTTTGAAAATTAGGGTTTTTGTGACAAACCCTAGATCAGCTAGCTCCGGAACCAAGACAGACACCTCAAATTGGTAAGATCTAATCCTTTGCTATTTTCACTTGAGATTCTCAGTTAAGATGTCTCATCATCCCAAGCTTGATGATAAGCTTGGTGAATTTGAACAAATTCCAAGCATGGAAGTATATGATCTCTCTGAAGAAAATGAATTGGACACCTACATGAGTAGAGAGGTTCCAGTTCCAGAGGGAGATGAGGCTACAAGCCTTACATAAGAAGAACTTGGTCAAGGCCAAGAAGATCATTGCTGATTCAGTCACGAATCAACTTGTACCACAAGCGTCTCCCCAAAGACACCGGAGATGTTTGATTCCTTAACGAAGCTATTTGAAGGGAAGAACATACATCAGAAGATGACCTTAAGAAACCAATTGAAAAATGTGAAGATCCAGAATGCAGAGACCATGCAGTCATAAGGGTCTCTCAAATCAAAGAACAACTTGAAGAAGAAGTGAAGAATGCAAAAGTGGTGATAGCCACCTTGAATAGCCTCCTAGGATCATGGGATTCATTCATGCAAGGAATGTGTGCCAGAAATAAGTGATTACTTTCAGCAGACTCTGGGAAGAAGAAGAAGCTCAACTCATAAGAAGAGAAGAGAAGATGGGAGCAATTGAAGAACAAGCTCTCACCATCGAATGAAGATCCCTCAAGCGATGAGGAATATGAAGGACTCAATTCTTGAAGAACCTCTTATCCATATTGAGAGCTTGGATAAGAAATGATGAAGTCATGAATGAAGAATATGATGAAGTGGAAGGATCAAGAAGGAGTCTACCCACGAATCAAATAAAGATAAGTATTCAATTGTCTTTTCATGATATTGTTTTTGTTATGCATTTGTTTATATTCAGTTGATGTATTATGCATGATAGGATGTTTGCATTAACGACAGTATACTACTAATATGCATGTGATGGGTAAGTAGCTCATGGTACTATACAACTCTCCATTGCTACTTATCTAGAATGAAACCTCTTTGCTGACATATTGGATTAGTGTACAATCTCAATGATGTCTTGGTAGAGATGGAAGGCATCTAGAAAATTTTTCATGAGATATGGATGAATGTTGTATTGGATAAAGTAGTTGCATGATCACATATTTATGCATAATAATTTTCCAGTATGAATATTCCTTATGAAATGTTTCTAACCATACAAATGCATTTGATTTGTAGGAAAGACCGCATACATAATCACCTGCAAGCAAAGAAGAATGAAACTTGTTCCAAATAACAAGTGACGACAGTTCAAAAGATGAAGAATAATATGACAAATGTAGTGACATCATTGATGTAGAAACTTCCATCTATGAAGAAGTAACCAAGAAGACTAGTTCAAGAAGAATGATGTCTAGGATGCAGTATCGAGACCTGAAGAGAAGTTCGTAGTTCCATCATGCACTAGATGGAAACATCGTGGAATACAAAGCAATATTTGTAGCACGAGGCTTCTCACGAAAAGAAGGCATAGACTACGAAGAGACATTTGTAGCCAGTAAGAATTGAAACACATACATGATGAGATTGATGAAGATCTTAACCTTTGCTACAAGGTTGAAGATGAAATTCTATACACTAGATGGATACATAGAATACTAGTAGCATAGGAAGCTACTTGTCACTCCAGTAGAGAATGTTTCAGTACATAGAGTACAAAAGATAGAGGGAGTATGATGTTGCGCTTCAGAGGGAGTGACTGCAGAAGATCTAAGGTTCAACATGGTATGAAAGGATGGATAGATTACTGATGACTCTAGGCCTTACTAAGAGTAAATTAGATTCCAACCTTTGCTTCAAGGTTGAAGGCAGAAGACCAGTGATGCTCCTGTTATGTGTCGATGCACTATTTTTCTAGGCATGGAGATGTGGAAGAATGCCGATGGAATCTTCCTTGGACAAAGGAAGTATGCAATAGAGATCCTGAAGAGGTCTGGGATGATTGACTGCAAGGCCATGACCACACCTATGGCATCGAACATGAAGCTATTGAGTGATGCTTCATCACAGACAGTTGATGCTACGATGTATCATCAGATGATTGGGCCCTTGATGTACCCAAGACCAGATATTTGCTTTGTTCTGAACACATTAAGACAAGTTCACCTGATGGTGGAAAAGCATGCATGGGTACAATTGATTATGGGCTCAAGTACGATGTGAATTAGAAGATTAACCTGGAGGGTTATGTTGATTCAGATTGGGCAGGAAGTGCCATCGATAGGAAGAGCACTTCACGATGTTGCTTCAGTATAGGATTAGGTGTGATCTCTTGATTTAGCAGGAAGCAATCATGTGTGGCACTGAGTACAACTAAAGTAGAGTATGTCGTAGCTTGTTCAGCTAGTTGTGAGGCAGTATGGTTGCGGAAGCTATTGTATGATTTATTTGATCTCTAGATGGATGCTACTTGTATACATTGTGACAACCAAAGTTGCATGAAGTTGTCAGAGAATCCAGTGTTCCATGACAAGTCAAAGTATATCGAGATCAAGTATCACTATATCAGGGATATGGTGCGGAAGGGAGCAATGAAGCTCCAGTATGTTGCGAAGGAGGAGCGGATGTTAGTTTTTCAACATTAAGCTAGCATTATTAGGATCTTTAACTGAGAGAATAACAAGTACATCAATCAAACACAAGAGACAATGAACACAATGTTTTTCCTCGGGGAAACCATAAAGGAGAAAACCCTGCAACTTCCTCAGAGATAGAATTAGCACCAAAATAGTAAAAGCCCCAAAATAGTAAGTGATCTCCCAGCAACAATAATCTTCTTCTTGTCTAGCCCCAGTGTCTTCTCCTTTCTCAACTATGCGCTACACTTGAGGGTGGATGACTTGTGTGATAAAAAGAGACTCCAGTTCTCTATTTATACTAATCCCGACATGACTAAAACCATACCAGGGCTGACCTCTACTAGGAGAGTCTAATAACCCTAGTGCCCCGGAACTGTGGGGACTTTAACCCTTAGACAATCAGAGGGTTACCCACTATGACTTGGAATGACTTGTTTACATAATTGATCCTCTTGATCGAAACATCAGGGCATGACAATATGACTCAATTACATTATAGATATATCCCAGAATAAACATTGGGTTACAATACATAAGATACATAGATGAATACATTCTGAAGTTACAAATACATCAACACTCCCTCTTAACTAGGAAGGTATTATTTCGACACAATTTTCAGCACTAGTCTTCTTCTCTACATCAACTGGATCATCTTGTCATCTACATCTCAAGTATTCTGAGTCTTCAAGTCATCCTCATCTTTAAGTCATCATCAATCTTCGAATCTGGATCATCATCACTGCAAATCAGCACTGGATCGCGATCATCACTCGATCTGGATCATCACTAGTGCTATCTCATGATTCTTTTTGTCACAGGAAGTTCTACATAGCCAACCCTTTTTCATTCTAGTTGTAGGCCTAGCCATCATGTAGATATTCACCCAGCACTTACATCTGGCCTACTCGTCAGAAAGGCACGGCCAACACTCACATCTAATCATGTAGGAACCAATCCTATAATCATATAAAAAAGGCCCAACACTCACATTCACCAGCATTATAGGACACAAACTACTATCATCTATGAAATGGCTCTACACTCACATCCATCAGAATGATAGGACACAAACTACTATCTTTTGTGGAAAGGCACTGCACTCACATCCACCAGCATGATAAGACACAAACTACTATCATATGTGGAAAGGCATTGCACTCACATCCACCAGCATGGTAGGACACACCTACTACCATCTGTGGAAAGGCACTGCACTCACATCCACTAGCATGGTAGGACACACCTACTACCATCTGTGGAAAGGCACTGCACTTACAATCACCAGCATGATAGGACACAAACTACTATCATCTGTGAAAAGGCCCAACACTCACATCTGATCATGTGGGAACACATCCCTCAGCCACATTAGAATGGCTCTCAGTCCTAGACTAAGGATCCCTGGTACCTCACTAGGTAGCTCCATTCAAAGAATGGCGGTAGCCCTTATATCTGACACTAAGTCAAAATGGCTTAACACTCATATATGACATGGGAGGAACCTAATCCTTTAGCCATGACAAAATGGTTTCAACCCTTATATTTGATCAAGGGGGAACACATCCCTCTATCACATCAGAATGGCCATGCACTCATATTTGATCATGTGAGAACACATCTCACGGTCATATCAAAATGGCCCTCAGTCCTAAAACTGAGTTTTCCTGGTACCTCACTAGGCAGCTTCATTCTAAGAATGGCAATAGCCCTTATATCTTATCATGTAGGAACACATCCTACAGTCATATCAGAATGGCTTAGCACTCATATCTATCATGGAAGGAACTAATCCTCTCACCATGAAAGAATGGCTCAGCCCTTACATCTGACCTGCTCGTCAGAATGGCTATGGATCTCAGCACTCATATCTGTCATGGAAGGAACCAATCCTCTCACCATGATAGAATGTCTATGGGACTCATCACTTTCCCTTGGAGGAAATATCGATCTGGAGAACACCAAGCTTCTCCCTGAAGTACTTGAACTTCACTCTAGCCAATGGCTTCGTCAATACATCAGCTATCTGTTCCTCCGTTGCAACATACTGGAGCTTCACTGCTCCCTTCTGCACCATATCCCTGATATAGTGATACTTGATCTCGATATGCTTTGACTTGTCATGGAACACTGGATTCTCTGACAACATCACGCAACTCTAGTTGTCACAATGTATACAAATAACATCCAACTAGAGATCAAATAAATTAGACAATAGCTTCCATAGCCATACTGCCTCATAACTACCTGAACAAGCTATGACATACTCTGCTTCAGCTGTACTCAGTGCCACACATGATTGCTTCCTTCTAAACCAAGAGATCACACCTGATCCCATACTGAAGCAACACCCTGAAGTGCTCTTCCTATCGATGGCACTGCCTACCCAATATGAATCAACATAACCCTCTAGGTTAATCTTTTGATTCACATCGTACTTGATCCCATAATCAACTGTACCCTTCAGGTATCTCAGAATATGCTTTGCAGCAATCAAGTGAAAATGTCTTAGATATGTCAGGAACTGGCTCAAGGTGTTCACAGCAAAGCAAATATCTGGTCTCGTGTTCGTTAGGTACATCAAGGACCCAATCATCTGACGATACAACATAGCATCAACCATCTCTGATGAAGCATCACTTAATAGCTTCAGGTTTGATGCCATAGGTGTGGCCATAGTCTTGCATTCCATCATCCCAAACCTCTTTAGGATCTCTACTGCATACTTCCCTTGTCCAAGGAAGATTCCATCTGTACTCTGCCACACCTCCATACCTAGAAAGTAATGCATCATACCCAAGTCCTTCATCTTGAACTCAGCAGCAAACTTTCTCTTTGTATCAACAATCAACCCATCTGTACCTATCACAAATAGATCATCTACATATAGTAGGAGCATCACTGGGTTTCCATATTTAACCTTGTAGTAAAGGTTGGAATTTGCTTTACTCTTGGTAAAGCCCAAACTGGATATAAAGCTATCAATTCTGCCATACCAGGTCCTGGGTGCCCGTTTCAAATCGTATAGGGCTTTCTTCAATCTGCATACATGAGACTCTCTATCATGTGTCTCAAAACCGAGTGGCTGTTCTACATACACTTCCTCTTCCACTACACCATTCAAGAAAGCAGTCTTGACATCCATCTGGTGTATCTTCCATTTCATCACTGCAACCAGAGAAAGTACTGATATGATGGAAGTGTATCTGGCTACATGTGCAAAGGTTTCTACATAGTCTATTCCTTCTTTCTGAAAGAAACCCCGAGCCACAAATATTTCTTTATACCTTTCAATGCTACCGTCTGCGGCATGCTTGATCTTATAGATCCATTTGGAAGTTACAACTGACTTCCCTACTGGTCTTGGGACAACATCCCAAACATCATTCTTCATGATCGATTGATATTCTTCGATCATAGAATCCTTCCATTCTTTCCGTTCTGCCGCTTCTTCGTAACTGGAAGGTTCTTTATCAATGAAATCACATAGTAAAGCTACATACCTGGAGCAGGATCTGGTCCTCTTTCTTTCTCTGTGATTCTCTTCTGGAGCCTCATATCTTTCCGCACCTTGGATAAGTTCTCGTACCCAAGCAGGTTTTCTCTTATGAGGATTCTTCTCCAGAGGTGGATCTACAGGTCTTTGTGGTTCCTCAAATTCTCGATCTTCTTCTTGAGCTTCTTCATTCATGGTTGTATCATGAATTCTTGGTGCTTCTGCTTCTGCTTCTTCAGGTTATTCAGCAGGTATCTTTCTAGATTTGTTGTAAGCTGTGTCTTCATCAAATGCCACATCCCTACTGATGTCAATCTTCTTGAATCTTGGGAAATAGATTCTGTAAGCCTTCGAGCTTTCAGAGTATCCCAAAAATATTCCCTTCTTTCCTGAAGGATATAATTTTGTTCTCTTCTCTTTTGGAATGTGAATGTACACAGGACAGCTGAATATTATGAGATGGATAACTTCTGGTTTCTTGCCAAAGAAGACTTCTTCAGGATTCTTGTTCTTGAGTAATCTACGTGGAGTACGGTTCTGTACATACACCGCTATTCTGGCAGCTTTAGCCCAAAGATGCATAGGAAGATCTTGATCATGAAGCATTGCTCTTGCAGCTTCCATGATGGTTCTATTCTTCCATTCCACAATCCCATTCTATTGTGGATTATAAGGAGTGGACAACTCCCTCTTAATCCCCGAGTCTTTGCATAGCCTCTTGAATTCATTTGAAGTGAATTCTCCGCCATTGTATGATAAAAAAGTCTTGATATTCTTTTTAGAATGGTTCTCGATCAAGGCTTTGAATTCCTTGAACTTGCTGAATACTTTGTCTTTGTTCTTCCTGAAGTAAACCCATGTCTTCCTAGAAAAATCATCAATAAAATAAACATAGTATGCATACCCGCTTAGTGATTTTGATGACATCAGACTGCATACATCGGAGTGGATGATTTCTAGTATGCCTTTGGCTTTGCTTTTGCTGCTGGGAAATGTCTTCTTTGTGCTCTTTCCCTTCGCACATCCTTTGCAGACCCCATCATGTTTTGCTTGGATTTCTGGAATACCTTCAACAACTTTGCTTGCAATAGGTAGTGCTCTATAATGCACATGTGCAAGTCTTCTATGCCAAAGTTCACTTAGCTCTACTGTATCATGGACCATTGCTTGTTCTGGATGGTCTTTTAATTTGTACAATCCTCCTTCTTGTTCTCCAATTACTACCGCATCATTGATAGTCTTTCCTCTAGGCCAGATAATGACTTGACCATCTATGAATGCAACCCGCATTCCTTTTGCATCCAATGCTGATATGGAGAGAAGGTTCTTCTTGAGTCCTTGTACAAACAATACTTCTTTCATTGTTAGAGACTTACCAGAATCTAGTTTATATGAATATTCCCCACTACCTTTTATTGGATATTGGTAGTCATCTCCTAGCTTCAACTTGTGAGGTGAGTCATGTTCTGATAGTCTTACAAAGGATTCCTTGAATCCAGTCATATGTTTGGAAGCCCCACTATCTATAAGCCAATCATCACTTCCATGAGTAATGTTACCTGTGAGAGTGGAAATCAAAACATATTCATCCTCGCTTGAAGAATCTTCACTTTCATATCTGGATCTCTTCCTAGATGGTTCATCATCCTCTGCAGCATGAGCATGATGTCTTCTTTTGTTCCCCTTCCTTTTATGGGAGTGAACTCTATTCTTAGGATAGTCTTTTTCATAGTGTCCTTTTTCATCACATGTATAAAATCTCACTCTAGATAGATCCTTTCTATTGTTATCCTTAGAATGAGAGTTATTACCTTTGGAGTAATGAGGATTTCTTCTTCCCTTCTTGGAGTGAACTGTGAGGGCTTGATCTTCACTTCCCATCTTCTCTTCTCGGGCTACTATCTGAGCTTCTTCTTGAGAGAATTCTTCCCATAGTCTACTGAACTTGACTAGCTTCTTTCTTGCATAGATTCCTTGGATAAAAGAATCCCATGACCTAGGGAGGCCATTCAAAGTAGTCATCACAATCTCTGCATTTTCCACTTCTTCATCAACAGCTTCTAATTGTTCCTTGATCTGGGAAGCCCTTGTGAAGTAGGACTGGATAGTCTCTGCATTCTGAATCTTCACATTCTTTAGTTGATTCCTCAGAGTCATCTTCCGGTTTATGTTCTTCCCTTCAAACAACTTGGTTAGGGCATCAAACATAGCTTTAGGTGTCTTGAGAGAGGACACTTGTGGGATAAGGTGATCCTTGATAGAATCATAAATGATCCTCTTTTCCATAACCATATTCTTATTATATAAGGATTTTGCCTCATCTCCCTCTGGAACTGGAACCTCCTCATGGATGTAGGAGTCTAATTCATTCTCTTCCAGGACCAGGGAGATCCTATACTTCCAGGCTTGGAAGTTATCATCTCCCTCAAGATTTTCATCAAGATTGGTATGATGAGACATCTTATCTGAGAACCTCACATGGAAATACAAAGGATTTTAGATCTTACCAGGTTCGAGATGTCGATCTAAAACTTGAGCTGAAATCCTGCAGAGCTGGTTCAGGAGAAAATTAGGGTTTTGCTTTTCCAGAGTTATGTCCAACCAAATGCTCTGAAATTTGTCCCTAACTTCAATTTTGGGGAGGAGATCAATCCAGGCCTGGGATCACTAAAAAATTCCTCTTCTGTGAAAATCCCTAATTTTCGGTAGTAGTGACAGGTCCAAAATTGAAAAACCTCAGAAATGGATTTTGCTTCGACAGAAAGATGCGCCCTAAGGAGGAGAGTTATTCCACCTTAATTTTGCTGAAAATCTGTGGAGGAAGATCCACAAACTAGGAATCCCTAGTTCTCATAGATGCACAGTGTCTTCTTCTCAGGTTAGCTCTAATACCATGTTAGTTTTTCAACATTAAGCTAGCATTATTAGGATCTTTAACTGAGAGAATAACAAGTACAACAATCAAACACAAGAGATAATGAACACAGTGTTTTTCCTCAGGGAAACCATAAAGGAGAAAACCTCGCAACTTCCTCAGAGATAGAATCAGCACCAAAACAGTAAAAGCACCAAAACAGTAAGTGATCTCCCAACAACAGTAATCTTCTTCTTGTCTAGCCCCAGTTTCTTTTCCTTCCTCAACTATGCGCTACACTTGAGTGTGGATGACTTGTGTGATAAATAGAGACTCCAGTTCTCTATTTATACTAATCTTGACATGACTAAAACCCTACCAGGGCCGACCTCTACTAGGAGAGTCTAATAACCCTAGTGCCCCAAAATTGCGGGGACTTTAACCCTTATACAATCGGAGGGTTACCCACTATGACTTGACATGAATTCTTTACATAATTGATCCTCCCAATCGAAACATTGGGGCATGACAATATGACTCAATTACATTATAGATATATCCTGGAATAAACATCAGGTTACAATACATAAGATACATAGATGAATACATTCCGAAGTTACAAATACATCAACATCAGATAGTTGATGTGTTGCTGAAGCCATTGGCTAGAGTGAAGTTCGAGTACTTCAAGGAGAAGCTTGGTGTTCACCAGATCGAGGTTTCCTCCAAGGGAAAGTGATGAGTCCCATAGCCATTCTGACAAGTAGGTCAGATATAAGGGCTGAGTCATTCTGTCATGGTGAGAGGATTTGGTTCCTTCCATGTTAGATATGAGTGCTGAGATCCATATCCATTCTGACGCCTAAGCCATTCTATCATGGTGAGAGGATTTGGTTCCTTCCAAGTCAGATATGAGTGCTGAGATCCATAGCCATTCTGATGAGTAGGTTAGATATAAGGGCTGAGCCATTCTGTCATGGTGAGAAGATTGGTTCCTTCCATGTCAGATGTGAGTGCTGGCCATTCTGTCGAGCAAGACAGATGTAAGGGCATTCGCCATTCTGGGAATGGAGGTACCTGGTCAGTTACCAGGAAAACTCAGTCTAGGACTGAGAAGATAATCTGATGTGATAGAGGGATGTGTTCCCACTTGATTAGATGTAAGGGCTGAACCATTCTGTCATGGCTAAAGGATTAGGGTCCTCCCATGTAATATGTGAGTGTTGGCCATTCTGTCGAGTAGGATAGATGTAAGGGCAACTGCCACTCTCTGGGAGAGTGGAGGAACCTGGTCCGTTACCTGGTAGCTCAGTTTGGGACTGGGGGCCTTTCTGACGAGGGTGGAGGATTTGGTTCCTTCCAGGTCAGATGTGAGTGCAGGCCATTCTGGAAAGGGTGTAGGATTTGGTTCCTACCAGGTCAGATATAAGGGAAACTACCATTCTCCAGGAGAATGGAGGCACCTGGTCCGTTACCAGGTAGCTCAATTTGGGACTGGGGGCCTTTCTGACGAGGGTGGAGGATTTGGTTCCTTCCAGGTCAGATGTGAGTGCAGGCCATTCTGGAAAGGGTGTAGGATTTGGTTCCTACCAGGTCAGATATAAGGGAAACTACCATTCTCCAGGAGAATGGAGGCACCTGGTCCGTTACCAGGTAGCTCAGTCTGGGACTAGGGGCATTTCTGGTGAGGGTGGAGGATTTATTTCCTTCCAATTCATATGTGAGTGCAATACTTTCTGGCAAGGGTGGAGGACTTGTTTCCTTCCAGGTCAGATATAAGTGCTGAATCCTTTTCACAGATGATAGTGATGTCCTGTCATGCTGGTGAATGTGAGTGCTAGGCCTTTCTGATGTGATTATAGGTTTCTAAATGATTAGATGTGAGTGTTGGGAGTGCCTTTCTGACAAGGAGGTTAGATGTAAGTGATGGGAGAAGACCTACATGATGGCTAGGCCTACAACCAGCATGAAAGAAGGCTGGCTCTGTAGAACTTCCTAAGACGAGAAGAATCATGAGATAGCACACATGATGATGACCAAAGAAGATCCAGATTGAGCTATGATCCAGATCCCGTTATGATGACTCTGAGAGATCCAGATTGAGTGATGATCCAGATCCAATAGTGATGATCCAGATTGAGTGATGATCTAGATCTAGCAGTGATGATCCAGATCTAGTGATGATGTCCAGTGATGATCCACATCAAGTGATGATCCAGATCTAGTGATGATGATCTAGATACAGTGATGATGATCTAGATCGAGTGATGATCTAGATCCAGATGAAGATGACCTAAATATGAAGATGAATTAAAGATGAATATGATGAGAAGTTGATAATGATTCAGATGATACAAAGAAGAATACTTGTGCTAATAAATTGTGTCGAGAGAATACCTTCCTAGTTAAGAGGGAGTGTTGATATAACTGTAACTTTGGAATGTATTCACTTGTATTTCTTATCTATTGTAACCCGATGTTTTTTCTGGGATGTATTTGAGTCATGTCATACCCCGATGTTTATTCTGAGAAGTTTTTATAATGAGAAATTCATGTCAAGTCATTATGGGTAACCCTCCTATTGGTCAAGTGTTAAAGTCCCCACATTTGTGGGGCCCTTGGGTTATTAGACTATCCTAGTGAAGTCGACCCTAGGTGAGTTATTATAAGTTGGGGAAATATTCCCCACCATTGTGTTACCCTCCTATTGGTCGGAGGAGGCAAAGTCCCCACAAGTGGTGGGGCACTAGGGTTATTACACACTCCTAGAGATGTTGGCTCTAGTAAGTAATTGTTAAGTAAGGCCGACATGTTGGAGTGGGTTCCAAGTGAATGGAAGAATATAAATAGAGAGTGAGAGCCTCTCTATTTATCATACTCATACACACACACTCACTCATTGGGGAACATGAGTGAGAGAGAGAGAGACTGCTGCTGTCAGGAGATCATCTTACTGTTTTTCGGTTTTACCTTTGGTGCTGATTCTATCTCTGAGGAAGTTGCGGGGTTTTCTCCTTTATGGTTTCCCCGAGGAAAATTATTTGTGTCTCTTGTCTCTTGTGTTGTGCTTGTGTTTTATTACTGTGCTTGTTATTCTCTCAGTTAAATATCCTAAGATCATAATGGTAGCTTGAATGATAAAAATCTAACAGAAAGTGCTCAAAATGATGGAGTAATCGAAGTTCTTTATCCTACCCATCTTGTAATAAGTCAATTGTTTTTTCATGGTGCTCAACAAGGCTGTGCGGCCATTCACATAAAATAGGTCTCATGCACTCTACTGAGTATAACATGAGAGGTTGTGATGCTTAATGAAGTGATTCCAAACCTTCTATTCTTACCAATACCAAAACTATCACTTTGAGACTAAGACTTTGGATAACGTTCACTAAAACTTGACTTCTGATCTTTTCTATGTCAGGAATGAAATACGCACCTATGTACTCCATGAGCTCATATGTTTACTAGCTCTCCTCGGTGGGATATTCCTATGATGAAGTAGACGTCCTCTACTTCTAGTCTCAATTGCATACCATCCAATATGAAGGACTCTATTTATGGATCCCAATAATCCACAAACATCTGGAGGAGTCTTGGTTGGGACCTCAAACCTCCAAGGTTCCAAAATTTATACAAAGAACACCCTCTTAAGGCTTGATCATCATTCACATGACCAAGAACTACCCTATCAACATATTCATGCTCATGTTCTCTCCATTACAAAACCATCCTTCCAAGAAAAATCAAAATGTTATAAGTTTTCACCACAAATTTGGACATACTCATCTATGTACGTGGTTGTTCCTTATAACATGAGCATGTGTACGCAGGAAGGATTTTATTTTCCCACGTATATCCAGCCCTATACATGGCCCGATGAATTATGACCCACGTGGGATGAGATCCACATCTTTGGGTTCCCCACACGTGAAAATACACCACTAAAACTAAAAATTAATACATTAAATGAATGAGGAATGTGATAATTTCCTGGTCCTAACAGATATATATTTCATGTCCCATAGCTCCCAGAATTTTTGTTTGAAGTTTCGAATTTCAACTTGCTCCAAATGCACTATTTTGGGTAAAAAACCAAATGGTATGGTAAACATGTCATATTTTACTATTGATTAAAAAAAAATTGATTTTTTTACCCGCTTGGCCTATAATTTGGACTTCTTATTAACTATTTCCAGCTGTTTGGCCTAATATTGTTGTGTAGGAACCCCTTGTGGCGCACTTTCACTGATACTTTGACTCGCTCGTGCCTATGGAAGGTATAATACTAAACTAGCATATAGGATAAGACCATTTTTCCACATGCATTCTGCATTTTCCTATGACCATGTCACCTTAACCATACGTATGAACCCACTTTGTGATGCCATGGAACCTTCATACTGCTACTATAAGTGACATTACGTAGGTGGTATATCTTTCCTTATCATGGGTGCCCTAGTTAGATCATGCTTTGTCATTTGGTTCCCATGTTGAGTGTCCTCCCTTAGGTCAGGGAGTCCCTACTAGTCCCTCCATGCTGTTAGATTTTTATCATTTAAGCAATATGATCTTAGGATCTTATCTGAGAGAATAACATGCATAGCAATAATCACAAGAGACAAGAGACACAAAAAATTTTCCTCGGGGAAACCATAAAGGAGAAAACCCCGCAACTTCCTCAGAGATAGAATGAGCACCAATGGTAGTAGTAAAACCCACAGACAAAAAAGATGATCTCCACAGCTGTTCTCTCTCTCTCACTTGAGAGAGCTTCTCCTCTCTCACTCATGCGCCCCAGTGAGTGAGTGTGTGTGTGATAAATAGAGAGTCTCACTCTCTATTTATATTCTTTCGTTCACTTAATATTTTACTCAGTTATGTAGGCTCAAGTAACCACAACTGGGGTGTTATTGACCCAACTTACATTAACTCACCTAGGGACAACTTCTCTAGGAGAGTATAATAACCCTAGTGCCACACAACTACGGGGTCTTTAACCCTTGAAAAATAAGGAGGGTTACCCTCTATGACTTTACATGACTTGTTTACATTATTGAATCTCCCGATAGGAACATCGGGGTATGACATGACTCAATTACATTATAGATACTTCCCAGAATAAACATCGGGGTACAACACATAAGATATACAAGTGAATACATTACTAAGTTACAAATACATCAACACTCCCTCTTAACTAGGAAGGTATTCTCTTGACACAATTCATGAGTACAAGTCTTCTTATCTGGATAAAATATGGATCAACATCAATACTGGATCATCATCGAAACTAGATCATCATAAAAGCTGTATCATCACTGGGTCATCATCATCACTGCTTCTTCCATCTCAATCAACTAGTGCTATCTCTCAATTCTTCTCGTCATAGGAAGTTCTACAGAGCCAGCCCTTTTTTATGCTGGTTGTAGGCCTAGCCTCCATGTAGGTCTTCTTCAATGCTTATATCTGACCCTAAGTCAGAATGGCCTACCCAGCACTTACAACTGACCATGCGATGAGCACATCGAGCATACATGTCAGAAAGTCATGCCCAGCACTCACATCTGACCATGGGAGGAACACATCCTAAATCCATGTCAGAAAGGCCCAGCACTCACATCTGACCATGAGAGGAACCAATCCAGCATTCATGTTAGAAAGGCTCAGCACTTACATTTGACCATGCAAGGAACCAATCCAACATACATGTCGAAAGGGATCTGCACTTACATTTTACCATGCGAGGAACCAATGTAGCATGTCAAAAGGGCTCTGCACTTACATCTGACCATGTGAGGAACCAATATAGTATGTTAGAAGGGCTCTACACTTACATCTGACCATGTGAGAAACAAATCCAGCATGTCAGAAGAGCTTTGCACTTACATCTGACCATGTGAGGAACCAATCCAACATGTCAGAAGGGATCTCGGACTCATTGCTTCCCTTTGGAGGGAACCTCGATATCGAGAACACCAAGCTTCTCCCTAAAGTACTCAAACTTCACTCTGGCCAATGGCTTGGTCAACACATCAGCTATTTGTTCATCCATCATAACATATGGGAGCTTTATTCCTCCTGTCTGCACCATATCCCTGATATAGTGAGACTTGATCTGAATATGCTTCGACTTGTCATGGAACACCAGGTTCTCAGACAAATTCACACAACTCTAGTTATCGCAATATATACAAGTAGCATTCAACTAGAGATAAAAAAAATCAGATAGTAGCTTCCTCAGCCATACTGCCTCACAACTAGCTGAACAAGTTGTGACATGGCTCTACTTCAGCTGTACTCAGTGCCACACAATACTGTTTCCTACTAAACCAAGAGATCACACCTGATCCCATACTAAAGTATCACCTTGAAGTGCTCTTCCTATCGATGGCACTGCCTATCCAATCTAAATCAACATAACCTTCCAGGTTAGTCTTCTGATTTGCCTCGTACTTGAGCCCATAATCAACTGTATCCTTTAGGTACCTCAGAATATGCTTTGCAGCAATCAAGTGAACATGTCTAGGATCTTTCAGGAACTGGCTCAATGTGTTCACAACAAAGCAAATATCGGGTCTCTTATTCGTCAGGTACATCAAGGACCCAATAATCTGACGATACATCGTAGCATCAGCTAACTCTGATGAAGCATCATTCAATAGCTTCAGGTTCAATTCCATAGGCGTGGCCATGGCCTTGTATTCCATCATCCTAAACTTCTTTAGGATCGCTACTGCATACTTCCCTTGTCCCAGGGATATTCCATCTGCATTCTACCACACCCCCATGCTTAGAAAGTAGTGCATCATATCCAAGTACTTCATCTCGAACTCGACATCAAGTCTCCTTCTTGCAACTTTAATGAGTTCCTCTTTTCTGTCAAGAACAAGTCATCGACATATAACATGAGCATCACTAGTATTCCACTTTCAACCTTGAAGAAAATTTTGGAATCCGCTTTTCTCTCAGTAAATCCTAGAGTCATCAGTAAGTTATCCATCTTGTCGTACTATGTTGAACCTCTGGATATTTTGCAGTCATTCACTTTGAAGTGGAGCATCATTCTCCCTCTTCCTTTCATACTTTCTGCATTGAAACATTATGTACTGGAGTGACAAGTAGCTTCTTCTGCTACTAATATTATATGTATCCATCTAGGGTCATTGGATACCAAGATCCTTTATCTTGAAAACGTTCTTCTAGCACCCATATGTGAGCTTGTCATCCTCTACAGGCTTTCATCTTCAACCTTGTAGCAGAGTTTAAGATATTCATCACTCTAGGTGATCTTCAAGCTCCTCATGTATGTGTTATCCCATGGGTGTCTTTTGAACTCGTACAAGGCCTTCTTTAATTTGCACACATGAGTCTACCTGTCCTGTGTCTTAACTTTTCGTGGATGCAAATGTCTCTTCGTATTCTATGCCTTCTTTTCGTGAGAAGCCTCGTGCTACGAATCCTGCCTTGTATCCCACGATGTTTCCATCTACTGCATGATGGAACTATGAACTTCCCTTTAGGTCTCGATACTGCATCTTAGACATAATTCTTAATTTTGTATTATTAGAGTGAATATTGAACTGTCGTCACTTGTTCTTTGGAACAAGTCTCATCCTTCTTTTCTTGTAGGCGATTGTACGTGATCTTTCCTACATGTCAAATGCACCAGTTGTATGATTAGAAACATTTCATAATGCATATTCATAATTGTAAATTCTTATGCATAAAGATATAATCATGCAACTATTTTAGCCAATACAACATTCATCCATATCTCACGGAAACTTTCTAGATGCCTTCCATCTCTACCAGGACAACATTGAGATTGTGCACTAATCCAATATGTCAGCAAAGAGGTTTCATTCTAGATAAGTAGAAATGAAGAGTTGTATAGCACCATGATCTACTTACCCATCACATGCATATTAGTAGTATACTATCATTAATGCAAACATTCTATAACAAATCAACTGAATATAAACAAGTGCATAACAAAAAAAATATCATGAAATGTGAATTGAATACTTATGTTTATTTGTTTCATGGGTAGACTCCTTCTTTTAGCTTCATCATCTTCTTCATTCATAACAACATCATTTCTTATCCAAATTCTCAAGATGGATAAGAGGCTCTTCAAGAATTGAGTTCTTCATATTCCTCATCACTTGAGGTATCTTCTTTGAATCATGAAATCTTGATCTTTAGTTCCTCCCATCTTCTTTTCTCTTAGTATGAGTTGAGCTTCTTCTTGTGTGTTCTCTTCCCAGAGTCTGCTACAAGTAATCACTTCCTTCTAGCACACATTCCTTGAATGAATGAATCCCATGACCTTGGGAGGCAATTCAAGGTGGTTATCACAACTTCTGCATTCCCCACTTCTTCTTCTACCACTTCAAGTTTTTCTTTGATTTGAGGGACCCTTGTAAAGTATGACTGTGTGCATTCTAGATCTTCTCATTCGTCAACTGTTTTCTCAAAGTCATATTCTGATTTATGTTCTTCCCTTCAAATAGCTTGGTCAAGGAATCAAACATCTCTTTCAGTGTCTTTAGGGAAGACACTTGTGGTATAAGGTGATCATTGATTTAATCAACAATGATCTTCTTGGACTTGACCAAGTTCTTCTTTTGTAAGGATTTTAGCCTCATCTCCCTCTGGAACTGGAACCTCTCTACTTATGTAGGTGTCCAATTCATTTCCTTCAAGAACTAGTGAGATCATACACTTCCATGCTTGGAAGTTGTCAGCCTCACTAAGATTGTCATCAAGCTGGTGTGATTATTCATCTTTAAATGAGAACCTCAACTGTAAATAGCAAAAGATTAGATCTTATTGATTTGAGGTGTCCATCCTGGTTCCAGAGCTGACTGATCTAGGGTTTGTCAGAGAAACATTAATTTTCAAAACTTGGAATCTTTTAGATCTAATTGGATAGAAATATAGACCTCTTTAATTCTATCTGTCCAATGTACTCCTTTTCTTAAAACAGTGGAGGGAAGCTCCCGGAACAGGAAGCCCTAGTTTACCAATTTCTTCCGCAGAAATGCTTGATACTGTTTCTGTGGTATCTCCGAAAGTACTGCTCCTCTGTGTCTAAAATTTCATAGTGAGGTAGCCTCTTCTGTCCTTGTTCCAACACCATATCTTTACTTAGAATTCATTCACCAATTGGGACGTATGAGCTTTTTCCCAAGGTGACCTATTTCAGGACTGTTCAGCATAGTGAAGTTGTACGAATTGCCACGTGTCATTGTTTCGTCTTCAGGGTCTGAAAATTTTACCAAATAAAGTAAAGTCTGTGCAATTTATAGAACATCTAGATAAATTGAATTTGGACCTTCTTAGCCCGAGATATAGCAATTCTTCCCAGGTGTCCTATTTGGGGAGGAGTCATGGGAGAGGCTAGAACCCTAACTTGGAGGAATCATATCTCATGGAATATAGTGAATATGAGGATAAAACTTGGATACAGTGTACATCCAGAATTTATATTTGATATGTGAAAGTTTTGGCACTTTATACTTCTCCAATCTTGAGATATAGTGAATCTACCAAAACTATCAGTTTTAGTATTTTAGGGTTTTTCAGCCCTGGGGTCAAACTAGGGTTTGACTTTACCAGAGTTTCACCAAACCAAAAATCTAAAACCAGGTCTCTAAACTTAGATTTTGATGAGGAGAGTAATCCTATGCTGGGATCACTTAAAAATTCCTCTTCTATAAAAGGCCCTAATTTCTCGCACCAAAAACTGAAAATGCCCGAAATCAAATTTTGCTTCGACAAAAAGATGCACCCTTCAATGGAGACTTAGCCTAGCCTTCTTTTGCTGATGGATTATGGAGAGATACCCAAAAAATAAGAAGCCCTAACTTCTGCATCTACACAGTGTCTTCTTCTTAGGTTAGCTCTGATACCATGTTATATTTTTATCATTTAAGCAATATGATCTTAGGATGTTATCTAAAAGAATAACACGCACAACAATAATCACAAGAGACAAGAGACACAAAGAATTTTCCTTGGGGAAACCATAAAGGAGAAAAACCCCAACTTTCTTAGAGATAGAATGAGCACCAATGGTAGCAGTAAAACCCAAAGACATAAAATATGATCTCCACTGCTGTTCTCTCTCTCTCTCTCTCACTTGAGAGAGATTCTCCTCTCTCACTCATGCGCCCTAATGAGTGAGTGTGCGTGTAATAAATAGAAATTCTCACTCTCTATTTATATTCTTTCATTCGCTTAATATTTGACTCGGTTATGTAGGCTCAAGTAATCCTAACTTAGTTATGTAGGATTGAGTAACTACAACTGGGGTACTAATGACCTGACTTACATTAAATCACATAGGACCGACTTCTCTAGGAGAGTCTAATAACCCTAGTGCCCCACAAATCCAGGGACTTTAACCCTTGAACAATAAGGAGGATTACCCTCTATGACTTTACATGACTTGTTTACATTATTGAATCTCTCAATAGGAACATCGGGGTATGACATGACTCAATTACATTACAGATACTTCCCAAAATAAACATTGGGGTACAATACATAAGATATACAAGTGAATACATTCCGAAGTTACAAATACATCAACACATGCCTTCGAGTAAAGAAATACAATATCTTTATTCAACTTTATGCTAGTCGTATCCTATCAGGAATCTCGTTTGTATCAAGTTTTAAATTCATTTGCATACACTCACTTGTCGTATTGAGCTTTATACCAACTCCCTTTTTTAGTTTATAAGCCATATAGCCCAATCTTGCCTCAATCCTAGCCAAACAAAGCCTTTCATAAATTTTTTGCAGCTTGATTATCCCTTGCCCAAAGCAGACATTCCCTCGAGTGTCCTTATCATACATATGCTTCCTTGCATTGAGCATAGGTATGTTCCAATGATTGGAACTAGTTATCTTTCCCACAACACTCATTTCCTCCATAGTGTATTATAAACAATTTTATTCTTTTTTAAGCTTTTCAAATATGAAAAAGAAAAAAAATCATCAAACATAAAAAGTTGGGTGAGAAATGATATCACTTTCTATTGGTAGTTGTCATGTCGTGTCACCTTCAAATAGAGAACAATACATTCATCCATTGGTTGGTTTACTAGTATGACCTTAGGAATTGTACTCATTATTCTATGTTTTCTCCACCGTCTAGTTATGCTTCTAGTCCCTATGGAGCCTATGTTGATTCCTCTTATGTCACATAGTTGTCCTAGTATGCATTTTGAGTCTACGTTGCATATGAGTCTTCATTTTCCTTCTTTTCTTGTTCGAAGGAAGTTTTAGCCTAAGTCGACCACTCCTCAGTTATCTTGTCTCTGCATGTAGGCGATTCTCAATACATTTGTTACTGGTTCGTGCACATCATGTTCATCTGATTTCTTCCAAATTATCCATCATTGTTGTGTACCTCATGTTTTTTGACGGTGTTAGAATAATCAACCCATAGTTACCTACCTTAGACATTAAATTAATCATTTTTGTCTTATTTGCCTAGTTCATGTGTCCCACCTTATGCAAGTTGTCATTTGCCTATCCATAGTGGTCAAAATTTCCTAATTTGACTCATGTAGCGCATGGGAAACCTCAAGGAATCAATTCTGCTTTATTCCTGGCCTCCTAGGTGCCCTTCTTCTTTTTCTGCTTTATTTCCTGCTTTTTCAGTGCTTTAAGGCAATTGGGAAAGTTTGACTAGGTGAGGTTAACTAGTTTTTGTCCTCCACATCCTCCACTCTTTTCTCCTATGAAAAGCATGTATGAGTTGTCATTCCATCACTCTTTAGCTTGCCTAAGTGATTTTGCCAATTTGTGAGCTCCATGACTGATTTGGAAACTACTTTATGCACCTATGGGTGATTTGCTTAATTAGTAAGCCTGCTTTATGAGCTAGCTTGAGTTGTCTTCATGCAAATCCTTTTCCCTTTATAAGGATGTATTACCTATGTAATAATATCAATTATCATTTATTGATCATTCATTAATGTGTGTTCATTAATTATTCTTCTTCTCTCATTATGCTAATTCTCTACAATTCTATGTGAGGTTAATTGTGTGCCTGGATCCTTAGCCAGTTTATGAAATTCCTTATGCCATCAAGGATTTAGAATTTCTACATGGTATCAGAGCTAAGGTTCTTTCAAGTTCTACATGCTATTAGAGCTGAGGATATCAAAGCTCTACATGATATCAGATCTTTGAAGAGTTCATTAATTAATCCTCCTTTTTCAGATTTGCAGGTTTATTTTGCAGGTTCAAATTCGAATGGATTCAAGAGTATCAATTCCTCTTCTTTCTCCATTCACAAGCTATTCAGAGTGGAAACTGAAGATGATTTCATATCTAAAGAGACAAGGTCTCTATGAGATATCTATTGGAGCTGGTGAAGAATCTTATGAAGAGCCAAGTGACTGGTTGAATGACTGTGACAGAGCAATTGGAGCTATTTTCCTATATATCTCTCCATGCATGCACTACCTTATTGATTCTATTGATTCCCCAAAGGATCTCTGGACAACATTGGATAGAGTTTTGGGAAAGGACAATGAGGATCCTTCTAGCTATATGGAGAGTGCCTCTAGCTCCTCAATGATTTCTCTCTCTCAAGATGGCTCGGCCTCTACAGTCTCTGATGAAGTTGATCATGAAGAAGAAGTTTCTCATATAGTTCCTGTTGCTACTACTCTCTTTGATTCGAATGCTTCCTCTTTCAATCAAGAAGCAAATATTGAAGAGCCATCGTTTTCTGTGTCTTTTGAAGTAGAAGATCTTGATTCATCTTCTCATGATGTTGTTGATGAAAAAGAAGTGACTAATGGAGATTCTATTGCTATTGATGATTCACTCACACATTCAGTGTTCTCTATGTCTTCTATCATGGATTTTGAGATCCATATGCCAAACCTCTCACACCTTGTGCATGCCTCTTTTCTTGATGGTGCGCAACCTAGTGATTTCCAGGATGTATGCTTAGCCAAATCAAGTCCTTCCAATGTTTTGCCACTTACCATACTTTATCCCATGTGCTTCTGTAGCTCCTCCTTTGTTCTTAGCACTCATTCTCAGAAGCTCCTTGAAGATTTTGAACATCACTATCTTTCCTCCTCTCATTCTTCTACCATAGAGGATTATTTACCAGTATATTACCATGATTCTACTGTTGTGCTTATTTGTGATCTCTTGGATTCTTTGGAAGCTATATCAAACCATGGAGCCCATTGTTATACAGCTGATTGGCACCTCTCCGTCCGAGTGCTGACATCCCTCAGGTCGGCACACAAAAGGACACTTATGGATTGAGGTTTGCCCAGTTTCATT
>LPNX010657381.1:310469-324049 GCA_001517045.1 Pseudotsuga menziesii | reverse complement strand
CACGTGTTATCAGCTTATACTTAAAAAAGAAGGGACTAACTGCTATGCATCTCAAACCACTCAATTGTTTGAGATGATTTCACATAATTTCAATTTTTCTATGAGTGTGCCGAACTTGAATGACGGAGATTGGGGATAGGTGTATGTTGTTATCTGTTTAAGGATGTGATGTATGCAATTTGTTGAAATGGTGGTCAAACACCTTAGCAAATTTCATGAAGTGGTGTACAAGGGTCATACGTGGCATACACCATAGAAATAAGTAGCTTCAACTAAAGCGGTGGCTTACTATCTTCAAATATTTAACGTCGCTTCTTTTTGACAAATCAAGCACCATTTACCTTCTCGAGTATTTAACAAAAAGGAAAGGAAAATTATCATAACGTAATCCTGAATCCATCCGTTTCAATCGAATATAGATAGAGTCCATATGATCTGTGTTCAAAGTGAAGATAAAAAGGATCGTTGACTTGATAAACTTTCCACAAGAAACTTTATCAAATAAAGAACTAGATGACGTGTATAGTATCATGGGCCATGGCTGATGAAGTAATTTACTATGTTATTCATAGAGGCAATAGAATAAAATTTCACTCTTCCAAGTTACAAGACTTGACAATTAAAATAACTAAATAATGTCAAATTGATATTACTCCATTATTTTCTCCTCAGATCAGGATGCAGTATTCAATTCCACACTGTAATGGACATCCAGAGTAATACTTTTTTGCTAATCATACTCAAGTTCATCTGGAGTAACAGGTCTTTTCATGGGAATGATAGATTTCTTTTCAACATCTCTTGGCAAAGCCTTTCTCATATCTGCAAAAAAAAACAATTATTAGAACACCTACAAAATAGAATCTTTAACGAAGAAACCTCCCCAGTTCATGTTGGGCTCTGTTGGTGTTATGCTGGCTATAAATTTCAAAAACTTCAAATTGATTCTTAAGAACCCAGGAAGCCTAAAGGTACTTTTAAGGCTGCTACTGCATATTAATTCAGTATCCTTTATGTTAGCTGCAAACAAATTTTATTGGAAGCAAGGGGATATTCTGTCACTTAAAAACATGTAGAGATCAACCATAGGATCAATCCGACTCACCTAAGCCATCCTCTTCACCAGAGTAGTAGCGCAATACACGCCTATATATGACGTAGCCCAACTGATAAAATGGTTTCAAAGCAAGAAGTGAACAATTGAATGAGTAGAACATTCCAACCTCTTAAAAGTAGTAACAATCAAACTATTTATTTCAGTACAATTACTGGCAAAGCAAATTTGGTAGAATAAAGAAATACTAAAAATTACAATGCCTGGTGATATAAGTGGAGATAAAGTGAAAACATCTCCACAAATTCAATCAAAGTCTTCTTATTCAATTTATTTTGTGTCAAAAGGACTTTCTCACTTAACTCAATTAAAATGCAATCTATGCATAGATGTGTGTAATTTCTCCTTTTTTAATTTTTATCTAATAAATCAGGATTTTGTCAGTCTTGATTTACAAAAAAACTAGCTCCATCTATAAACACCATGAGATATGCAATGTTCAAGCTTTTGTCAGTTTTCTATAATACAAAAAGGGATACTTAAGATTAAGCCATTTTCAGCATACCTTTTCATACATCTTAATTGCTGGCGAATTTGAGGCTCTCACAAACAGATCAACAAAATATGCATTATACCTGTATAGTAATTGACGGCAGAATAGCAAAGGCACATTAGAGTTCTGATAAACATTTTGAGAGCATCCAACTTCTGCCATCAAGAAACTAAATACTCACAATTACAAATTCTACAGCATTAACTATCCAGACACAACTAAGTGTGCATTTCATATAATACATTTGACAAGAGTTTAATATAAATCACAAATTTACCAACAAAGAGATCGTACATCAGTAATTTTCTAATACTGTCACATCTATGCATATAATGCTAAACACAAGTAGAATAGGACGGGATTAACAATCCAAAAAACTTCACTTCATAATATAAGCAACAGAGAGCATTAGGTACCTTTCTCAATATAACTTTTTCATTGAAATGTAGTTTCTTCAATGCTATTTTATTGCTAGAAATTTCACTTCTGCATCAGGTCAATTCTTCAGACTCGTTAAGTTTTTACGAAGGTGATGTTTTTTTTTCTTTCCAAGAAAAGTCATAATCTCCTTTATTTCAAGAAGCAATGGTGAAATTACATTTAGCAATGTGTCTGAGACTCTGAGGGGACTGAAACCAAAAAGAGAGTGCTGCTGCCACAAGTAGAACATCAAAAACAGCAAATGCTCCAAATAGAGAATACAATGAAAACCAAAACCTATCAACACAAAATGACAGAGGAGAACCTCAAGCGCCACCAAGAAGCCATCAATCTCCAGCGCCACCAGGAAGCTTTCAGAAGATTGTGCATAAAGGAATCTGCCTTCACTGATACAGTATACCAGACTATCTACTCATATACCTGAGCATCCTTAACCATCAAAGGAGAGTAACTAGGAACAGTTTTACATCAACTTAATTGAAAACTACCTCAAAAAATGGGGGAATGCAAATCCGCATAGGGATCCAAGGAGTCATACCCAGGACTGAACCTTTTAAAACAATGGGCATATAGAAAAATCATGGGTAGAAAACCCTGAAATGCAGCACTAAAAGGAGAAAAAAATACAGGGCCGCAGCCCTCATCCTCCAACCGAAGTCTGGCACCAGAATTCAGGGCCGACACCACCACCAAGGAGAGAGACCACCACTGGCATGAAACATCAAGCCTCCGTGCACCACCAAGACAAGCCACCACACAGAACCCTCCAAAATGAAAGGAAGAGCCCTAAGCACCACCACCAATCAAAACACCATAACTCCACCATCAAAAAGACCTGAGGCACCATCCACAAGCCAGTCTAGACAGCTCTGAACATGTCTCGAACTTCTACAACCTGCAAAAAGAGTGATGAACAAAAGCAAGCAGACAGGGAAGTGGCATGGGACCCCCATGAAGCCTGGATGCAAACAGAGAGTCAACTAGGGCCCTCCTGGCTCCCAGAAAGTTGATGTTAAATTCTGTATTGTGTGAAGTAAAAGCAAATATTTTTGTCAAAAATTTATGTTAAAGTTAGTGCAGCTGTGAGACCCATTCTCAGGGAGGATGGTACCCTAGTCAATTAACTAGGGCAGAGTAAGACCCTAGAAGGTACCCTAGGGCCCCCAGTAGTCTCTTGGGGTTCTTGGTCTGGGACCAAGTAGGTTGACGCCATGGCAAAGCCCCTAGCATGTGGCTAGGGCCCCTAGATACCTCTAGGGTATTCTGGTCTGGGACCAAGGACACGATGTCCAAGTAGATCCTGCAGGTAGAGGCAGAGACATATTCTGGTCTGGGACCAAGGACACGATGTCCAAGTAGGTCCTGCAGGTAGTTAATCAACTTTCAGTCTGGGACTGAAGCTCAGCTTAGTACTGGACCATTCTCCGAGAGAATGGAGGACCCAGTCGAGGTCCAGGGGTTGATCAACATGATTCAGTTTGGGACTGAAACTCAGCCTATGGCTGAGAGCCATTCTTTAAGAATGGAAGATGATGTGTGATGTCCTCTCTCCTAATCGTTACCGCTAGCTTGCTTCTCAAGGGACTAGCCACCCCTTGATGATGTCACGAGCACCTAACCCTTAGAGCAGTATTGAGGACCAAAGGATCGAACCATCCAGTTTGGATCTTCCCCTTATACAGTGATGATAAAATATATGAAAAATTGTACCTTGAGAGAGAGAAAAGATTAAAGTCTTTGGTCTTGTTGGTCCTATAGGTAAATGTTGTCCACCCTTATGGTTCACTTTGATCTCGTGGGTTTGTGGGTTGTTTTATTGTGGCCCCCTTTAGTTGACTCATGGCCCTTTATCTTACTTGGTCCTAGCACTCTTATTGTGTGTGTGCACCTTTGACTCTTACCTTATGGGTTTTATCCTAAGTCATATTTTTTACTTTATGGTTTTATTAATAAAACATCTTATGGTTTTATTAATAAAACCTTTCGACCCCTTTTATCTTATGGATTTTACTTTATGACCATTGGACCTTTCATTTTATTTGGACCTTTGATACTACCCTAAGTTATTTTATTTTATTAAAACATTGGTTATGTTTATGATTTTCGACTTGGATTGTTTTATTAATGTTTAAACCTTTGATGCCCTATCTTAACGAGTATCGAGATTATAAATTAAAGGTTTAATGTAAACTTGATATACATATCTAATTTCCGTGGTTTTCTCTGTTGGGCTATCCCGTGTCTTATCTCTACTAGCATGTCCCATGGCTTCTCTGCTGGCATATTCTCATGACTCACCTCCGCTCCACATGCTCAGCGTGATGGGTTCCTTCAATGCGACTCGTAGTTGTTTCTCCCTCCGCATCTGTATTCCACGTGATGGGTTCTACAGCATGATTGCTTCCTCCGCATACTTCCTCTATGAACTTCCCCTGCGTGATTCCTCCATGTGACCTTCGTGTGATATTCTACGTGACTGCACCCTCCCAAAGTGACTACTCTCAGTCACGTGTTTCCTTTCTCGTGACTGTGTAAACTTCTGCTGAGTTTCTCTCCTGCGTGGACTGTGGGTTGTTCCCAAAATGACAATGAGTTGCTCTCCTGCGTGGAGAGTGGGTTGTTCCCAGCGTGACCATGAGTTTCTCTCCTGCGTGGATTGTGGGTTGTTCCCAGCGTGACAATGAGTTGCTCTCCTGCGTGGACTGTGGGTTGTTCCCAGCGTGACCATGAGTTGCTCTCCTGCGTGGATTGTGGGTTGTTCCCAACGTGACCATGAGTTGCTCTCCTGTGTAGACTGGGGGTTTTCCATGCGTGACCATGAGGTTTCTCTTTTGTGTGGACTATGGGTTCCTTCAAGCGTGACAATGAGTTGCTCTATTGCGTGGATTGTGGGTTGTTCCCAGCGTGACCATGAGTTGCTCTCCTGTGTGGACTAGGGGTTTTCCATGTGTGACCATGAGGTTTCTCTTTTGTGTGGGCTGTGGGTTCCTTCCAGCGTGACCATGAGTTTCTCTTCTGCGTGGACTGTGGTCCTTCCAGCGTGACCACAAGCTTTCTTTTGTGTGGACTGTGGGTTTTCCCTGTGTGACCTTGAGATTCTCTTTCAGTGTGGACTATGGGTTTCTCAGCATGACCATGTGTCTCCTACTTAGCATGACTGTGTGTCTCTGCACAATGTGACCGCATCCTTACTCAGCATGACTGTGTGTCCTTTGTCAACATGACTGTACTAGGTATGACTGTGCTTGTTGACTAAGAAGTCTGGGTCAGTATGCTTCTGCTTTAACCCTCTTAGGCTCTCTCTCAAGGTATGTAAATTGTTTGCCTAGTTGACTTGTCCCTTCGGTGACAAGATCAAATCTAAAATATCCGAGTATAAGGTTGATTCAAATATTGGTTATGATTATTCACTGTTGATACGTACTATACGTTATGTTTCATGTTGCTACACATGCCTACTGTACATTATTTTTCATGTTGTTACTGTACACGACATTTGATGAATCTCGATGACCAACTTTAACACAATGACTAATGGAGCGTTAAGTTGAAAGAAATGAAAATTATGTTTGCTTTATTACAGTTTAAATTTATTAGAGCAGTACTATTCTGAATCTGATTTTATAATTATGTTCATGCATTAAAGTTTATTACTTATGTAAAAACTCCTCTAACCCTAAAACTTCAACAATTTACAAGTGGGTCCATGTGCAGTGGACTATTCTCATGTGCAGTACAAATCAAGGTTTTAAAACTCGCAACCGGGTGTTGAACCAGTCGAGGGTCAACTCGGATAGGAACCGAAACCGGTAATAAACTGGAGCGGTTTGATTTCAATGAACTGGGCTATTAAATAATACAGAAAAATTTACAATTTTAATGACAAAAGTTAAATTTAACATTCCAAAATATGATTTCAAGCCATTAGATGATTAAAGACATAATATGCAAAGTCTACTCATATATATATGGTATACTTGCCAAAGCATGTGAGCTAGGCATATCATGAAAGTCACAATTAATTGTTTATGAATCTACACTTAATGCTAAGAAATATGCCTACTAACCTAACATGCTTCTTTCATAGTCAAGGGAAATATATAAGAACTGGAGGTAGGAATCGGCATAGAGGATACATCTATCACTAATAAATTATAATTGAATGCATGCCAACAAATTGTTACATTTTCTTTCTCACGGAGTTTGGATACTCAAATTATTCATTGAACTGGCTCTCTTGAATATAGATCAGCATTACAAAAATCGAACTGGAACCGATAAAACCGATCGGTCCAACCGGTTTTGGGGCCTCGCGAGTCACCGATTCAAACCGGTGTCTCAAACCGGAAATGATAGGTTCCGTACGGAATCGGTCCGTTTTGACCAGTTTCGATCTGGTTTTGACTGGTTCCATACATAACTGTACAGCAACACTTAGAGGGTATTTTTTTATTTTTATTTTTTTTTAAATTAAAAGTTGGTTGAGTGGGGAAGGTTCTAGTGAAATATGCTTAGTATGGCACATAGCAAGAGCAAATTTTGCAAATTTGTGAATGTTTGTTTGGATTTACATGGTTGCACATGAATATATATGTAATTTTTCCAAATTTAAGTAGTTTTTGTATTTTTGGTGGACAGATTTTCTGATCCGGTTTTTTTTCCCGGTTTTGGTCTGGTTCCGGTCCGGGTTCAGTTTTCAGGGTTGGTCAGTTCGACCATCGGTTCAGTTTTTGTAACCTTGAATAGATACAAGATTTAGATAAGGTGACTACCAAGCAAGGGGTTCTGCACCAAAGGAAGAGTAGAGCTTAGCAAAAGTTGAGATGTGAATAGCTTATAGAAGCACTTAGTCCTTGTGGATTGATAGCCCCAACTCGAGGGTGGTTCTATCAAAGAAAGATATGGCTTGACAGAACCAATGGATGGGAGGAATTCCTTTCATTTGCTAGAATTTTGTGACACATCTTATGAAGTAGAAAAGAGGTTTCCTAGTGTTTTCATTCTATCCCAAATGAAATGTAACTAAAAGGGAAGAGATAAAAATAGAGCACTGTCAATTTCAGGGAAAATATATCGTTGTTTTTTGTAATTTTTCCTTTAAACCACAACTATGGCTAAAACAGTATATTCAAATTTAACTGAAATAACCACACATGAACTTATTTACAGTATGCATTGGAATATAAAACTAAGAACCATTTACTACATCAATCACATCAATAGAAACGACACAATCTTTTTGGGTAGAAACCCCCGGATAAAACCCAAGATGGGAAAACCGGTGCAGCAGTATGAGAAGATATTTTTATTAAGAAAATATAGAGCTTTTACAATATTAGAAAATTGATTTATGCCCTAGATGGAAAAATCGAAACACCCAAAAATCACTAAAAAAAACGTGAGATGGCATGGTTCCCAAGGCAGCTCGCTGATGTACAGCCTGCTGTTGTACCGCTGTACGGTGTTGCTGCTGCTCTATGGTGTACCTCCACCAAAGTCTCATGTCTCTCTCCTCCGCAATTTAGGGTTGTCTTCCTGAGTTAGTGCTCCTCCATCTTTTTCGCCAAAATTCTCTCTCACACTTATTCCTCCATCTCTGTCGAAATGCAACTGTGTCCTCTCCACCAATTGATCTCTCTTTTATAACTTTAGGTAGAGCGAAAACCCTAATTTCACTTTCACTTAAAGTCAATAAACAATTATATCACTTTAATTATTTTAGGAAAAATAATTAAATACAATTGGCTTCCTAATTTAAGTTCTTTGCATGCAAGAACACATGCATGCAAGAAGACCTTCCTTGTTGCTAGTTTAGCACTCTCTCTCAACGAGGAAGGGATTCGGTAGGAACTTCAACTTATCCCTGAACTTTACAAAACTCTATCTGCAAAGTGCCTTGGTGAAAATGTCTGCCACCTGCTCATCTGTCTGTATGTACTCCAACCGAATGGTTCATCTCTTAACACAATCTCTCAAGAAGTGGTACCTGATGTCTATGTGTTTGCTCCGGTCATGCAACACTAGATTCTCAGATAACCTAATGACACTCTGATTGTCACAGTGAACTACTGTAGCCTCTAGCTCACACTGGAACAACCCTGAAAGTAACTTCCTCAACCACATACCCTCACAAGCAGCCATGTTGGCTACCATGTACTCAACCACTGTCGAGCTCAATGCAACTGAATTTTGCTTCCTACTGAACTAAGAGACAACCCTTGACCCAATGCTGAAAAAGCAACCTGAAGTACTATTCTGGTCCTCTACACATCCTGCCCAGTCAGCATCTGTGAAACCTGCTAACTGTACACTCCCCCTGCGCTTATAAACCATTCCATACTCCATTGTACCTCTGATGTAGCGAAGTATGTGCTTCGCAGCCGTCTAATGCACTCTCCGAGGGTCCACCACGAACAGACTCAAATAGTTGACTGCAAAGCTAATGTCTGGCCGTGTGTTGACCCGATACATAAGTTATCCGATAAGCTGACGATACAAGGTAGGATCAAATCTGTCTGACCTTGATGCATCAATCTTCCTGCAGTTGGAAACCAGAGGTATGGCCATAGGCTTGCAATCCTCCATCTTGAATCTCTTCAAGATCTCTACTGCATACTTCCCCTGTCCAATGAAGAAGCATCCATCTCTCTGCCAAACCTCCAAGCATAGAAAATAATGCAACAGACCAAGGTCTTTCATATCAAACTCCACTGCAATGTTGGACTTGCAGTCTCCAATTAGCCTCTCATCTCCTGTAAGAAAGAGATCATCCACATACAGGACCAGTATAAAGGCACCTCACCTGTCAAGAAGTACATGGTGTGGTCAGCCTCACCCCACTACAATCCCATCTCTTGTAGATAGTTGTCTATCCTCGACTACCATGCTCGAGGTGCCTGCTTGAGCCCATAAAGATCTCTATGCAGCCTGCATACATGCGTCTCCTTGTTCTCCAGATCAAACCCCATTGGCTGCTCAATATATACCTCCTCCTCTATCACTCCGTTGAGGAAGGCAGTCTTAAAGTCCATCTGATGGACTCGCCAACCCATCTCTGCTGCTAAAGAGATAATGGTCCGAACAGAAGAATACCTGGCTACAGGGGAGAAGGTCTCCTCATAGTCAATAGCCTCCTTTTGTGAAAACCCCTTAGCCACGAAGCATGCCTTGTACTTCTCCACGCTTTCGTTTGTTGCATGCTTCACCTTGTAGATCCACCTGGATCCTACCACCTTCTGCCTTCAAGTCTCGACACAACCTCCCATACCTGGTTCTTCATGATTGAGTCATACTCCTCAACCATGGCCTCCTGCCACACCTCATGTTGTGCAGCCTCCTCGAAACTGGAAGGTTCAGAGTTAATCAACTCTGTCATTAGTGCCATATAACTAAGTCTCTCTAGTGGTACACTTCATCTAAAAGATCCCTGTGGAAGATCCACCTACCTGGAATCATGTACTGTGGACCTGAACCAATTAGGCCTTGGCCTAGTGTCTACCTGTTGCAGCTGATGGATGTCCGTCTCTTGCTGCTGCTCATCCTCCCCATCAAAGATAGGAGGATCATGTCCACCTGACTCCCTCTAACAACCAGAACCTGTGCCTTGTGTCTGTACCTGTACCTGTACATCTGGCTCCTCCAACTTGATCCCCGTGTCTCCTCCAACTTGATCCCCGTGTCCTGTGCTGGCTGTTGCTCTGCTGGTAAGTCCATAGATCTCTGCAAGGCCTTGTCCTCATCAAACTAGACATCCCTGCTCACAATGATCCTCTTGCGAGCAGGAATGTAAACTCTGTATGCCTTCGAAGTCTCGCTATATCCAACAAGTAACCCCTTCTCTCTAGAAGGGTCCAGCCAATGTCAGCATGAACATGACAATAGCAGACACTCCCAAATATACAAATGTGACTCACATCTGGTCTAGTTCTTGTGAAGACCTCCTCGGGTGTCTTCCTCACCAAGGTTGTGTGGGGACACCTATTCTGAATGTAAACTGCAGTCATGTATGCCTCAGCCCAAAGGAATAGTGGTAATCCTTGATCAAATAGCATGGCCTTGGCTGCTCCTACCATTGTCTTGTTCTTTCGCTCCGCAACTCCATTCTGCTGTGGGGTATGGGGCGCAGTGTGCTCCTTCTTGATCCCCTCTGTTGAACAATACTCCATGAACTCATTGGAAGTGTACTCACCCCTGTTGTCTGTCATCAACACACGGATCTTCTTTCCTGTTTCGTTCTCCGCGAGAGTTTTGAACTCTCGGAACCTCTCAAAGACCTCTAACTTGGCATTTAGGAAATAGATCCAGGTCTTCCTAGAATAGTCATCAATGAAGGTTACGCAGTAACTGTAACCACTGAAAGAATGGACACTCATAGGTCCACATACATCCGAATGCACCAAGTCCAAGGGCTCCTTAGACTTGTGCTCACTCTATGGGAAAGGCTACCTGATGTTCTTCCCCAAAGCACATCCCTTGCAGTGGTTATGCTTCTCTCCTGTACCTGAGGAACTCCAAAGACTGCCTGTCTCAAGTGCCTCAGTGCTCCATGGTGTAAGTGTGCCATCCTCCTATGCCACAACTCACCTTGACTGCTATTGCTGCTGTTGCTGCCTAAATCCTTTGCAAGCTCTAAGTGTAGTCTATGCACTTTCCCGCTTCTTCTGCCAATCACCCGATCCAAGCTCCTATCTAACCCCTTGGGCCTGATATACACTCTATGGTCTCAAAACTTCACCTGATATCCCTTGTCCTCCAGAGTGGAGACTGATATGAGGTTCTTGGTCAATCCTAGAACATATAACACATTAGCAAAACTAAGGGGTTTTCTAGACTCCCTCTGAAATGAAATAGTGCCAACTCCTTGCGCCTGAATCTGCGTATCGTCACCGAGCTCAACGTGGATCCCTGTTCCACCCTCCTGCAAGTCTCTGAAGAATCTCTTCTGTCCAGTCATGTGACTAGATGCTCCACTGTCGATGTACCATATACTGCTCCATGTGGTGCTTGCCATGCAAGCTATCAAGCAAAACTCCTCATCGAAGTTCCTGCTGAACTCATCCACCTCTGCAGATCCAACCATCTGAGTGCTACTCTTCTTCTTCTTGTTTGGGCACTTATATGCAAAGTGTCCCTGCTGTGGCAGATAAAACACTTGACCTTTGACACGTCAAGGTTCTTCTTACCATCATTCTTCCTCTTTTCCTTACCCTTGCTCTTCCCTGTATGGGATAGAGCCTCCTCATCCACAATCTGTGGGGCATTGCTGAATGAGCCTGATCCTTAACCCATGCGGGTCTCCTCTTGCACAAAGTCATCCCATAGTCTCTACCAATCAAGGAGCTTCTCCCTAGCCACAACACCTTTAACAAAGGTGTCCCATAGCTTAGAAAAGCCATTGAGAGCTATCTGAACTAGCTCCTCATCCACTGTCTTAAAGCCAACAACTCCAAGCTCATCCCTGATCTGTGTGAGCCTCATGAGATAAGGCGTCACTCCTTCTCCCTTGGTCATCTTGGTGTTGTGCATCCTCTCTTGCAGCACCATTTTTTGGTTCTCATTCTTGCTTTGGTACAGACTCTCCAAAGCCATTCACATCTCTGCTACAGGCTTCTTACCAGAAAGGTGAGAGACTATATGGTCCTTCACTCCATCCATGATGATCAATATGGCTCTGGAATCAATCTTCTTCCAAGCTATCAGATCTACCAAATCTGTGGGTGCAACTTTTGTGGAGTCAATGTGCTCCTCTGCATCACTGACGTCCAGGATCCTTGTAACCCTTTCTTTCAATGTAGGAAAGTTATGTGCCCCCTAGAGTCTATCCTCAACACTCAACTGCACGGCCATGGTGAAGTGTTACCAATCAAACCTTAGATCTGGAAGTCTAGGTTTGTGTCTTCAATATATCTGCCCTTGATCTATCACTGTTGTTGCAAATCTCTCAGCATTAGCTCACCAAAGCTCTGATACCATGTAAATTTTCCTTTAAAGCACAACTAGGGCTAAAACAGTATATTTAAATTTAAATGAAATAACCACACATGAACTTATTTACAGTATACAGCGGAATATTAAACTGAGAACCATTTACAACGTCAATAGAAACGACACAATCTTTTTGGGTAGAAACCCCCAGAAAAAACCCAGGATGGGAAACCAATTCAGCAGTATGAGAGGATATTTTTATTAAGAAAATACAAAGCTTTTACAATATCAGAAAATCGATTCATGCCCTAGATGGCAAAATTGAAACACCCAAAAATCACTGAAAAAAAACCTGTGAGATGGCATGGTTCCCAAGGTAGCTTGTTGTTGTATAGCCTGCTATTGTACGGTTGTACAGTGTTGTTGCTGCTGTATGGTGTACCTCCGATCAATTGGTGGAGAGGACACAGTTGCATTTCGACAGAGACGAAGGAAAAAGTGTGAGAGAGAAAATTTTGGCGAAGAAGACAGAGGAACACTAACTCAGGAAGACCACCCTAAACTGCGGAGGAGAGAGACATGAGACTTTGGCGGAGGTACACCATACAGCAGCAACAACACCACCATACAGCAGCAGCATGCAAGAACATATGCATGCAGGAAGACCTTCTTTGTTGCTGCTAGTTAACATTTTTATAGTCAAATAGGAATGAAAAAAATGTAAGAGGAATATATTGCCACTCAAATACATAGTATGACATGAATGAACATAACATTAGTGTACCGTATTATTCATTATATTGCGAAGGGAGTTCGATAGAGCAAATTAGTTTTTGGTGTAGTAGAATATTGCCAACATTCTGTGAGGGATCACGTCACGGAGCAAATGGATATCTATATCTGTGTTTTTAAACCCGCCTAGACCGGAACCGGCCGATCTGACCGGCCAATGCCCTCAACGGTTCGGACTGGGCCTAAAACCAGACCGAAGACCGGTTCGGTAATGAACCGGCTGGCTCGAGCCCTGAACCGGTCTTAGCCATTCGGGAACGTAACTAGCTGGTTGGCCAACTGGGAAAAAGCAGAAACCTCCGCGAAATTTAAAAAACACTTGAAAATTGAATTTTTAATATTGGATGAGCTGCTTGCTGGTTCTTTTTATTTCTTAATGGCTATTTTTCTGTTGATGGTTGTTGATGAACTTGATGGCAGACTAGGCACTCAATGTTTGGCTCCAATACAGTTATGGGAATGTTGCAGCTGTTGTGATTACCCAGGCTTTCAAAGATCAAATTTTTTTTCCTGCATGATATGTTGATATGCTAGTTGATGTTATTAAACGCTGGAACTGTTCTCGAAGATTGCTATTTTTTATCCTTGCACAGATATATTTATGCTATTTTGCTGATGTAAATGCTGGAACAGTCTTTGAAGACTGCTATTTTTATCCTTGGACAGATATATTTTTGAAATGATGATGTAATTATTAGGACTGTTATGTATTTTCGCTCATTATGGAGGATGTCTATCCCCAGTCTTAGTCTTACACCCAGTAGTTTATGTGGCTCTTTGCTTGGTAGTCACCTTATCCAAATCTTGCATCTATAC
>LPNX010657381.1:276058-305497 GCA_001517045.1 Pseudotsuga menziesii | reverse complement strand
GAACAAAATATATAATAAATAAACATTAATAATTAAGTAACTAATACTTAATGAAAAGACACATTGATGAAAGGTTATGCCTCTTTACAAAGAGCACCCAACATGAGCACTCAACATGGATATTTATACAAGCATCATTCTCATTGTAATATCATCTTTTATCTTATCAATCATATATTTCATTATATTCATGGATTACTATAATATGGCTTATCTAAGCTGGCTATTTCTATAAGAAACAAAGTTTCTTCATTTCAGTGGTATCAAAGCCCTTTCCTGGGCATTCTGCTGCTAAATAATTATTTGAGGAGTTTTCCCCAAGCGGGGTCTTTGACCAGTCTCAAGTTTTTGACCTATAAAGTTCATAACTTTTTGTTGAAGAACAATCCGCCACTACCAAAGAGAATATCAGAATTTCAAAGGACGTTGCCAAAGGGAATATCATAATTTCAAAGGAAAGACCAGCACTCCACAAATCCCCCACTACCACGCAACAATATCTCCCTCACAACCTTCTCTCCTTCTGCTCCCTGCGCTACATCCCAGCGCCTCCCTTTCACCCAGCGATCCATCTATCCAACCATCCTTCCAGCTCCACATCCCTACGTTTTGTTTCCCGCACCTGTTCCTCATGCATGCTCCAGTCTAACACACTTTTTCTTCCACGCTCTTCCTCCAGGTCACCCTTCCATTTCCCCCACGCATTCCTTTCTTACAACTCCACATCGCCTGCCCTCCACGCCACCCCCGCGTGCTGCCCCTCTGCCCTATTGTTGCTCCCACGATGCCTTAATTCCATCTATGCATCCATCATCGCCTCCCAGTCCCTCCTCTCCTACGCCATACTCCAACCCCAACAATGCTCCAACGCCCTCTTTATCCATTCGCAACCATCCCAATAAGCGAATCTCCCTTTTTGCTGCTCATCTTACCTTACCTCTCCTCGTTCCTTTCTAACTGCGCAGCCATTCGATCGAGCCATCATTTCGCATTGGTTACCTTACTACGGACAACAGCGAAGTGTTTCACCATTCCACATCAGTTCCGCTGCAATTATATCATGTTATAATGAAAGAGATTTTATAGTCGTCATCGCAATTCGTGGGTAAGGTGACAATTACATAAGTAAAATAAATTAAAATTTGTGGAATTTGCATTGACCAATTATGGGGCGTGAGGTCATACGTCACGACTTCATAGTTATCAATTCATCAATATTAACGAAGGAAGTGGTTACATCATCAAGTCAAACATTGGGTTCAAATAAAGGGCTTAAATATCAAAGGTATTTAAGTAGAAGTTTTATTTGATTCACGAGAAGGAAGAACTATGTGATTTCTTTTAAAAAAAATATTAAGGATTATTATAATCCTAGGTGGTATATTGGAATATTTAAAATATTACTTTTAAAAAAAATTCCCAAGTTCCAATTTAAATTATAAGGAATCTCTTTTAAAAGTGATTAAAGAAAATAAAAAAAATTCCCAATGAAGTGTAAAGATCTTAGTGGAAGGAAAATATAAGTTACAAAGAAAAAGGTATATAAGTAAAGTGGAAAAAAATAAACAATAAAGTATAAAAGGCATCTTAGAAGGAAGATTAGCGAAAATTGTGACGACAAAAGAAATGGAGTTTCAGGGCGAAAAACAAGGAAGATTTCCAAGCACTTCAAAAACTTATGCTTCAATGTTATTTCAAATAAAAGGAACAATTAGAGGGAAAGACATTACTATTCCTATTGCTCATTTTGAACGCAATAATTATATTAGTGTTAAATTTGCTAATGAGTTAACAATTCCGGAGTCAAATATAGGTGAAAGGTTAGACTTTTGGAATAATAAAGAATACGAAATAAGCAATTTACAATTGAACATTGGAGATTATACTATCATCTCACAATTTATAGTTTGATCCTTGTGGAGTAGTGACAGTGACCTAATTTTGGGATTACCTTGGATAGAAACATTGGGGACTTTTATCTTAAATGCTGAAAATAAGTTTCTGACATTTCCCTACAAAAAGAAAAAAGTCATATTGCAAGACATTAACATTAACATTCTATCGCAGGGAAATGAGAAATCAACATAGACGATACAGAAAGAATTTGACAAGGTTATTGCAAATAAAGAAGAAGAGATCTCTCGTCTAAGAGATCATAATCAAAAATTACTTCTGCAAATCAAGAAAGCAAAGAATAAAGTTCAACGCAATCACAAGTTAGAAGAGGAGAATTGAGATCTTCAAAAAGAATTATCATGCAAGGACGAAGGAAGCTCTTCCTTAAAAAGGGTTAATCAAGAATTGCTAGAGAAAATAAAAAACTTAAAAGAAAGAGAGCACAAACATCAAGATAATCAAAATGAAGTCGACAAGTCAAACTATAAGGAAGAACTCGTATGCTTAAAGGAACTTAATCAGGACATACTTATACAAGTTAGGAAACTAAAGCACGAGAATAAATCTTTACAAGAAAAACTAGATTGCAAAAGATCAATTATTGACAAGGAAACGATAACTGACACAATAGAGAAGTCATCAAAGGCTCAAATTCAAACATCAAAAAAGGGAAGCAATAGAAAGCTCGTCAATGCTCAGATTCTGAAGAGCAATCATATGGTCACATCGCTACAAGAATCAACAGAAAATGGTTCCAAAAAACAATCACAAAATCGTTAGGGGCACCAAAAGTTAAAGTTCCTATAAACACTTCACAAGCAACTCGAGTACCGTATTGGCCATCCAAATCACAAGAGTCGTTATGATCGACGACAAGGACAAGAGGAAAATTACCAATATTATTCATACAAAGAGCAAAAACAAAATCGACAACTCCAGGAAACTGACCCGCAAACAACTCCATTAAAGGTAAATCTCGAATGGACCATCGAATGGACCACTTCACAAATGACGCAACACTTCCACACAATGTTTAAAAGAACGTATCATCTCATTTCGTCAAGTGTCACAACTACCAACACATAATGTCACAAAAAAACGTTACGAGCAAGAACAAGGAGCAAAGTCTTCCATAATTATGGTTTGAGGACAAAGCATCTCTAAAGGAGAAGCAATGTAATAAACAAAATATATAATAAATAAATATTAATAATTAAATAACTAATACTTAATGAAGAGACACCTTGATGAAAGGTTATGCCTCTTTACGAAAGGCACACAACATGGGAATTTATACAAGCATCATTCTCATTGTAATGTCATCTCTTATATTCATGGATTACTGTAATCTGGCTTATCTACGCTGACTATTTCTATAAGAAATGAAGTTTCTTCGTTTCAATGAAGTACATGTATATATTCACAACTTATCACATGCTGGTATAGTTCTTCAAGCTCTCCAAAACCCTAGCTAGGTAAAACCATGAAAATTCTAACCACCACCATAGATTCACAATAAGTAGCATCTACATCGATAAATCCTTGTCTTCAAAAACAAGCTTGTATTGCACTAGCTCTCCACACTAACAGAGTTGTCTTCCTTAAGGTTTGCAAACCCTAGCCATGTTGCATCACACAAGTAAAGTTATATATTATAATGTTTATGTAATGTTACTTTATGTAAAAAAGTAATAATGAGTAATAATGTCAAAAAGTGAAATAAGGCATACATAATAATAAAGTGAAATAACTCATATATAATAAACAACACTTTTGTTTAATTTTATTATGAAGTTAGGTAAATTAGTTAAGCAGTTCCTAAACGAGAATAATTGTACTTGCTAGACATATATACAACACCACTTTTTGTAACTAGTGAACATTATTGGCAATACATCTCTTATTCATTCTCTCTCTTATCTCTCTTGTCTCTTGCATATTTCTCCATAGCATAGCTTAACAGGGTATCAGAGCCACTATGATTGTGTCATCCAAGAACCTCAAAGACAGTGTCAAGACAAAGTTTGGTTGTTGGTGCACCACAGTTTTGGAGAAAGGGACAAGTTCAAATTAGATATAACTTGAAGAAGACAAGTGATTGAAGACGAGCAACTAGAGCAATCAAGTTCTCTGCAAGTGCGAACTATACAGTAGATTGTGTAACACCGAGTTCGTGTTTTATGGAAGAATTCGTATTCGGATAAAGAAGAGATCCATCTTCAAAGTAAATAATAAATATTGAATAAAAATGATTGATGATATTTTACAATTAAAAACATGCCTTTAAATATGGCTTAGGCACCTATTGGGAGGAGTCGCGTCCTCTTTACAATAATAGTAATTATTAGTTGATTTTTAATTTATATATTGTTTATGTATTTGTATTTATCATTATTATTATTTATATAACATTGCCCTTCCCTTAAGAGCAGCTTTGTCCTCAAAGCTGAGAGTATTGATGCTCTTTTATTATGGGTTGTGTTTGAAGTGATGACTTGAACACTGCAATCTTAAATCGATTTCGTTTTATGGACATGATTTTGGAACTTGTGTTATAATCCTTTCTACTTAAGTGGTGAGTTTTTGAAACAATACAACTTGTAGTTATTGGTTTTCCATATCGTTTTTTGGATTCCATTTATGAAGAATTGTGGATCTTCACTTCCATTTTTTGCACTAGTTGTGAATCCTATTTCGGATGTCATAATAACGGAAATATTTTTAAGAAATGTTCCTTGACCTTGGAAATCAAAGTGATGGTTATCCTTAAGAGCACGGAGTTTAAAGACATCAATGTGAGCCTTATTAGTTTCCTCAAGCCATTTTATTAGATGGATTCCATCTTACAACTTTAGGGAGTGTGCACTTTAATATTAACCATTCCAAAGATGTTTGGTGGTTGCTACAGGAATGAAACACATTTATACTGACGTCAAATTGATTGGAAATCTCTAGGTCTTTTACTAGTTTTCTTTGTTGAAATTTAAAGGTTAGATGTGTTTTAACACCAGTAGTAAACTTAATGCAAGAACATATAAACAATAGTACTGCTTAATTAAATTTAAACTGTAATAAAACAAAACAACATAATTTTCATCTCTTTCAACTTAATGCTCCATTTGGTCATTGCGTCAAGGTTGGTCCTTGAGAATCATCAAATGCAATGTGCAGTAAACTAATAAATCTCAAATGCCTGTACATAAAACAATGTATAGGAGAAACTAAGGAATCATAACCATTATTTGGATCTGCCTTATACTCAGATATTTCTGAGTTTGATCTTGTCACCGAAGGAACAAGTCAATCTGGGTAAACAAATTGCGTACCTTAAGAGAGAGTTCAAGAAGAAGTAAACAGATCTCAGATTCTTCAATCAACTTAGCAGCGCAGTCATAACGTCAAGAGGTGCACAGTCACGCTGCAGTAACTACAGAATACAACTACAGACTCAGTCACGGTGGGGGATGGAAGCTCACGGAGCAGTAACCGTGGGAGAATACACGGTCACGATGGAAAGATCAGTCACGTTGGCACCCACAATTATGGTGGGGAGTTTGTACAAGTGTCACAAAGAGCTAGCTTAGTATGAGAGCTATCCCAACCTCGCTTGGAGCAAAAAAGGCGCATGAGTCAAGCAGCGAGTCACAAACAGAGCAGCCACGTGCAGGGAGAATCACGCGGACGATGGTGGTGGAGGGTGTGCAGCAAATGGAAGGTCACGCAGATGCTGGCAAGTCCACGCAGGTGCAGACCGAGAGTGATGGCAAGGTGGGGATCACTCGGATAGAGAAGATCATGGGTCACGCAAGTGCAAGGAGGGTGAACTGCGGAGGTGGTCACGCGTGTGGTAAAACTCAATCCGGTGAAGCATTAAACACTCGGAGTGGTAAGACCCAGTCAGAGAACCACGCAGAGCTGAAAACAATCACAAGGATAGAGCTCGAGCAGACATCACGTAGAGGTTAGAACAACAATCATGAAGTGATGGCGAAGAGAAATCCACTCTCACACTAGAAAATAAGAAATCGGATCCGGTGATTCTTAGATAAGATCCAAAACCTTTTTATAAGGTATTATGTAAAACATTTACAACGATCCAAAATAATAAGTGGTCCAAAAAAAAATATAAAAGTTAAGATAACAAAGGTCCAAATAATAAAACCATAAAGTAAGTAAAAAAGGTCGAAGGTTCAAATATAAAAATTATAAACAAGTGTTAATGGTTTTATAATAAGGTCATAAGGTAAAAGGTTTATAAAGTAAACCATCAAAACTTAGAGGGTTAAAGGTCCTTTTCAAAACATAAAGTCGCCAAAACAATAAATGGTCCAGTGGTCCTTTAATAAAACCATAAGGTAAATACACTTAGGATAAAATCCATAAAGTAGGAGTCATCATAATCGAAGGTGCACACAAGTTAGAGTGCCAGGACCAAGTAAGGTAAAAGACCAAGTGTCAACCAAAAGGGTCACAACAACCCACATACTCACAGGATAAGGTGAACAAACGAATCCTTTAGGACCAACAAAACCAGTAAACTTTTCTCTCTCTCAAGGTACATTGTTTTATGTATTTTGTCATCACTGTATAAGGGGAAGATCCAAACGGATGGTACGATCCTGTTTCCCTTAACACTGCTCCTAAGGTTTAGGTGCTAGGGACATCGTCAAGGGGTAGCCAGTCCCTTGAGAAGCAACCTAGCAATAACCAATAAGGAAAGGGGACATCACAGATCATTATCTTCCATTCTTAACGAATGGCTTTCAACCGTAGGCTGAGTTTCAGTCTCACATTGAATCATGTTGATCAACCCTGGACCTTGACCAAATCCTCCATTCTCTCGGAGAATGGTTCTCAATACTAAGCTGAGTTTCAATCTCACACTGAAAGTTGATCAACTACCTGTAGGACTTTCTTGGACATCATGTCCCTGGTCCCAGACCAAAATATGTCTCTGCCTCTATATGCAGGATCTACTTGGACATCGCGTTCCTGGTCCCAGACCAGAATACCCTAGAGGCACATAGGGGCCCTAGCCACATGCTAGGGGCTTTGCCATGGCATCAACCTACTTGGTCCCAGACCA
Organism: Pseudotsuga menziesii; assembly: GCA_001517045.1. NCBI lineage: Eukaryota > Viridiplantae > Streptophyta > Pinopsida > Pinales > Pinaceae > Pseudotsuga > Pseudotsuga menziesii. The sequence continues at coordinate 298,515 of LPNX010657381.1, read as the reverse complement.
AGAACCCCAGGAGACTACTGGGGGGGCTAGGGTACCTTCTAGGGTCTTACTCTGCCCTAGTCAACTGACTAGGGTACCATCCTCTCTGAGAATGGGTCTCGCAGCTGCACTAACTTTAACATTCTTTGAATCGTAGTGTCCCTGGCTTCTTCATTAAATTGTAGTGTCGATGATTTCCTCATGAATGTGTCCAAAGCTCCAATTTTGGAGTAACATAAATGTTGTTCATCTGTAGTAGCTTGCTTAATGGGACTTCCTAAACCTGTGGATGCAATAACTATTGTGTCATCTAGTTCGATAGCAATGGGCCCACTATATTCAACATTATTTGGAATGTAACAACAGTTGGCAAGAGCACCACGCCTGCATAACTACCTACACTTGTGTTTGTAGAACCATCATCCATTCTTTCATAATATTTAAGTCAATATTGACTACTTCCACGGCTTTCAACTCCATAAATCAAATCAATAAATTTATCTAGCAAAAGTGGTTGAAAACAATGTGCAAGTGTTTCTCCGTTACACAAGTGGGCACATTTTCATCTTTGTTGACATGAAAACTGGATGGCGATACGAAATTGGTTGTGTCATTCAATTTAATGTCAAAGACATCAATTCCATCACTTTCATGTTTCTTTACCGGGTTTTTCTTGCAAGCTTCGAAAATTGGATTGGGATTTAATTTCCAAGTCTTCGTGTTGGGAGGCCTCTAGTTTTTTGTGTTGGCTTATTTCATTGAAGGTCTTTTCAACAACTTTTTCATTCGATTGTTCCTTACGATCAAGTAATTCTTCCATTTTCCTTCTAAATCGATCGAAGATCTCATCCAATTCTTCTTTAAATGACTTCATGGTTAATGTAAGAGTTTAATAGTTAATTAATAACAAATCCAATTAACTATTTAAAAATATTGATAATAATTATTATTATTTTTAAAATAATAATAATATTATACATATATATAGTTTATTTTGTGGGGTGAACGTGGGAATTAGGGTTTAATAAAACATTTTGTGGTTTTTCAAAACGGTATGTTGTTTTTTTTGTTTTTTCTTCTTTCCCCTTTTTAAGGGATCTTCTTCTCTTCTTCTTTTTTCCTACTCTCTTTATTTCACTTTTTTCTTTTTTCACTCCTTATTTTTACGAAATAATTAATTAATTCAAATTGATGGCCAAAGGCCCAAAATAAAGCCCATGAAGGGGCTCTAATACCAATGTAACACTGAGTCCATGTGTTATGGAAGATTCTGTATCTGGATAAAGAAGATATCCATCTTCATAGTAAATTATACATATTGAATAAAAATTATTGATGATATTTTAAAATTGAAAACCTGCCTTTAAATATGGCTTAGGCACCTATTGAGAGGAGTCACATCCTCTTTATAGTAATAGTAATTATTAGTTGATTATTAATTTATATATTGTTTATGTATTATGTATTTATCATTATTATTATTATTACTAATGTAACAAATTGTACAGCCAACCAATAAAATTTCAGTGCAAATTTAAAATTCCGATTGGCATCTGATCATTTAATTCACTGTACAACTCAATTAATCCAGTGTAAATTACTTTGCAACAAATGTAGATAACATTATATAAACTAAACGAATATACTCATGAAAAAACAAAACACAAACTATTTTTTCAAATTATATTTGTACTATTACAAAGATGTATACCTGTTGCCTTGAGAAAGTTGTACTCTTCTGATCAGCTGCTGGGAAGATGCCTCGATCACTACCTTGCGAAGTAGATATAGAAAATTTTAGAAAAAAAATAACAATTTACTAACAAAAAATACTTAATATGTTAAATCAATTAATAAAAAGTTGGGTTAATTGTTAGATGTATCACTTCCACAGTAACCGTGTTTGTATCTACTCGGTTCAAATCGTAATTAATAAGCAACTATTCTCCTACATCTATTGATTTAATGACACATACAAATACACGGTTTCCTTCACACTTCTCAAATACGTAGTTGGGTTGCTTAAGTGTAGACCTTGGTTGTGTACTCTTTATAAACCCTGCAATATTCCCAGTGGCCTTTGGTCTTCCGTCAATATACAACGTTTCTCCTTTATTTTGATCTTTGTCTTTCAACTATAAATAATTTGCTGACAACCCATATCTGTGCATACTTCGTGTATATTGAACCAAGCGCATCCAATCTTTGTAGTTGTAACAGGTTCCAACATACTCCATTAATTATGTACATCTATTGTAACCGACCTTTATGCCACCCATGAAAAACAACCCCAATCCATGTAATGACGACAGTGCAATTCGATATATCCTCTCGTTCACACAAAAAATTGTGTTCAAATAAGGAAGATACCTAGGTACCCATTGTTTCACTAGATGTTTGTACCTTAAAGGAACAGCGATGACGCATATTGTCTCATCATCGTAGGAACATGACACCCCTTCAACGAGAAAAAATTCCATGCATTTATGAAATTTTATTCTGATCTTCTGATGTCTAGTTGATATATCCCTTGTAGACCTACTGGATGTCTCACTTTGCTCTATCCTTCCTAAACTCCCCTTGCACAAGGAAGAAAGGTCTGACAAATACTTGTTTGGTTCTACTTGCACCATGGAAAAAAACTTGGCAAATAATAGCAAAATATCATCTAGTTAATAAAACCTCCAACCAATACCAATTTTCAGGAAGAAACTTTAAGGAGTCTCTTTAGCTAAATCCAAATCAAGTTCACCAATATCAACCTACCAAAAATTTCTTAATATAGTTATGGATTACTTGAATGAGATAGGAAAAGTAAGGGCCTCCAAATTAATGACAAATGGATGATTACTATGTCATGAATTCGGGTCTTCCCTTAAACAATGAAATAAGGGAAAAATTTAAAGGTTTCCAAATGTATGCTAACAAAATAGAACTTAACAGAAGCCACTCAACAATGAGCTAGGTTTTGAAGTGATTTCAAGTAAACCAAACCTCTTAACAATGAAAAAGGGTTTGAATGTAGTAGAGTTTACACTTCAAATTTTAAAAATACAATTGGTGTCTCAAAGAGGTTGAATTTGAATATTATGTCAGCCCATAAGAGGGAAAAATGACAGTCATTCTAGGAAACTGGAATCACTTTTGTATAAGAAGTGCAAAATTAGATATGAGTGTCAAATACATTCACTATCATAACAAATAGAGATGCAAAACTGAATTTGACTAAGTTACAGATTTATTCATCATTCAAAGCACCATATATACGGACTTGAAAACTATGAATTTGGGAGATATAAAAAACAATATGGTGTTAACGATATCAATCTTAAACCAAATTATTATTTTCCAAACGCATATCTTGGAATTCTAATTTGCTTAGCATGAAAGGGCGAGTCTAGAGAAATATAAAAGTAAAAGAAGATGGTCAAATTGGTCTCCTTCAAGGATTCAACAGTATGCAATAATATTGCAAACAAGGATCCCTTTTAAAGTTTTAAAATCACCAATAAATATGTATAGGTTCTAGCTCAAGTCAATCACCCAAAACATGTTGAATCCATCACTATTCTTGGAAAATATTATTTGTTATTTTTAAACATACAAGTATTTGCAATATATCTTGCTTATACCAAGGTTTTAAAACTTGAAACCGAGAGTTGAACCGGTCGAGGGTCAACTCAAACCGGAACCGAAACTGGTAATGAACCATAGCGATTTGATTTCAATGAAATGGGCTATTAAGAACTGGAGGTAGGAATACACATAGAGGATACATCTATCACTAATAAATTCTAATTGAATGCATGCCAGCAGATTGTTACATTTTCTTTCTCACGGAGTTTGGATACTCAAATTATTCATTGAACTGGCTCTCTAGAATTATGATGGTTAACGATGCACCATATTTTATGACCTCTCTCCTTTTAAATTGACACCAATATAGACCCTTATTTTTAGACTCGGGGATGCTATGAAATATAATACAAAACAATATTAGAAATGGACAATATTTCAGTCCTTAACAACCAAGGTGTAAATTAGGTATATAACTACACCTTGGCTAACTTATGTGTACTACAACCAAACTACACCTCTTCTCATAACTTTCCTTTAAACTATAGTCTATTAAATGAAACTCTATCCTACCAAAACAAGTTCATTCAAGAGGAATAACACCTCCAACCATGTCCTTTAAAACATCTCAAAAATGCTTTACTCTTAACAAATAATTTGACACTTAGCCAACACTTAGCCAATATGTCAACAACTATCCAACATAAAGAATCAAAAGGAACATAACATTCACCACAATAATAAAATACAATCTACATATACAAGTGAGAACCAAAGTGGATGCCTTAAGTTTATATATATGAAGAATGTTATAATGTCTAATAGAAGATACATACCAACTACATATCTCTCTTTTATATAATACAATTATAAAAGGAACCCCTACCTTTAGAACTATTAATCCAACCCATGAATATACCACAAGTTTTCCTCCTACAAGTCTTGCATTATTTTCTTACTTTGAGAGAAGAAGAAGAAAAAATGCATAGAACAACCATTACCATTTGATCATGGTCCATTTCACATTTAACCTCCAACTATTGGTTCTTTTGTCTTCTAATCAGAACAAGAAATCCTCATCCATTTCATCCTCCCATGCATTTAAAGTATGTAATTTCTCCATGTGATGCAATGCTTTGGATATATGGTTTACCTTATAGATATTCTTTAGTTTCATTCATTATGATTCCATGGATGTATGGATTATTATTTGCGATATCCTTCTCACCTTCCTTTGCTAAGTTTTCATTCAACATTATCTACATGTGCTTAATTACTACAATATTCCAAGTTTTGTGGTGCACCTAGTCTTTGAGATAGGGCACCCAACATGTATGTGGCGAATCTTGCCAATTTGCAAGGGAACTCAAAAACAACTCTGTTAACCATTAACCATCCATCTTATTCATCCAAGAAATTTAGTGACCACCGAAGTGATTAAGCAATGTAAGTGATTATGTTATACTATATCACAATATTCATAATGATAATGCTCCAGAAAACCTGATATCAATTTACCTCAAATAGTGAATTTAGTTTAACTAAGTCTTCAATAAGACCTCTCTGCCAATTTTACACACACATGCATCTACTATCTCGATGAGTTCTCCTTCTCGTTATCCAAGGTTAACACAAAACCCCAATATTGAATTCTCTCATTCAACCATATTTGAGCTTCAAGCCCAAAAGCCACCAATCTCGGTTATTTCACACACACGACACATTGTAGAAATTGGAAACTTATAGTTTCTACCCGACTTCTAAATTTCTTGTTGGAAACTATTAACTAGAATTTTGATGAAAACTCTATCTAGCCCTTCCCAGGACAACTCCACCACATTCAAAAATCTTCCAAGTCTTAGAAAGACTTCTACAGCTGGAACTTAAGCATGTTATCCCCAACAAACTTCAACATGTTTTAATGATTGGAATTTCACAAATAAGTTCTACCCACTCAACCTTTCACACTCACTTAAAACCCCAAATCATTCTCCATTGGTTTTATCTCTCATTCACATATATTAAAATCCCCCAGAATTTCACAAATAAGTTCTACCCACTCAACCTTTCACACTCACCTAAAACCCCAAATCATTCTCCATTGGTTTTATCTCTCATTCACATATATTAAAATCCCTCAAGTCATTAACATACACAGTCACATATTTACAAAAATACTATGTATCTTTATCAAGTGATATAGAGGATTCAAATAAACTTTCCATTCGATTTCTACAGGATTTTCTTCCAAGTCTTGAAGACTTTTGCAGAAATTGGAACCTCTAAGGGTTCTAACCAGCTTCATATCTCCTTAACTAAAATTCCAATAGAATTTCTGCCCAAATCTGCTCCAAATGAGTTCTATAAATCTTATTTATTCCCTTTAGAATCATGATACAACTCATTCAGCATTGGGGAAAATATTACAGTAGATTTTAAAGCAAAGTGCCTCACAAAATTGCACTGAACCATGAACGATGGAGCCTATACTGTATATGCATGCCATGACTCTGTCAGATTGATTGTATGGCATGTTCAACCAACACGTCTTAAGTTATTTGAGATTGTGGGACTTTGTTCTTGACATCATTGTTAAGCTTACAAATATGGGATATATTAAGTGTGTATGTACATATAAAAAAACAAGGAATCCATTGAGGCATCAATCTACTATATGTGTTCGTTGTTAATAACTTCATTGTGTGAACATGCTATGACTTCATTGGGATGAAGTATTCCATTGGAAATATGGGAAGCTCCAGTTTTTCCTTGGTTGTAGTTCACCATCGCAAACAGTAACTAGAATAGGCCATGTATATCAAAAAAAAGTAAAGCAATACAACTAACTTGGGCATTATCCATTCATTCAACAAAAACAAGGGCAATATGGGACGTGTATAAATTTGACACAAAAAAATTAATCAACTTTGGGTAGCCAAAATCCATAGCTGATTGAGGACTCAACTCTCACACTGGAGAATAGTTTGCCAAATTTCCATAGGGTTCGTTGGATAATTGTATAGGTAAATGAAACCACAAATGAATAGTGATAAATCGAGCTCACCTGGTGAAAGAAAACAACTCATCTTGTTCTTAATTTTCATATTCACTCTGACATAGTATTGTCCCTCTCCTGCTTGCTAGGATGATCAAAACTTAATTTAAATTCACATATCAAATATCACTGCAACATGAATGGATCGCTTGACAATAGACATTCAATGAAATAAAATCAAAATACACAAGAAAATATGAAAAACAAACACATGTCGTAATACATTGGTTTTGACCCCAATTGCATTAAATTATATATGATGTAAATAGTGTTATTAAATCATGGTGTGGAGCTCAAGGAAAAGGCCCCACCATCGATTTAGTTTTTTTATGTTTCGGCAATTAAAGTCGATGTCGATGGTTATCGTGCTAGTCGATGGCACAGTATAATTATGGACATCATGTAAATATGCAATTAATAAAAATACCCACAAATAGCTATGTCAATGCAACATTAAAGAGACGAGGGCCCGATTTCACAAGTAATAGGGAGGGAAAATATTCAAACCCTTGAGCCAATAGGGTAAAGACAAATGTCAAAGGGAAACCCCATAAAAATGTCAACTACCCATTGTCTTTTGTTCTCAGTCATTTAAAAATTGGTTGAGGAAGTTAATTCCTTGGGATGGGGAAGAGTATGGCAGTTAAATTTGTAACAGGAAAGCCACCAATTTTTGGGAAAATGAATTTTGACTTATGGGCCAAATAAATACTTGGAAATAGAGGCTCGAGCCATTATTCACCCATAGGTTTTTTCTTTCTCACGCAGTTGGAGCTCCTGTGCATTTTCCTTCACGTTTTCGGCAGTTTTCTTCATTTTCCTCCATGGCTGGGAAGTTGTTTTTGTAATGCTCAGTGGCTGGGATTTCTCCTTCACATTTTTCTGTTGTTTCCTCATTTTATCATGCCAAAAAATCCATTTTTTTATTGATGAGAAAATGGGCAAAAGAGAACCATGATTTTGGGGTTTATAGCAGTCGTTTTTGCTCCTAGAATGTCAATAGGCGTTTTCTGAATTCAGATTCACGATTTGGATGTGAATGGAGTTCGTTTTTGCTCTCGTAATTCCCATAGACGTTTTCTGAATCTGTGCATTGGGGGTTTGTAGAGGTCATTTTTTCCTCTGTGGAGCCATTAAACATTTCCTGAAATGATTTTCTCACCTAGGTCGTTTTTCCACATTTACCATTCTTGATTTTGGTTCCCATGACATTTTTGTCCATACCCAGAACTTGTATTTGGTTGTGAAGTGCATCCTTGTATTGGATTGGCTAAGTAAGTCCAAGGAACCCATTTGTTATATGGTATGACTGTGTTGGGATGTGATTTCCCTGTGTTGTCTTGGCTGAGTAAGTCCAAGGAACCCATATGTTATTGTCTTGTTGCCTTAGTAGCCTGTGAAACCCAATTGTTTATTGGCTTGGATGGACAGTCTGTGAAACCCAACTGTGTGTTGGCTTGACTGTGTGGGTATGGTATTGTTTTGTGTAAGCCTGTTGTTGTTCCCTTATTCCTTTTGGGAATCATTCCTAGGTCGAGGGTGGCAGTGGTGTTGAGAGATTGATGAGCACACTGGCCTATGGTTGGGTGGAACGTTGCAGTGACATGGCCAGTTGACGGGAAGCTTCTTCTCAAGATAAGTATTTTCTTGTGTATTTAAGTTCAGCAACTGTATTTGTTTTAAATTATCATGAACATGTTAAAGGAATGATTTGCTTCCGCTGTATATTTCATGCATTATGCATCAGTATACATTTTATGTTCAATGCATTTTTATGTTTATGTTCATGGGGCTAGATTGCCCGATATGATAGAGCAGATCAGCATGTTATTTGCGTACTCTCTGTCGAGTAGAGGGGAGGGGACATGACACATGCTAACATATCCCACAACTTCCCCCATGCCGGGTGTCAACTCTAGAGACAAGCCAATGTAGGGAAGAATAGGTGGATGGCAACGTGGTTGAATGTCTGGTGGTATTATTGAAGAAGGCAGTGAATAGACGATAAAAAATGAGAGGCAAGTTCTATTACTGTTAATGTCCAGCATGCAGGGGGGAGGATCGTAGAGGAGCCATTCGCTCACACAATGTATATTGAGCTAAAGGACCTACGGTATATTTGGAAACCAACAAATTAAATGATGAAGCCTGAGTTAATGGAATGGGCTTGCAATTTAACAGAGAGGCTGCACGGTAAAAGGAACTCGACTTTGTGGTGGGTAGACATGGGGAGAGAAGTGATGTGGAAGTTGGTTTCACAATAAAAATGAATCATCTCTCCAGCCAGCATAGTCCATCAATATCCTATATCGGGCCTGGGTTAATGATGCCAAAGAAGGGAAACCAAACGGGTATGGTTTATAAAAATGGATACATCGTTATTAAGGGAAATTCCTGCAAGGTAGGACGACCACATACTGAATACCTAATACCCTAATACCCTAGCATTAAATACCCCTAATACCACAATAACCTAATCATTAAAGACACATGTCTGTTTTGGTGTCTGATTTAGTGAAAATACTTATTTCTAGGTATAATTGAAAGGTGGGACAACCACATATCGAAGACATTTCCGCTCCTAATCCAACTCCTACTCTTAAGAGTCCAATCGAACCCCCCGCCCACCCCACTATTGCTCATTCTTGTGCTTGTGCAATTGAAAACCTTGTGGCGTTGTTTAACACCAGTTAAGTCTGAATTGAATTCCACATTCCCACCAACAATGGTGCCACATTACAAACCAAAACCGTAGAGCGCTCCACAAAATGGAAGAAAAACCCTATCGTTTAATGTTGGAAAATCAATTCATCATTGCACTGCCCATCACAAAACAACAATGACACCACATTACAAACTAGACCGCAAGTCTGAATCAAATGCGGAGGAGGTGAACTTTTCTCTCCACAAAATGAAAAAAAACTCTACAGTTCAGTGTTGGCATAACATTGCATCGCTGCATTTCCCGTCACAACAACAACGTCGCCTCATTACAAACCGGATCGCGGGTCTGAATCATGGAATTTACCCTTGACAAAATGGAGAAACAGTCCAATGTAATTCACTTCATCGTTGCTCTTTGGAATATCGACATTTCATTTGGAAATGAAAATTGTGTTCTGCAATTCACCAATCTGTTTGTGGTTTTCCCCATCCTAATTTTTTGTAATCTATGTGCACGATTTGAAATATTTGTTTTTAATATTGTAGTTATATCTTGGGGTTCCATCTATTAAGGTTGGTTATTAAAATGAATTTAGCTCTTATGACATGTCACTCATTGTAACATGTCCTAAGATTTAACTTCATTTTCTATAACAAACCAATACATTTCATTAAGATGGTTGATATTATTCATATTCCAACTCAAGCATCATACTTTTATATTCTTCAAAATTTAAACTAGTTATTTTGTGATCATCGATTGGGATGGGTTTGACGATAATGGGCGTGTCATGACTTAGTCCTATAGTAGTATAATGTACTGATTATTGAGTTTAGTAATGAAGCAACGTATTTGGGTCAAATAGTTGGGATAAAAGGATTCCATGTTGTACCTATGATCCCCTTATCCACGAGCATTTTGTTTTCAAGCATGCTCTTCAAGTTGTTACCTAGAGAATGGAGTATCTTATTTGGGTGCGTTGAGCTAGATTAGGCAGATTATATGATAGGTTTTTAAGAGTGATATTGAACATCATCCTCATTATCTTATTTGTAATGTCATACTAATTATTAGTTTTTCAATAAAAGGTTATATCCACACAAGTCAAAAACATTAATGTAACCAATCACACAAAAACATGAAATATTATGATGATGAAGATGTCGATGACGATGATGATGATGGTAATGATGATGATGATGAAGATGGAGATGACGATGATTATGATGAATATGATGATGAATATGATGACGATGATGATGATGAAGATGGTGATGATAACGACGACGACGACGACGATGATGATGATGATGATGATGATGATGAATATGTTGATGAATATGTTGATGAGAAAGAGGGTGATAAGGATGATAATGAAGATGATGATGATGAAGATGATGATGGTGATGATGATGATGAACATGGTGATGACGATGATGATTTCTGATGGCATGATGAAGATGATGATGAAGATGATGATGGTGATGATGATGAATCCAACGACCTCGCCATACCACCGACCACAACTTATATCGGATATTAGAATTCTTATAATGTAATTTGGGTAGGATATTCGATGCCCCCTTCAAAATAATGCGACGAGATCCCCAAACACCGTCGTTCTTTCTAGGTATTTTCGTCGAATATCCTACAAAGATGATGATGATGACGACGATGGTGATGGCAATAATGATGAAGATGGTGATGACGATGATGATGATGAAAATGATGACGACGACGATGATGATGATGATGATGACGATGATGATGACAACGATGACGACGATGATGATGATAATGACGACGATGATGATGATGATGAAGATTATGATGATGAAGATGATGATGATGATGATGATTATGATGATGAAGATGGTGACGATGATGAATATGGTGATGATGAAGATGGTGATGACGATGATGATGATGATGAAGATGACGACAACGATGATGATGATGATGATGATGATTTCCTAGGATGGATATTACAGTTTTAACCATGGTAATATGGGACGCAGTACAAGGATTTACACATTACATGCTTCTTGAGACACTATTCATGATCTAGTTAGGGATAGTAAAGTGATTATTGATGTCTTTTTCCTAGGTGTGATTAGAGACAACAACAAAAACATGATGATGATGACAATGATTATGATTATGTTAGTAGTGAGGATGATGATTTTTGAGTCTAGAAACCATCCCACACAGTCAATGCATGCGTCTAGTCTAACCATGCCAAATTTCAGTGCAAGTCGGCACATATTTTAAAAAAATCAGCGTTGGACCCACGTAGCATATTAATTAATATATAGGTATGGTTTTTGCGGCTCAAATTGTTAGTATCAATCACGTTTGAGTCTATAAACCCTCCCACATCGTCAATGCATGTGTTAGGTCTAACCATGCCAAATATCAGTCCAAGCCAACACAAATTTTAAAAAAATCAATGTTGGACCCGTGCAGTACATGATCAAGCACGCCATTTGGGATAGCATGATAATTGTGCATTTCCTTACTGAGATTCTCTTTGTTTCGAGAATAATTTAATATTCTCTACTAAACAAGGAAAACAACGTGAAGGTGGAAACTCTTATGGCCCATCCCCCCCTCACATCAATCTCAATTCCCCATAACCTGAAAAAATATATGTAAAAAAAAAAATTAAATGTGTTTTTTTCATACTTTATGAGAAGAAATGTTTCTAATTATAACATATCCCAACATACAGGAAAATGACAATAACACTAAGAAACAGTTAATTTATACGTACCAATAAAATTCAATATTTATACAGAAATATTAAATCAAAATATATAGAGTAGATATATTACTGCATACCTCTTACACTTTAATGGAATTCATCATCTTCTTCATCCAAGTCATCATCTGTATCATCCAATATAGAGTCAACATTGTAAGTACTTGTCATATCATCATCATCATCTATGTCAGTTACGATCATCATGTCATCATCGATACCATCTTCATGGACATTGTTTGCTACATCATCTGATTCAACTAATTCTTCGACATCTTCTTCTGGAACATGATCATCTAAATCATGTTGATCATCTTCAATGTCGTCGTCTTCTTGGATACCCTCTTCATTACCTTCCTCTAGGTTGTACTTTACTAGCCTTTCCCTTTGATCATGTCTAACAAAAAATGACCAACCCGCTCTACCTGGAACCTCGGAGTAAGATACATGTTCACATTGGCTTGGAAGAACATAGGGCTCTGTTCCTGGCTCAAACAACCTTGTATTTACCATGGTAAATCTATTATCATGTTCAATAATAGTTTTATATAGATCACATTGATTCAATCGTAACATGTACCATTTGGAAACGAACAAAACTACCTTGAAGGAGTTAAAGTCACACTGAATAATATCTTCCAAATACCGATAGTATTGATTTTCTGAGAGTTCCGGATGTTTGTCACTTCTAGAGGAAACATTGGTCACCTCAAAGACTGCAGATATCCCATAATCTGAAGTTTTCTTTGTTTCATCCAACTTTTTATTGATATCTACTGGCATTGCACCACATAGCCTTATGGTGTTTTACCTACAAAAAACCATACACGAAAAGATTACATAATGATCCAATATTTATGATTAAGTGCATGTTTATGTCATACAAGGAAAAAAATCAATGTGTACATCAATATGTTTGAAAAAAAATTGTGGTTGATTAATATGCTTGCTTTCCTATCTTTTAAGCCATATGCTAAATCGATTTCTCTTTGTGTAATATTGGTATCTCCATTGTGATGTGTTGCTTTAACCAGTGAAGCCACACCTTCCCATGATATTCCATGATTAGATTGTTCACATCATTCAATACATAACTTCATCCTGTCAAGATTGTTTGCGATGTATAAATAAATTGCATCCATTTTCGACCAATTGCTCAATGACAATAAAAAATAAAATTCAATACAAATGTATATTATATTAACAAAGTATACACTGTTAATTAATGCAATATATTGAATATAAAAATAGAATATGTATGATATATATACATAAAAATCACCAATCAAATTTATTATATTAATTAATATCCACTAGCTAATAATTTCCTTTCACCTTCCTCGATCTACCTTTCCCCTTCAGGTAGTCCCCTTCAAAATTGTTATATGAGTTTGGATGGCACAAATGTGACGAAAAATTGAGATTTGACGCTAAATTATGAAAATATTCACTAATATACAACATTTTTTGGTATACCATATATCCCTCCAACATAGAACCCTCATAACGTTCTCGTTGTCTAACCAAACCCTTCATAAATTTCAACTGCCTCTCAACCATACACATTGACCTTAAGTGCATAGATCCACACAATTCAATCTCCTCAACTTGGTGTATGAGGTAGTGTTCATGTGGATTGAAAAATTCCAAAGGTAGATGCTTTTTCATTTCACACATGAGAAGAGGAGTTTCTCTCCTCCAATACTTTATATATTCTTTATGGATTTCTTTAGATGACAACCATCTACAAGTGACGCAAACCAATAACAAGATTTAACAAAAAGAACATTATATTACATAACATGAATTAGTGCACAAAAATCAAATATAAGTTCTACGATGAATTAAACAAACACTAAGAACATGCAAAAAATCGCTACTTACCTCATGTATTTCCCAAGATTATATATAACTTGTTTGACATTGTTGTCAAAGTTGTACGGGAGAGAGATAGAGGTAGAATATTCTGTAACAATATCCAAACCACATCATTTTTTAAACAAAGAGTAGACAAACAAAATAACAACAATATGCACTAGAATAAAAAACAATAATTAGATGGATACCATAATAATTACCTTCATGAAGACATGCCAATCATGCGTTTTCACCCCCACAAAATCATCTTTCTTTGTTATGATATTCTTCAAGTTAGCACAAAATCCGATGGGAAATTTAATTTTTTGCGTGACTTCTCTTACAACATTACTTTGTTGCTCTGTTAACGTACATGGAAGTGAGTTTATATTAATTTGTTCTCAGTTGCTATGAAATTGAATGATGTCTTTCATTGCATGGTTGCCTTCTTGAATGTCTTTTCAAATTTTGACAATTCTTTCTTTCTCACTCCTGCCATCCAATAATTGCCATAATGTTTCAGTCACATTCTTTCCAACATGCATTGTATCAAGCAGTTGAGCACTTTGTAGGTGCTCATAGTAGGGAAACCTACTGAATTGTTTAGGATAATTTTGCATTCCTCATGGAAGCCCATTAATTCTTTCATGATCACGATGGACATCATGAATCATATTTTATAAAGAAATTACATAAATCGATATCAATTACAGTAAAAAACACATAATAAAAAAAAGCATAACATTCCATATACGATGACTCATACGTACCAGCTTGACGAATTCTATTATATTGCAACTTCCATATGTGAGGTGTCATTCTCTGCGGTTTTAATGCACTCTCTTGATTCCCATTGAATAGATTTTTTTCGGTAGTTCGATACCTATGATTCTTAGAGAGGAAGTGCATATACTCATCAAACACCTCCTTTCTTAAGATTTTTTAACGACAAGATTTGATATTAGGGCTACAAACTGGACATGAAAATTTTCTCTTTTCCTGAATACCTGCATAAAGAGATGGAATATCTATGTCAATTATAATTTATATAAAATGATTGGAATATTTAAAAAAACATGCATACATAGTACTATATTAACTACTTCATAAAATTAAATGCAATTAGAGTGGAACTTATAAATACAAACTACAAAATGGGTTAACCCTGGGGCATCGTGTATTATCTATACAAGCATTCCATGGAATTGAAATTGCCTTTGTCATATTGGTCTAGATACATCATACATACTGATGCAATTCCATAACTTTAGTAGCTTTTCTATGAGAGGTTTGATATATACATTCATATCTTTAACTTGGTACTTACCTTATTGATTTGAACATGTAAAATATATAATTATGAGTACCATTTAGATATATAAACCATGCACAAGAGAAAAATAAAAAATATATATATGACATTATGAAACAAAATACAACAAATGAGATGCCACTACATTAAAAAAAAGAGTTGTAAACACAATATACTTGGAATAATCATCGGCAACATTATGTGCTCCCTCTTCATTGACATCCATGGAGGAATGTTATTATTGATAACAACAATAGGCCACACCATGTAAATGGATATTATCTCTGCAAATGGATTGACACCATCTACAGCCAAATAAATCCTAAGATTACGAGGTTCTTCTTTAAAGTGAGACCATTTTTCCTCCATATCTCTAAATGCAGAACCATATGTAGGCATTCGAATAATGTCATCTTGACTTATGTTCCTTGCATGGTAATCCATAAATTGCGCTATGTTTTTGCACCTGAACAGTCGTTGCAAACATGGAATAATAAGAATATAACGAAGAACCTTGCGAGGCACATTATTTGTTACTTGATCTATTCGATATCTACTAATATGACATTCTATACATTCTGTTACAAATTCATGTTGATTATAATATATAACATGGTCATCGGGGCATGAATGAATTGCTTCATACTGCATTCTAATTTCTTTCATGATGGAAGATAAATCTTGATATGTGTGAGGTAAAATATTTGAAGGTGGTAACAAAAAATCAGTTATCAAGCTAAAACAAATTAAAATAAAAATATAGTTAATATAATATATAAATAATGTTAATGAAACACATTTCATCCGTATTAATTTGACTTATGAATTAACAATAAAATTATTAAAGGAACAAAGATAACCTTTATCACGATCATATATATGTGATGGATTATTTTACATACCTTAACATCCGTGTGACTGACGTGTTTGAAATACCATTCATAACCTTCAAGTTCATTATCAACAATATAGCAGCGAGAGGATTAGTGTTGGAGCCTTCATAAAGGGGTTTGTATGCCTTCTCAAGAAGAGGTAAATCATGAACATCATCAAAATCATCAATATTTTCATGATCATCATCATCATCCATTCTAACATTAAATGAATCATGGATCAATGTATCTGTACCATCATCTTCAACTATGTTATCAATATGATCATCTTCTTCAGTATGATCATTAACTTGTTCTCCATTATTCATAGCTCCATGTGCCTCTGGTACTTGTTTTGAAACCACTTCCTCTGGACGATATGCCGTAGGATGTCTTTCCTTTATAATTACATGAAAACATCAATAAATATAAGTTAATATAAGAAATATTAAAATAATAGATACATTTACCAAATCAATCAACATAAAAACATTTATAATGCAAAACTTACAAATGGATTATATTCATGCCCCCCTTCAGCGTGTCCATGTTTCCTACAAAGTATTTGGGTTGTTGTGATCTTTATTCTTCTCCTCTTAAATCCCCTACATTGACTACATGGACAATAACATTTCCCATCACCCTTTCTTTTCAGTCCATCCCACAATCTAGCAAGCAATTGTCGGTTTTGTTCGTGTGGATCAGGAATATTTCTATTTGACATTTTCTCACAAAAATATTGAATGAAGACTATCGATTTTAAAAAATCAAGCTCCACACATCACTATTTCCGCAAATTGCCCGTCGAAGAATAAAATAATTTCCGCAAATCGTCACTTCTATAGAAAACATGTCAGAATGTTTCTGTAATTTCTAGATTTTCAAATTCAGCTTTCGTCGAATACCCAACAACAAGATATCCTAGTTATCATTATAAAAAAGTGAGATATACGTCGGAACTCTAAAAAGAGAGAGGTCAAAAATCTGACAATAGCGACATCGGAAATCCGACACGAGGGATTTTGGAAATCCGACACTAGGGATGTTGGAAATCTGACATGTCTTTCTATCAATTTAAAAAAATTCAGTCAAATTTCGTAATTTGACTATGAAATTCGACGACATAATATTTTTCGTCGAATGTCGTCATATTTTGGGTTCAAATTTTGTAGTGAGATGAAAGGATTAGCATGTATCAAGGATATCATCCATCTATAAGGTTAGGGTCACTTCAATCCATAGTGCCATTTTGTGTAACAACAGGCTATAGTCGTTACTCAGATGAAGAAGTGCCATCTCATGGTATAACAGCAAGTGGCAACCCCTCCCTCACAACCCACCATGCTTAAATCATCCCTCCCTCCTGCAATGACAGAGCCTCGTGCATGTAGTATGATCTCCGCTATGCCAAGTAAATGAGGAGTAGCTTCACCATATCTCATATCACTTGGCCTCAATACTCGAAGGCCTTTCACAACTACTCAACCATGTTGTGGTTCACTTGGACTTGGTACGAGAAGGACGTTCAAACACGCGTGAAGTAGTATAACAAGATTATCTATGGGATCAACGTTTGCATCCCCTCGCAACATTTTGAAAGCAAGGTTCTTCAATTCTCCATGTTTGCACCTGCTGATCATCTTGGTCTGCTTTAGTACTTCTCCTCCTCTACGAACGCCCTGCTTTGGCATTCCAACGCTTCACGAATCAACATTTAGAGGTCGTCTTTATCCAGTTATTTCACCATGATTTCACAAGGGAAATACCCTAGAAACATTGATTGGGAATCCCTCTCCTGCGAGGAGACCCCGACTCACATCCATGATTCCATTAATACCATGGAAAATGAACTGTTCATAGAATTTCATCTTTGGCTTGGTTCTCATGTAGTTCTTTCTAACTACTGGAGACTGAAATTCATACTCTCCAGAGCCATGAGGGAAAGATAAAAAAATTTGGCCCATGGTAAAACTTACACTCAAAATGTTCAAGGAAGACGATGACCGAAACCTTGCTCACATGACAGATGTTATCTGCCTCTCGGAGCTGCCATTCGAGTGTTCTTAGGGAGACATAAGTCAAGGTCATGAATCTAAGGAGAAGGGAACCAACAAAGCAAATGATGAAGAGGTCGAGTCCTCAAGGAAGTTTAACTGATCTCTCCAACTATCCCTGCTTTGATTTATGTTGGCATTATAATGACTCGCTGTAGGAACAAATCTTCCCTCTATATTTTTATGCTAGATAAGCTGCCAATGTACAATGGATGGGAAGCTGAAACCCTGTCCAAATTATCTATTTTGACTTTACTTCATATTATCCTCTTTTCGTCTCATGTCTATAGTATGACTCCATGTTTTGGACAGACTCTAATATGTAACATTTTTTTTTCAAATTTATGTAATAGAAAAAATACTTGCAATCATTTATGGTTAGTTTATCGTTACAGTTATCTATTGTATGAGATGGTTTTATTTACAAATATATCAAATACATAAATCTTGTTTGGATGATGAAAGGGTTTGATTGACCAATTGAGGAAAATGGATAGCGTGAGAAAGGGAAAAACCTTGAGGCAATGGGTTTCAACTAACGCTCATGGTGAATACACAGACACACACTGTCTGGTTGTTATACCAAAATCCTATCACCATCATGTGATAAGACATTTGACATACCTACTTGCCCTAAATCCAAGCTTCTGGAGTGGAAACTAAATGATTTTTCATCAATCTTACATGAAAATTCCTAGCACCGTGCATACCCCTTTATCCAAGAGCAGTACCCTTCTTCGCACCGCCCATACTCCGTTGCCCATAAGCGGTGCCACTGCTTATGGCCCTTAGTCCATAAGCAGTTATTACCAGAACAACTCTGTCACTGAAGGAAAAATGCGGCACCCTGGGTAAAAAGGGAAAAAGAGAAGCTTCTCGAGGCTTCTAGATGATAAGCCTCGAGATATCCCTTATCCCTACTGTAGTGGGTCAGTTGAGCTCGAGATCCCCCATCCTAGGATCTTGGAGGCCACCTCACCCACAAATATCTCAACCTACCCTATCCATCTAGCCTTATAAATACAAGCTTTTGGCCATGGTTGAGGGGGAGAACATTGAAGGTATTGTTATGTTGTTGGATTGATCCTTGGCACAAGATCATTTGGAGAGAGAATAGAGAGATAGAGTCGGAGCTTTTGGGGATGAGAATTTGGTTTCATGGAGATGCATGTCAACACTAAGGCTTGGTTGTAAACTTCTTCATATTTCATTAATGCAAGTTGATTTATGTCCGACATATGTTGTTGTTGTTATGATTTCGCATATATGTTGCTAGATTCCTTAGTCACTAGCATAGATTAGTAGATCATATTCTGGTTGCTTTGATTAGTTTCGTGTTGAGCTTGATTGCAGGTACACAAGTGGACTATCAAAGCCTTGTATTCCAGATATCTACGACATCTAGGAAGAGTCTTCAACCTCTGTCCTCTATTTGTTCTGGATTTGAACCATTCAGACCAGTGGAACACCTTGTTGTCTGTAGGAGGTGAAATATTCCAGCTAACACTCGTCAAACAAATGAATAAGACTGGAAAACTTATCCATGAGGAAAAATGAATTCAAACAGAGACAAAGATTAAAAATAGAGATTTAGGGCACATGACTCACCTATTTTTGTGTCATTGGATCCTTTATTGTTTTGCTTAGCTACACTCTGTGTTTCTAGCTCAAACTGGGAACTAAATGGGTTTCTTTACTCGTCCTTACACTCCCATACACAACCGCAATAACTCCAATTTGATGTCGATTGGTTGGGTTGCTATGCTCATGCGTTGGGTTTTTTTCTCACGGGGTTGTTGTAATACCCCGGTGCATTAAATTATAATGATGTAAATAGCGTTAATAAATCATGGTGTGGAGCTCAAGGCAAAGGCCCTGCCATGGATTTATTCTTCTACGTTTCGGCAATTAAAATCGATGCCAATGGTCATCGTGCTAGCCGATGGCAAAATATAATTTTCTACATCATGTAAATATGCAATTAATAAAATACCCACAACTAGCTATGTCAATGCAACATTAAAGAAATGGGGGCATGATTTCACAAGGAATGGGTGGGGTAATTCAAACCCTTGAGCCAATGGGGAAAACCCATAAAACTGTCAACTACCCATTTTTTCCTTTGTGCCCAGTCATCCAAAAGTGGTTGAGTTAGTTAATGCATGGGGATGGGAAGAGTATGGGAGTCAAAATTAAAATTGGGAAGCCACCCATTTTTGGGAAAATGTGTTTTTGACTTCTTGGGCAAGTAAATACTTAGAAATGCATGCCCATCCCATTGTTCATCCATTAGTTTGGCTCACTCATGTATTGGGGAGCTCCTGTGTGTTTCTATTCACGGTTTTGGTTGATTTCTCCATTTTTCCCATGGTTGGAAATTCATTTTTGGGGTCGTTGAGTGTATGTGCAGTTGGGAAAAACCCGTTTTGGTGTTGCTGAGTGAAGACGTAGTAGAGATTTATGTTTTGGGGGTTTGAGAGGGTGGTTTTCCCTTTCCTCACGCAGCTAGGAACTGCTGAGCGTTTCCCTCCCAATTTTCTGCATTTTCTTCATTATTATCCAAGCTGGAAACTCATTTTTTGTAAATCCCAGTAGCTGGGAAGATAGATATACGTTTTGGGTAGGAATGGAGTTTGTTTTTTCCTCTGTGAAGCCATGGAACATTTCCTGAATTGATTTGATCATTTGGGTCATTTTTCCCCATTCACCATTATCGATTTGGTTCCCGGGACGTTTTTGGTTCATTCCAGAACTTGCATTTGGTTGTGTAGTGCACCCCTATGTTGGCTTGGTTAAGCTGTGTCCCCTAGTTCCTTGTGGAAATCATGCCCAGCTCGGGGGTGGAAGTGATGCTGACAGATTGATGAGCACATTGTCTTATGGTTGGGTGGAACGTTGCAGCGACATAGCTGGTTGTGGGACGAGCTTCGCTTCCAAGATAAGTATTCTTGTGTTTAAATATCTGCATTTACCTTTGCTAATGAATTAATATGAACATGTGAATGAATGGAATGTATTTTGCTTCCGTTGTATGTTAAATATTTATGCATATATGCATGTTATTAGTTCAATGTATTTCATTTTATGTTCATGGGGCTAGTTCGCCCGGATTGTTAGCGGTAATGTCGCATCCTCTCCACCGGGATGAGGGGTGGGGACGTGATAGTGTGGTATTAGAGCTCATGTTACAGCTTTGGGCCTCAAAGGGGCCATGAGAAATCCACCTCTGTGTTCAGCCAAAAAGCAGCAGATAGGAGAAATTTTTCAAAATTTCTCTAAGTATGAAAAATATCCTGTCGGCCCAGTGAGTTGAAGTCAGGCCGATACATCGGCTGGGTTTGCTGAAGGCAAGCCAAAGCAAAACCGATACGTCAGCGTGAAAGGTAGGTTCCTTTTTTGACGCAGCGAAAGCTTCATTCAGAAGCAATCTTGGAACGTTTTTTGATGCAGTGGAGAGTTCAAAAAGATTCTGTCGATCGGATGCAGACCCGGAATGTCACCGTGGGATTTCTCCGGCACGGCGGCAATTTAGATAAAGATGGTGCCGACAAAGAATGCAACCGAAGCATTTCGGGGTAGTCGACAGAATTTGGTCTACGACGTCGGCGAGAAGTGACAATGGAAGCTGATGCACTGAAGCATCGGCGTCGGTGAGAAGAATCGAGCGAAGCCGAGCCGATTCATCGGCTTTATTGTTTGGTTTTCGCCAACACAGCAGATGAAGCCGACGAAAGAAAGAAAATTTCTTGGAAATTTTCTAAGTATGGAATCATAAAATTTTGGTGAAATTGGCCGCAAAGTCGGTTGAGCGCATCGAAAGACTTTCAAGATTTGAGTCGACGTGTGTCGGGTGGAAGTTGGGGTTTCAGCTGATGAATGTTGGCTAGGTTGAGCTGACAGGAAGGAAAAGAAAAAAATTTCAAATTTTTTTCTAAGTGTGGAAAATCGGCAAAAAATCGAAGAATTTTGCCGACACACTGGCTTAGTTCCACCGATGCACATCAGGAAAATTAGGGAGTTTCAGCTGCAACGCATCGGGTGGAAAGTCGAAATTTTGTGTGATGGTGGCATTTTTGGCAAGTTGATAATCGGAAGAAAGTTGGAAATTTTTCTGACGCAGCTGGTGAAAGTCAAAAAAAATTCTGACATAGCAGAAGGAGACGTCAGAAGGAATTGGGTGAAGTTTGTCGATGCGTATCGGGAAAAATTGGGAAAGTTCATCGACACGTCAGAAGGAAAAGGAAAATGGAGTCGATACATCAAAAAATTTGTGGAGTTTCGCCGATCGAAGGAAAACTGAAAATTGCGTCGAAACATGGATTTTTT
>LPNX010657381.1:257354-275261 GCA_001517045.1 Pseudotsuga menziesii | reverse complement strand
CTTGTTCTGAAGATGAGCAGAAGAGTAGGTGAATGGTGCCATCATGCACAAGTTCTCTAATGTAGTGCATATGGATCTCAATGTGTCTGGTTCTCTACTTATGAACTGGATCTTTGCAGATTCAAATGGTACTCTGGTTATCACAGTAGATGGTAGTTGAGTACTCTGGTTCGAAGCCACACTCTCCAAGTAAAACCTGCAACCATAAACATTGAGTTGCTGCATTAACAACTCCTCTGTACTCTGCTTCTGTAGATGAGAGTGCAATGGCACTCTGTTTCTTGCTTGACCAGCTGATTGGCCCTTCTGCAAGCATGAACACATATCCTGATGTGGACTTTCTATCTGTGCTATCACCTTCCGAATCACTTTCAGTAAATCCAATCAAATCAAGATCAGATTTTGCTTTATAGAAAATCCCATGTGTCCTTGTTCCCTGAACAAAGTTAAGGATCCTTTTGGCTGCTTTCCAATGGATCTCTTGAGGCTGATCCATGAATCTAGAAGCCACACTTACTGCATAACAAAGATCAGGTCTAGTATGTTTCAGATACAACAAACATCCAATCAATTTCCTATACAGTGTATTGTTTACCATCGGTGAAGAATCAGTTTCTTCCAGCTTCACTCCTGAAAGGAAAGGAGTTTTGCTTGCTTTGCAATCCTTCATTTTGAATTTGTTCAGCAAGTCCAAGGAATATTTGGCCTGGTGCACCTTGATTCCAGCTTTGGTTTGAGCAATCTCAAGCCCCAAAAATTGACTTAAGAGCCCCAAATCTGTCATGGAGAAGGCTTGGTTCATAGTTCCTTTTAAGGAATCAATCTCATCCTTTGAGCTTCCTGTAATGAGAAGATCATCAACATATAACACAATGATCATTAATGAACCATTAACTAACTTCAAATATACATTTGGATCTGATTTGCACCGAACAAAATTCAGTGATAGCAAGAAGCTATCGATCTTGGCATACCAAGCCCTGGGGGCTTGCTTTAGCCCATACAATGACTTTCTCAACCTGCACACAAGAGAAGGGTTAGTAGAAAAACCTTGAGGATGCTGCATATATATCTCTTCAGTGAGATCTCCATTCAGGAAGGCACATTTTACATCCATGTGATGTACCTCCCATTGCCTTGAGGCTGCAATGGCTAAGGCTAGCCTGATGGAATCCATCTTTGCCACTGGGGAAAAAGTCTCATTGTAATCTATGCCATGAACCTGTGAGTAGCCCTTGGCTACCAATCTGGCCTTGTACTTCAGTGGTGAACCATCAGCAGCAAATTTGGTCTTATAGACCCACTTACACTATACTAGTTTTCTCCCTGGGAGAAGATCCACTAGCTCCCATGTGTTGCTCTTTTAGAGTGAGCTGAACTCCTCCTTCATGGTTGTTTGCCATCTTGGATATCCTGCTACTTCTTCATATGTTTTAGGATCAGACTACACCATCAAATAGAATTTTTCAGCAAACATAGGATCCTTCATGCACAGACCACTCTCAAACTGAAATCTAGTCCTCCTTGGGTCATTGGGATCCCCAGCTAGCTCTCCTACTGCATGTAGTGTCTTGGCTGTCCATTTTGGCCTTGTAGGGCTGTTAGGGTTTGCAATAAACTCATCTCCATTAGACAAATCAGAATCAGCATGTTCAACAAACTCTTTACTTTTTAAACTCTTTACTTACTTCTTGAGGTTCAGGTGGTGAAGAGGCTTCACTAACTTCCACTGCTGCAAGGGGTTCTTCTTCAAAATGAACACACCTTTCGATGAAGGCTTTATTTGTGCTCAAATTTATCAGTTTGTACCCTTTTGAATCTTCAGAGTATCCAACAAAAAGACAATCTTGGCTTTGGGGCTGCAAAGCCTTCCTCTTCTCTCTTGGAATTCTAGCCCAAGCCTTTGAGCCAAAAATCCTGAAATGGGTCACATCTGGCTTGTGCCCACTCCATGCTTCGAAGGGATTCATACCATCAAGCTGTTTGTGAGGCACCCTATTCTAAATATAGGCTGCACAGTTGATAGCTTCGGCCCAGTACTTTGGTGGCAAAGTTTTGGCCTCCATCATGCATGTTGCCATCTCCTTCAGTGATCTGTTCTTCCTCTCAGCAACACCATTTTGCTGTGGTGTGTAAGGGATAGAATGCTGCATCTGAATACCTGCATCTGCACAATAATTAATAAACTCATACTTGACATACTCACCACCATTGTCATATCTGAGGGCCTTGAGTTTCCTTCCAGACTGGTTTTCAACCAAAGCCTTAAAGACTTTGAATAGGCCAAAAACTTCAGACTTGTGTTTCAGGAAGTGAACCCAGCAATACCTGCAAAAGTCATCAATGAAAGTCAATGCATATTTGGCCTGACTCATGGACATATGAGGGAATGGGCCAGCAACATCACTGTGGATCGGCTCGAGGGGTGCAGAGATTCTCTCATGACTAGCTCTCTCAAATTTGTGCTCTGGGTGTTTTCCTAGGATACAACCTTGACAGACTCCTTTGGAAAATTTTATCTTGGGAAACCCTATGCCCATCTCTTTTTCACTGAGATCAGAAAAATATTTGTAGTTTAGGTGGCCAAATCTTTCATGCCAAAGCTTGCTTGCTTCATTAGCATGAATCAAAAGAGCATAGGGGTTTGAGTAAGGTAGGAAGTGTGAGAACATGTATACCTTTTGAGCATGATTCGCAACTCCTTTTGCAATGACTCTACCAGTTGAGATCTCTGTGATCTCAACTTCATCAGGTGAGAATATGACTTTCTTAGGAGACCTAGTGTGGGTCATCTGGTACACTGATAGGAGGTTGGAGGCAAGACCAGGCACATACAGCACATTGTTGAACTGACCATGATCAAGATCTATTCTTCCTTTACCCAAACTTTCAGTGAGAGTGTCATCTCCCAGTACTATAGATGGTCCTTTCGACTTGTCCAGTGAGGAGAAGGCCTCCTTAGTCGAAACCATGTGTCTTGAAGCTCCAGAATCAATGATAAAACTGGGTGAGCTTGATGTGCCAGCAACCAATGCATGAACTCTCTCTCTGTCATCTGAACTTGATCCTCCTTCTCTCTTCTTTGAGCTTTCTGGAAGGGAGATGCCATTCTTCTCCAGGAGTTGGGTCAGCATATCAATTTGCTTTTTCATACCAGAGCTTTCAGAGTGATTGCCCTTATTGCAGTATGCGCACTTGTTAATTTCACCTTTGTTTTTCTTCTTCTGGTAGTTCTTCTTGGGACCTTATAGATCCTCTGGAGACTGTTTCGTGTCTCTCTTTTGTTCAGGTGGATTTTTAGCTTTCTTTTTTCCTTTTGAATCCACCTTCGAATCTCCAGCAATCAAAGCTTGATCTTTGGATGGTTTGATGGTGCCCATCATCACCAGCTTGTCCTGTTCTTGTGTGAGAGATTCCATGAAATCTGCAAGGATAGGCATCTTCCAGGTTCGAGCTGTCAGTTTTGTGGCATAGAAGGTCGAAACAAACATTAAAT
Organism: Pseudotsuga menziesii; assembly: GCA_001517045.1. Lineage (NCBI taxonomy): Eukaryota > Viridiplantae > Streptophyta > Pinopsida > Pinales > Pinaceae > Pseudotsuga > Pseudotsuga menziesii. The sequence goes on along the minus strand of LPNX010657381.1, from coordinate 271,765 downwards.
AGTCAGGGCCTAGCTTCAAGAGGATGGCCAGTATGAGCTGATCATCTTTCTTTTCGATCCCACACTGTTTCAACTGCAAAACTAGTGCTTTGAACTTAGAGAAATATAGCTGCAGGGATTCAAAGCTATTTGGACTCAGAGAAATCAGCTCATTTTCGATTCGATGTCCCCTCATCTCATCTGTCTTTCCAAAAATATCGGCAAGCTTCTCCCATACTTCATTCGGTGATGTCAATCCATCAAGATGGAAAACGAGGTCTCTGGAAATACTCAGACACAGGAGACCATAGGCCTCATCCCTCCTGTTGTGCCATTTTATCTTCTCTGCAGCTGCATTGGGCTCTGCTTCTATTGCCATAGTAACCCTGTAGAGGCCTTTCGCTCTCAACAGTATCTCCATCTCTGCTTTCCATTCAAATAAATTGAAGGGAGTCAAGATAGTTTTCTGTGATTGATCCATCGCTTAGAAAATATGTCCCGACTGTCAGTAGAAGGCTCCCAGTCACTGATGTCGAACCTGCAAAACAATTTTGGAGGAGAGAAAACAATCTACAATGGCTCTGATACCATGTGGAAATTGAACCAGGTGATAGATTAATTTTACTCACAACAATTAACAATTGATCATGCAAAATCACTCACAAAGAGACTGAAAATTGGAGCTGAACACTAAACTGTATTAAATCAGTGTACAATAGCCAACCCTGTATCATAATAGGTTGCTGAATAAATAACATACATCAGGGATTCAAATGCATGAGGATCAATTCGAATCTAGCATAAAGCAAGCTTACTAAAAATAAGCAAATCCCCCATAGGTGTAAAAAGCTGATCCCAAATCTGTCATGGAGCTCACGAATTAGAAAAATGGCTTAGGCAAGCTAAAGAGTGGTGGAATGGCAGCTCATACATGCTTTTTCATAGAGAAAAGAGTGGAGGATGAAGAGGACAAAAAACTAGTTCACCTCACCTAGTCTAGCTTTTCTATTTGCCTTAAAACACTGAAAAAGCAGGGAATAAAGCAGAAAAAGCAGAAGGGCGCCTAGGAGGCTAGGAATAAAGCAGATTTGATTCCTTGGGATTTCCCATGCGCTACATGAGTCAAATGAGGCATTTTTTACCACTATGGATAGGTAAAAGACAACTTGCACAAGGTGGGACACATGAACTAGGCTAATAAGACAGAAATAATCAAATTAATGTCTAAATGGGTAAACTATGGGTTGATTATTCTAACATTTGGTAGGTTTTCCGAGAGATCTGTAGGGGCCAGAAAGATGGGAAAATGGCAACGTGTTTGTGTGAAAAATGGAAAGCCCCATTGACCCTTGTCGTCCCCCTGAGATAGTTGTTATTGCGGAAATAAACTACAGCAAGAAGGAGTGCTAATTTGCAGAATTGCTAAACTTAGCCAACTCAACATAAGGCACATTGACCATTCATGCTTGCAAGAAGCAATTGGTAAGTAATTGTTTGAATTTCTGAGATTGACTAACAAATGATGTTGTTAACACATTTTGCGGAGTCATAGTGCAGATTGAAGAGTTGATCTTGGTCCGACCAAGGAGGTCAAAGAAGATCAACGCCAAGAACAGTAACAGCATGGATGATGCACAGGATCCTTGTGGACGCAGGAAAGATGCTATGGAGAAAAACCCAAGAGATCACAAGATGGCAGAAATCCACTCCAATGTTGGAGATGTGGAGGACCCCATTTGCGCCGAAGATTTCCACAAGGGGAAGGGTATGTAAGGCCAGCTTACAATATCCAAGTTCATGGAACTGAAGCTATTTGGAGGACGGAACAAGAGAGATCCCTAGTTGCTGCAGCTACCATAAGAAGCATGAGGGCAGAGTTGCAGGATTGTAAAGAAGAAAATAAAAGGTTGGTCAAGGATTTGGTAGAGCAAAACCAGTTGACTACAACCATGCTACAGAGTTTGGAAAATCTCCAAAGGCAGATAAACTCTGGGCATCCGTTAATAGAGATAGAAGGGAGTAGGAGAAATTCTCATGAGAAGAATGAGAAGCTTAACCCAAGGAAGAAAGGTTTTAAGCCTCCTCACCTCCTGAAGTAGCAAAGGCATCCATCACAATCTACGATTGAGCCAGCCAGAATGACGAGGGAAAAGCTAAAGGAACCACTCAAATATTGGGGATGTGAAGGACCCCATCTACGCAGGAATTGTCCACTTGCAAATAGGAATGAGGATCAAATCCCTAGCACGCAAGAAGCTAAAACTATGGGTCAGTGATTAGGCATCATTCCTAAAATTTGTGCAGTGTTATAAGACCACCAGGCAGGTCATAACTCAACTATGGTGGAGGTTGAGGGTGAGATTGTTGAACATACTGTTTCTGTTTTGATTGATCCTGGATCGACTCACAACTATATCACCCATGGACTGGTTGAGATGTGCACTTTGAAGAAGTCAAAGCGTAGAAGATCATGGTTAGTCCGGTTAGCCACTGGAACTAAGAAGAAGATCAGTGAGGTGGTAAGGAAATTCCCATTGGTCATGGATGGTATAGTCGCATGTGCATATCTGAATGTTCTTCCAGTTGGATCCTATGATGTCCTCATTAGAATGGATTGGTTGGAAGCACATAGAGCAAAGTTAGATTGTTACGACAAGACTTTTGAGTGCTTGGATGAAGAAGGAAACCTAAGGGTTGTGAAAGGAAATCCACAAGTGATATCTAGAAGAAAGTCTTCAGCAATGTAGCTAAAGAAGTTCTATGGGAAAGGTTGCAGAGTGTATGTAGCTCAAGTTTTGGAGGTAGCAGAGTATGATACTCCAAGATTGGAGGACTTTCATGTGTTGCAGAAATTTGGGAATGTTCTTCCTGATGAAATTTGAGGACTTCCTCCAAAGAGTGACATCGATTTTACAATTGAACTTGTGCCAGCTAAAGCACCAATGTCCAAGACACCCTACAGGGTGAGTACACTAGAAATGATAGAGTTGAAGGTGCAGCTACAAGAGTTGTTGGAAAAGAGGTATGTCAAGAAAAGTGTGTCTCCTTAGGGAGCACCATTCTTAATTGTGAAAAATAAAGATGATACACTATGGTTGTGTATTGATCACAGACAGTTGAGAAAAGTCACTGAGGGGAACAAACATCATTTTCATAAGGATGACCTCTTTGATCAAATGAGAGGAGAAAAAGTGTTTTCCAAGATTAACTTGGGGTCTGATTACCATCAGGTAAGGATCAAGGATGAATATGTTCATAAGACAACCTTCAGAGCAAGGTATGGATCTTATGAGTTGGTGGTGGTACCATTTGGTTTCAAAAATGCACCAACTAAATTCATGTGCCTCATCAATAATGTTTTCAGTAAGTCTCTGGATCGGTTAGTTATTTTCCTCCTTGATGGCATTCTTACTTATTCTAAGGAGGAGGGAGAACATGTGGAACATTTGAGACTGATTTTGAAAAGCCTCAAGAAGCATAAGTTGTATGCGGGCTTGAGCAACGATGACTTCTACGAAGATAGAATTCATTATTTGGGTCACATTATCTCATATAAAGGAATATTTGTAGACCTTGAAAAGATTGAGGCCATGATGAGTGGGCCTACTCCAAGAAAGTTAACAGATCTAAGATATTTTGTGGGACTTTCAGGATACTGCAGGAGGTTCATTGAAGGATATTTTGCAGGTAAAGCTGAGGAAGATTGCATGTGAACTTGTAGATCCATGAGGAAATGACCCTTCTTGAATACTACAGGTAGAATGACCTGAGAAGAGCAGTATGGTTGTACCCACTGGAACCAAGGAAGGAAACTGCCATGTGTTGTGAGAAGGATCTCCTGACTGAAATCTAACTTTTGAACAGAATGGATTTTGAGCTTCAGATTTTAAATTTTGTTGTTGATTATTAATTGAATAATATTAACTGTTTGGCTGATCTAAAATGGTGTCAAGATGACATGTTGTATGTGAATGTCCAGGTTTTGGCAGCATGTGTAAGTTAGGAATGATTACTCTCCACTTGTAAAAGCCAAACAATATGAGGATGACCTCATGGTTGCGAAAATCTGATTTTCTGTGGGAAGAAGAATTGTGAACTAAATTTTTTATTTGACTATCAATGCTATGATCATTTGATCATTGGAAATTTATCCATGCATGAAATAGACTTGAAAATATATGATTAAATTTTTAGGATGGCATCTCATATGAACCGCATGCTTATATGTAACGCAGGTGAGATGATTAAAATATGTACTAGGTGTACATGGCTCCTCGGAAGGATGTACGGGGTGTACATAGATTCTCGGAGGGATGTATTTGTAATAGGTTTGAAAACCATGATTGAAATTTTATGATGACATCTTATGTAAACTGCATGTCTGTATAAAACGCAGGTGAGACAATGAAAACATGTACATGGAGTACATGCCTCCTCTGGAAAAATGTACTTGGGTACATAGCTTCTCCCCCATGCTAGATAGGCACTGGTATGCATCACTGGGGACACCCAGGGTGTAAAACATCCGATTAGACTTCTCTCCGCACACATTCACGCCGTAAGGGGACTTTCACGAGAGTGGGGGCTCTATGAAGAGAGAAACCCCTAGGTATTATGATGTCTAGAAAGTAAGTTCCTGAGCATTGGTAAGCACTAGGAGGAAGTGTTGAGCCTTAAGCAAAGCTTCCATTAAGCAGCCAAAGAGTTGTTGGGCTCTAGAGCAGGGCTATCAGATCTCGGTTGAGAGATTCTATACAGATAAGTATTTTGTTTACTTATCAAACTTATGTTGTTGAATTTCTACAAATATACATGAACATATGATGCAGCCATGGTTTTGAAAATATTATTATAGATTGCACCTTATAGGAATGAATTTGACATGTGAATTAATTTTTTGTGGTGTCCGGAAAGGGGGCATCGAGTTTGGTGAGAACTTAGAGGGAGCTTTAGGCTCTGAAGCAGAGGTGTCAGATCTCGGTTGAAAGATATTTTCAGGTGATCTGAGGCTTGGAGAAATTTGGTTGCCCTTTAAATCACACCCAGGTGTGGGGTGGGGCAGGGTTGTGAATGCCATGGTTGTATTAAGCCTAGTCAGACACTTGTGGAACCAAAAGAATATACTTATGCAGATAAGTATTTGGTTCACTTGGCAACTTCTTCTTGATTTTATGTCGATATACATGTGCATGTGATTCATCTATGATCTAGGAAAATATTGTGAATAATAACATGGGAATTGACTCATTTCTTCGGGTTTGAGCATAGGTATGGTTGGATGCCAAAGACATTGGAGATGTTCCAAGCTGTGGAGAAGGATTCTCCGAGACTGAAAAAAGGTTCAGTGGTATGTACTGATGTATGCAATCAATAATTTGGAGGACTTCATGCGCAAGACAACCGCGTAGTGGGACCAAGGAGGAGTTCCAGATCGTACCGTTGGGCAAGTGAAAATGCAGAATGAGCACCACGATCCCAATGAGGCTATATGGGAGCTGTAGGATGCCATACGATTGGAACATCCATTTTTGTTTAATTTTGCAGAGCACTGAGGTAGTGCCAAGGTAGCATTTTGTTCAATTTTGATGAGCACTGAGGACAGTGCTGTTGAAGGGGGAGGGGATTGTAATACCCCGGTTTCAACCCCAATTGCATTAAATTATAAATGATGTAAATAGTGTTAATAAATCATGGTGTGGAGCTCAAGGCAAAGGCCCTGCCATGGATTTAGTCTTCTACGTTTCGGCAATTAAAATCGATGTCGATAGTCATCATGCTAGCTGATGACACAATATAATTTTCTACATCATGTAAATATGGAATTAATAAAATACCCACAACTAGCTATGTCAATGCAACATTAAATAGATGGGGGCATGATTTCACAAGGAATGGGGGATTCAAACCCTTGAGCCAATGGGGAAACCCATAAAATTGTCAACTACCCATTTTGTCCTTTGTGCCTAGTCATCCAAAAGTGGTTGATTTAATTAATGCATGGTGATGGGAAGAGTATGGGAGTCAAAATTCGAATTGGGAAGCCACCCATTTTTGGGAAAATGTGTTTTTGACTTCTTGGGAAAGTAAATGTTTGAAAATACATGCCCATAGCATTGTTCATCCATCAGTTTGGCTAACTCACGTATTGGGGAGTTCCTGTGTGTTTCCCTTCACGGTTTTGGTTGATTTCTCCAAATTTCCCATGGTTGGAAATTTGTTTTTGGGGTCGCTGAGTGTATGTGCAGCTGGGGAAAACCTGTTTTGGTGTTGCTGAGTGAAGACATAGTAGAGATTTACATTTTAGTGGTTTGAGAGGGTGATTTTCCCTTTCCTCACGCAGCCGGGAACTGCTGAGTGTTTCCCTCCCAAATTTCGGTGTTTTCTTCATTATTATCCAAGATGGAAACTCTTTTTTTGTAAATCCCAGTAGCTGGGAATATAGATCTACGTTTTGGGTAGGAATGGAGGTCATTTTTGCCTCTGTGACGCCATGGAACGTTTCTTGAATCAATTTGATCGTTTGGGTAATTTTTCCCCATTCACCATTATCGAATTTGGTTCCCTGGATGTTTTTGGTTCATTCCAGAACTTGCATTTGGTTGTGTAGTGCATCCCTGTGTTGGGTTGGTTGAGTTGTGTCCCCTAGTTCCTTGTGTAAATCATGCCCATCTTGAGGGTGGAAGTGATTCTAATAGATTTATGAGCACATTTTCCTATGGTTTGCTGGAATGTCGTGGCGACATCGTTGCCTGCAGGACGATCTTCGCTTCCAAGATAAGTATTCTTGTGTTTAAATCTTTTTATTTACCTTTGCTAATGAACTAAGATGAAAATGTGAATGAATGGAATGTATTTTTCTTCCACTGTATGTTATATATTTATGCATCTGTACATGTTATTAGTTCAGTGTCTTTCGTTTTATGTTCATGGGGATAGTTTGCCCAGATTGTTAGCAGTAATGTCGCATCCTCTCCGCCGGGATGAGGGGTAGGGACGTGACAGTTGCTTTGCTGATGGTATGGGTTGCTCTACTTGCAGGGTTGGATGGGTTGGTCTCCTCACGAGGTTGGTCTACTCGTTGGATGGGTTTCTTTGCTCACGGGATGGGTTTCCTAATACACCCTTTGATTAAATATAAATTATGGGTTATAAATGATAAGGGTTATAAGGTTTAGAAATTAGGGAATATAATCAATAGGATGAGAGTTTATAAGGGTCAAGTGATATATATAGAGTTTAAGGTTTATTTTAACTAGGGGGTAATGATTAAGGTGTATAGAACCAAGGGATTATAGGTGTTAGTGGCTATAAGGATTTTGGTTTATAAGGATTATTGATTATACGAGTTAGGGAGTACTAATGATGATGACGATGATGACGATGATACTGATGATAAGAATGAAGATGAATATGAAGATGATGACATTCATTAAACATAAGCAAAAACCCATTAACAATAATTCATTAAAGTACCCATCGTAGAGAAAATTCAGTAAAAATATAAATTTCATAATATTACATGTTTATATAAGATACATATACAATTTACATACCTCGATGATTTCTATTATATTCCAACTTCCATATGTGAGGTGTCATTCTTCGTGGTTTCTATCCATTCTCTTCTTTACCATTGAATATTGTTTTCTTGGTGCTTCGATACCTATGGTTCCTAGGGAGGAAGTGCATGTACTCACCAAACACCTCATTTGCTAAATTTCTTGAACAACGAGATTTTATCCTAGGACCACACTAACTAGACATGCAAATTTGCCCTTTGTTTGAAGACCTACAAGATATATGTATTAATGTTATAGCACCAAAATATTACTAATTTAATATAAAAAATGCATGATATTTACCTTAAAAACATATAATTTTAACAACATTCAACATAAAGTTACATACCACAAAAATGTGTTAACCCGGGAGCGTCATGAATTGTCCATGCAAGTATTCCATGGATCTGAAATTGTTTCTGTCCTGTTGGTTTGGAAATGTCATACATAGTGATGCCAACCCATAACTTCAATAGCTCATCGATAAGAGGCTCAATATATACATTCATATCTTTAACTTTGTACTTACCTAATTGATCATTCAACATACAATGTTATTTAGTTATATGTCCCACTATATAAAATTGTTCTCATGCAGCAATTAAAGAAAGAAATTAATGAAATAATATAATTACTGTCAAAAAATACTTGGAATAATCATTTCCAACATTGTGTGCTCTCTCTTTATCGACATCCAAGGAGGAAGGTTATTGTTTATGATGAAAACACGCCACAATGAGTAAGTAGAACAAAGCTCTCCAAATGGATTGAAACCATTAGTTTCCAATGAAAGTCTAACATTATGAGGTTCATCTTTAAAAATTCACCATTTTTCTTCGATGTTCTTCAACGCATAACCATCTGCAGGCATTCGAAGAACATCATCATCACTTATGTCCTTTGCAAGGTAATCCATAAACTGTGCTATACTTTGGCACCTGAATAGTCGCTAGAAACATGAAATTAGGGGAATATAACATAGAAATTTGCGAGGTAGATTCTTTGTTACTTGATGATCTGTTCGATATCTACTAACTTTACATTGTGGGCATTTGTTTTTTGATGCATACTATCCATAATATATAATATGATCATTAGGACATGCATCAATAGCTTGATACTCCATTCCAATTTCTTTCATAATTAAAAATACATCTCGACATGTGCATCGTAAATTATTTGATGGTGGTAATAGAAATTCACCCAACTATCTGCAACATTGACAAAAAATGAAATGTAAACAATATAAGTCATAAATATTGCATATCCCTAATTTACAAATGAATTAACACTAAAAATAGAGTAAAATTTTCATCTTTACATACCTTAAAAGTTGTGTGAATCAAGTGTTTGATAAACCATTCAAAAGTTCACCAACAACAATATAGCAAATGGAATATTTGTTTTTGAGCCTTCATAAAGAGGTTCTTGGGATTTCTCAAGTTAGGGAACATCATGAATATCATGGAGGTTGTCCTCATGATCCAATGGAGCAAATGTGTCTTGGAGCAATCTATTTATCTCATCTTCATCCATAGGATCAGTGAGAACTCGATCTTCATTATTCTAATCTCCATGTTCCTCACCTTGTAAAGTAGTATTTCTACTATAATGTGGCAAATAGCTCTCTGATGGTCGACTTTTAGGGGACATTGTCTTTATATTTACAAACAATGTAATAACGTTAGTGTATTATTTACAACACATATTTAAAATGATAAAACATTTTGTGAACACGTGATCAGTAATATTACAAGAAGTACATTATGTAATGAATAATGTCTTACCAAGGGGCAATATTCATACCCCCCCTTCAGCACGCGCCTTCTCCTTACAATGTTTTTCAACTGATGTTCTTAAAATTATTCTCGTTCGCAAACCCCTGCAATCATTGCAAGGGAAATGACACTTTCCATAACCCTTCGCCTCAAATGTTGACTTAGTTTCAGCATACCTCTTATTATTTTCTTCCCAAGTATATTTATTTGACATTCTAATAGCCTATAAGAACCAAAATCCTCAATCAATATATAAGTCACAATAGAATACAGTATATATATGGTCTCAAGCAGGGGATGAGAGCGAGCGATTTTGAGGCAGAAGGATTTGTCGACGATTTGCAGAGGGGGACAGACCGACGGAAGCATGGAAGAGGGCAAGGGAGGAGGTTCGTAAGCCTCCCTAATATTTGACTCGGTAGGGTTGGATATCGGAGACATCTCGATAGCTCTATATCAGCCCAGACCCAGACAGAAAGATCGATGGCTCGGAAGCCAAGGCAGTGCATGCCTAAAGCGGCCCTGATTCCGACCATGCAGGTCAGGTATTCGAAGATTAGGGAACGAATCCAATATATGAAATATCACGCGCTAATTGGGAATTTTTTGGGAATGCATCCTTCGAAAAAATCCCTAGTCTTGTGGATCAACTCCTCTTGGAAACCTAAGGGACACTATGACCTTTAGTTAGGTTCCAAGGGTTTCTTCACCGTCTCTCTTCTTAATATGGAATATAGGAACAGAGTTATGGATTGGGGGGCATATTTATTTTACTCGGTAGGCTTATTCCTAAAACCATGGATCAAAAATTATGCCCAAAGAAGGAAGATATGAAAGTAGCGCCAGTATGGATCAGACTATACTCATTGTTGGGTGAATATTGGGACCTGGAAATACTGGAAGACCTAAGGAACTCTCTAGGAAAAATCATCAAAATATCATAACAGAACAGGATCCAAAGATACACTGCATACATGAGGATCTGTGTCTACATAGATCTGACCAAGTATCTACCAGAAGCGATCAGAATGTCATCGAAAGATGAGGACTAGGTGCAAACCCTAGATTGAACAAATCTCATTCTAGTGTCGAAGGTGCCATGAATATGGTCACTTGTTTAGGGAATGTCCCATGAACAACCCAAAGACAATATTGGGGGAGGAAGAGGAAAATAGTGATCAAGGGTTCACCAGGGTATCCTTGAGGAAGCGAGGAGGGCGGAAGCAGGACAACCAGGAGGTGAACAAGAAGATATCAATATTTAATAAATTTGAGGCGTTGGATGACCTCTTAGAGGAAACCTTTGACAAGCATTCAGAAGGAAAGCATAGGGACCAACCCCACCTGGAACAATGGAGATAGCCTCCCAGACGAGAGAAGAGGCTACATAAGAGAAGCAACAAGAGGTTGGGGATCGAGAAACAAGAGAGGAAGCAGAGGATATGGATATAAGATATCTGGACCTAGAGGGGATCAAGCAAGCATGTGCGGATGTAGGAAAAGGTTACGTCCCAAAGGAACAAATGATCATGTTAAAAGAAGCCATCCTCAAATCTCGGACCTCAAACCAGCTAGGGATTAGCATAGGCTCTAACAAGGAGGCGAAACAGAAGTTCGAAGAGCCAAACAAGAAGACGGGGAGGAAATCAAACAAACAAAGAGTAGCAGAAGTAGGTCGACGTTTGGTAGACTCGAGACAGTATCCTACCATTAAGGTTGTGTTAGGTTTGTAAGTTTCCCAATGAAGATCTTATTGTGGAACATACGGGGCCTAAACATCCCACGAAAAGTAAGGATCTTACGCAAGAAGATCAAGAGAACAAATCCGACCATAGTTTTCTTACAAAGACTAAGTGCCCGACAACCCAAATCCAGGAACTGAGTAAGAAAATTTGGAAGGGAAGCGAAGGGATAGGCATTGATGCAAGAGGCTTCATGAGAGGCTTGGGAATCTTTTGGGACCCCACTAGGGTGAGCTTAGGGCGGTTCCAAGGTAACCAGTGCTTCTTATCCATAGATTTTAGGGTTATGGGATTCTCAGTTGAAGGAGTGGTTACAAATGTATACGGAACTAATAATGTTGGAGAAAAGATGAATTTCAACAAGTCACTCCGAAAAATTTGGGAAAGGATGTCAAATAAAAACTGGGTTTTAGGAGGTGACTTCAATCTCATAACTTCTTTGGAGGAGAAGAAAGGTGGTCGTCGCAAGCAATAGGAAGAATGGGAGACATTGAGAGACACCACTAAAGAATTAGGACTTGTAGATATCATTTCGGGGGAGGGATGGTTCACATGGAACAACAAGAGGACAGGGGACAGACACATTGCTTCCCGCCTGGACAGATTCCTGGTGTCTAAATCCATATTGGACCTAGGAAGTGAACTCCATTTAGATACTCTTTCAGGAGTAGGATCGGATCATTGGCCAATTGAATTAATGGGGAGTGGGCTGGGTTCCCAGTTCAAAAAACCCTTCAAGTTTGGACAGTTTTGGATAGGGCAACCAGAGTTCGATGAAAAGATCAGGACTTGGTAGGAAGAGCTAAGTGAAGGATCCGACCAAAGTATTTACAAATTTCAACATAAGTTAAAAGGTTTGAAAGAAAGGATTAAAAAGTGGAACGAGGAATTTGGTAATATTTTCGCTGATAAGAATCTCTTGGAATCCTGCTTGCAGGAGGTCCAAACCATTGGGATGAATTAAGGGTATACCACCAACTTGAAGATTGAAGAATTTAGCCTATGTTCTAAAATAGAGGAAAGGGAAATGCAAGAGGAAATTCTCTGGCGACAAAAGTCTAGGAATCGATGGTTAAAAGAGGGGGAGAGATACAAAATTCTACACTCGGTCATTCAAAACAGGATGCAGAACAAAATCTTCTCAATTAAGAATGCCAGAGGGGAACAGATGGAAACCAAGGAGGAAATAGAAACCACTTTGAACCAGTATTTCAAGGATATAATGTATGACCCAAGGCAAGACGGGAGGGGAGACATTGACCAAATAATGAGGTTCATCCCGTCACTAGTTTCCCACGAACAAAATGAACTCTTGATGAAACCTATATCCCTTATTGAGTGGAGGAAGCAGTTTTTTAGATGACATAAGGCAAAGCCCTGGGCCTAGATGGATTCATGGTGAACTTCTTTCATCATTTATGGGATCTAATCAAGCTGGAAGTGTAGAGGATATTTGAAGACTCTAGCGTCTCAAGAAGGATTCTGCCAGCTTTAAATGCTACCTTTTTTACTCTCATTCCAAAATGTCAAGGGGACGATTCTCTAGATAAATCCAGTCCCATAAGCTTTTGCAATGTCATCTACAATATCATAACTAAGGTAATTGTGAATAGACTCAAACCACTCCTACCAAGCCTAATCTCCCCTGAACAGTCAGACTTTGTGGAGGCTCAACAGATAACGGACAACATTATTTTGGTCAATGAGATGCTTCATTCTATAAAAACAAAGAAAATCTCGGGAATAATGGTGAAACTGGACATAACCAAAGCCTACGACAAAATCAATTGGCAATTTATTCGAAGTATGCTAACCAATTTTGGGTTTAGTGCAGAGTGGATTGGATGAATAATGAGCTTAGTGTCCTCGTCTTTCTTCTCCATTCTTGTGAATGGGGTTCCATTTGGTCTCATTAAGCCTTCGAGGCAGATAAGGCAAGGAGATCCCTTATCTCCTTTTCTCTTCATCGTCATGGCATAAGGTTTGGGAAGGTCAATTGCGGCTTTGAGGGACAATAACAATCTCAGAGGGCTAAGAGTTCACCTGACGATAGACAAACAAACTCACCAACAGTTTGTGGTTGATACAATGTTGATGGGTTACCCATCGGTCCAAGAAGCCCGAAAGCTCAAAAACTGTCTTTCCAACTTTGGAAAAGCCTCGGGGTTGAAAACCAATGACCAAAAATCCCAAGTTTTCTTCTTTAACTCCCCCTCGATCTCAAGAAGGAATATATGTCATATCTTGCGCTTCCAAGAGAGCTCCCTTCCATCCAAATACCTAGGAACCCCTTTAGTGAATTCGATTGCCAAAAAAGGATCCTGGATGAAACTGTTGGATGGTTTGAAAAAGCAGGTGATAAAATGAACTCTGAGACCCCTTAATTTGGCTAGTAGACTGGTTCTGGTGAAATCAGTCCTACAGGCAATGCCAACTCATCTTTTTTCCACCTTGGCGGCTCCAAAATCCATCTTAAAAGAGATAAGGAACTTGCAACAGGAATTCATGTGTAATGGCACCAATGAAACGCAGAAGTGGGCTCTGGTGAAATGGGAAACGGTTTGCACCCCTAAACACTAGGGGGATTTAGGCCTCAGGGACCTTGAATAAGAAAACGATGTAAGTGGATCCAAGCTATGGTGGAGATGGGTCACCCATGCTCAGAAACCTTGGGCAAAGATGTGGCATATTAAGTATGCCAAAGGATGGGATAGAAGAGATCTTATACGGTTCTCGGAAGACACTCATGGATCCCACATATGGCGAACATGGCTGGGAAGGAGGTTGGTCCAGGAATAGCTTCTGAGAAGTAAGGAATGGTCAAACATACTGGGTATGGGAGGACTAACGACAACAATTACCCCCGCTCAAGCAAGGAAGGAGTTTTCAACGGATCCTGGAAGAAAGTATCACCCGAGGAATCACTAAGGTCAAAGACATGGAGAAACCAGGTAGATGATCAGGACTTCCGAGTATGGGCAAAGAGGGAATGGTGGGAACGTCTTGGTCCATGGGAGGAGGTGGATAGACTGGAAGAAGCCCTCAACAACATGCATATAAGAACACACCTAAGGGAAGACATGCTCTAGTGGAGATATGGCCAAAAAGGATACTTCACAATGAAGAAAGCTTATGACATTCTGACAGGGGCCGACATCCAACTAACAGATCAAAAGTGGGAAAAATTAGGGAAGAAGAAACTATGGCCCAAAATTATTGTATTCAATTAGCTTGTGATAAGAAACCAAATTTTAATAGGAGAAAACCTCAAAAGAAGAGGGATAGTTGGACCTTACCGATGTTGCCTATGCGAGCTCGAAGAAGAAACAATCAACCACCTCTTGGATGCCTGT
>LPNX010657381.1:240840-254581 GCA_001517045.1 Pseudotsuga menziesii | reverse complement strand
TAAATTTCAAAAACTTCAAATTGATTCTTAAGAACCCAGGAAGCCTAAAGGTACTTTTAAGGCTGCTACTGCATATTAATTCAGTATCCTTTATGTTAGCTGCAAACAAATTTAATTGGAAGCAAGGGGATATTCTGTCACTTAAAAACATGTAGAGATCAACCATAAGATCAATCCGACTCACCTAAGCCATCCTCTTCACCAGAGTAGTAGCGCAATACACGCCTATATATGACGTAGCCCAACTGATAAAATGGTTTCAAAGCAAGAAGTGAACAATTGAATGAGTAGAACATTCCAACCTCTTAAAAGTAGTAACAATCAAACTATTTATTTCAGTACAATTACTGGCAAAGCAAATTCGGTAGAATAAAGAAATACTAAAAATTACAATGCCTAGTGATATAAGTGGAGATAAAGTGAAAACATCTCCACAAATTCAATCAAAGTCTTCTTATTCAATTTATTTTGTGTCAAAAGGACTTTCTCACTTAACTCAATTAAAATGCAATCTATGCATAGATGTGTAATTTCTCCTTTTTTAATTTTTATCTAATAAATCAGGATTTTGTCAGTCTTGATTTACAAAAAAACTAGCTCCATCTATAAACACCATGAGATATGCAATGTTCAAGCTTTTGTCAGTTTTCTATAATACAAAAAGGGATACTCAAGATTAAGCCATTTTCAGCATACCTTTTCATACATCTTAATTGCTGGCGAATTTGAGGCTCTCACAAACAGATCAACAAAATATGCATTATACCTGTATAGTAATTGACGGCAGAATAGCAAAGGCACATTAGAGTTCTGATAAACATTTTGAGAGCATCCAACTTCTGCCATCAAGAAACTAAATACTCACACAATTACAAATTCTACAGCATTAACTATCCAGACACAACTAAGTGTGCATTTCATATAATACATTTGACAAGAGTTTAATATAAATCACAAATTTACCAACAAAGAGATCGTACATTAGTAACTTTCTAATACTGTCACATCTATGCATATAATGCTAAACACAAGTAGAATAGGACGGGATTAACAATCCTAAAAACTTCACTTCATAATATAAGCAACAGAGAGCATTAGGTACCTTTCTCAATATAACTTTTTCATTGAAATGTAGTTTCTTCAATGCTATTTTATTGCTAGAAATTTCACTTCTGCATCAGGTCAATTCTTCAGATCGTTAAGTTTTTACGAAGGTGATGTTTTTTTTTCTTTTCAAGAAAAGTCATAATCTCCTTTATTTCAAGAAGCAATGGTGAAATTACATTTAGCAATGTGTCTGAGACTCTGAGGGGACTGAAACCAAAAAGAGGGTGCTGCTGCCACAAGTAGAACATCAAAAACAGCAAATGCTCCAAATAGAGAATACAATGAAAACCAAAACCTATCAACACAAAATGACAGAGGAGAACCTCAAGCGCCACCAAGAAGCCATCAACCTCCAGCGCCACCAGGAAGCTTTCAGAAGATTGTGCATAAAGGAATCTGCCTTCACTGATACAGTATACCAGACTATCTACTCATATACCTGAGCATCCTTAACCATCAAAGGAGAGTAACTAGGAACAGTTTTACATCAACTTAATTGAAAACTACCTCAAAAAATGGGGGAATGCAAATCCGCATAGGGATCCAAGGAGTCATACCCAGGACTGAACCTTTTAAAACACTGGGCATATAGAAAAATCATGGGTAGAAAACCCTGAAATGCAGCACCAAAAGGAGAAAAAAATACAGGGCCGCAGCCCTCATCCTCCAACCGAAGTCTGGCACCAGAATTCAGGGCCGACACCACCACCAAGGAGAGAGACCACCACTGGCATGAAACATCAAGCCTCCGTGCACCACCAAGCCAAGCCACCACACAGAACCCTCCAAAATGAAAGGAAGAGCCCTAAGCACCACCACCAATCAAAACACCATAACTCCACCATCAAAAAGACCTGAGGCACCATCCACAAGCCAGTCTAGACAGCTCTGAACATGTCTCGAACTTCTACAACCTGCAAAAAGAGTGATGAACAGAAGCAAGCAGACAGGGAAGTGGCATGGGACCCCCATGAAGCCTGGATGCAAACAGAGAGTCAACTAGGGCCCTCCTGGCTCCCAGAAAGTTGATGTTAAATTCTGTATTGTGTGAAGTAAAAGCAAATATTTTTTGTCAAAAATTTATGTTAAAGTTAGTGCAGCTGTGAGACCCATTCTCAGGGAGGATGGTACCCTAGTCAATTAACTAGGGCAGAGTAAGACCCTAGAAGGTACCCTAGGGCCCCCAGTAGTCTCTTGGGGTTCTTGGTCTGGGACCAAGTAGGTTGATGCCATGGCAAAGCCCCTAGCATGTGGCTAGGGCCCCTAGATACCTCTAGGGTATTCTGGTCTGGGACCAAGGACACGATGTCCAAGTAGATCCTGTAGGTAGAGGCAGAGACATATTCTGGTCTGGGACCAAGGACACAATGTCCAAGTAGGTCCTGCAGGTAGTTAATCAACTTTCAATCTGGGACTGAAGCTCAGCTTAGTACTGGACCATTCTCCGAGAGAATGGAGGACCCAGTCGAGGTCCAGGGGTTGATCAACATGATTCAGTTTGAAACTGAAACTCAGCGTATGGCTGAGAGCCATGCTTTAAGAATGGAAGATGATGTGTGATGTCCTCTCTCCTAATCATTACCGCTAGCTTGCTTCTCAAGGGACTAGCCACCCCTTGATGATGTCACTAGCACCTAACCCTTAGAGCAGTATTGAGGACCAAAGGATCGAACCATCCAGTTTGGATCTTCCCCTTATACAGTGATGATAAAATATATGAAAAATTGTACCTTGAGAGAGAGAAAAGATTAAAGTCTTTGGTCTTGTTGGTCCTATAGGTAAATGTTGTCCACCCTTATGGTTCACTTTGATCTCGTGGGTTTGTGGGTTGTTTTATTGTGGCCCCCTTTAGTTCACTCATGGCCCTTTATCTTACTTGGTCCTAGCACTCTTATTGTGTGTGCGCACCTTTGACTCTTACCTTATGGGTTTTATCCTAAGTCATATTTTTTACTTTATGGTTTTATTAATAAAACATCTTATGGTTTTATTAATAAAACCTTTGGACCCCTTTTATCTTATGGATTTTACTTTATGACCATTGGCCCTTTCATTTTATTTGGACCTTTGATACTACCCTAAGTTATTTTATTTTATTAAAACATTGGTTATGTTTATGATTTTTGACTTGGATTGTTTTATTAATGTTTAAACCTTTGATGCCCTATCTTAACGAGTATTGAGATTATAAATTAAAGGTTTAATGTAAACTTGATATACATATCTAATTTCCGTGGTTTTCTCTGTTGGGCTATCCCATGTCTTATCTCTGCTAGCATGTCCCATGGCTTCTCTGTTGGCATATTCGCATGACTCACCTCCACTCCACATGCTCAGCGTGATGGGTTCCTTCAATGCGACTCGTAGTTGTTTCTCCCTCCGCATCTGTATTCCACGTGATGGGTTCTACAGCATGATTGCTTCCTCCGCATACTTCCTCTATGAACTTCCCCTGCGTGATTCCTCCATGTGACCTTCGTGTGATATTCTACGTGACTGCACCCTCCCAAAGTGACTGCTCTCAGTCACGTGTTTCCTTTCTCGTGACTGTGTAAACTTCTGCTGAGTTTCTCTCCTGCGTGGACTGTGGGTTGTTCCCAAAATGACAATGAGTTGCTCTCCTGCGTGGAGAGTGGGTTGTTCCCAGCGTGACCATGAGTTTCTCTCCTGCGTGGATTGTGGGTTGTTCCCAGCGTGACAATGAGTTGTTCTCCTGCGTGGACTGTGGGTTGTTCCCAGCGTGACCATGAGTTGCTCTCCTGCGTGGATTGTGGGTTGTTCCCAACGTGACCATGAGTTGCTCTCCTGTGTAGACTGGGGGTTTTCCGTGCGTGACCATGAGGTTTCTCTTTTGTGTGGACTATGGGTTCCTTCAAGCGTGACAATGAGTTGCTCTCTTGCATGGATTGTGGGTTGTTCCCAGCGTGACCATGAGTTGCTCTCCTGTGTGGACTAGGGGTTTTCCATGTGTGACCATGAGGTTTCTCTTTTGTGTGGACTGTGGGTTCCTTCCAGCGTGACCATGAGTTTTCTCTTCTGCGTGGACTGTGGTCCTTCCAGCGTGACCACAAGCTTTCTTTTGTGTGGACTGTGGGTTTTCCCTGTGTGACCTTGAGATTCTCTTTCAGTGTGGACTATGGGTTTCTCAGCATGACCATGTGTCTCCTACTTAGCATGACTGTGTGTCTCTGCACAATGTGACCGCATCCTTACTCAGCATGACTGTGTGTCCTTTGTCAACATGATTGTACTAGGTATGACTGTGCTTGTTGACTAAGAAGTCTGGGTCAGTATGCTTCTGCTTTAACCCTCTTAGGCTCTCTCTCAAGGTACGTAAATTGTTTGCCTAGTTGACTCGTCCCTTCGGTGACAAGATCAAATCTAAAATATCCGAGTATAAGGTTGATTCAAATATTGGTTATGATTATTTACTGTTGATACGTACTATACGTTATGTTTCAAGTTGCTACACATGCCTACTGTACATTATTTTTCATGTTGTTACTGTACATGACATTTGATGAATCTCGATGACCAACTTTAACACAGTGACTAATGGAGCGTTAAGTTGAAAGAAATGAAAATTATGTTTGTTTTATTACAGTTTAAATTTATTAGAGCAGTACCATTCTGAATCTGATTTTATAATTATGTTCATGCATTAAAGTTTATTACTTATGTAAAAACTCCTCTAACCCTAAAACTTCAACAATTTACAAGTGGGTCCATGTGCAGTGGACTATTCTCATGTGCAGTACAAATCAAGGTTTTAAAACTCGCAACCAGGTTTTGAACCAGTCGAGGGTCAACTCGAATAGGAACCGAAACCGGCAATAAAATGGAGCAGTTTGATTTCAATGAACTAGGCTATTAAATAATACAGAAAAATTTACAATTTTAATGACAAAAGTTAAATTTAACATTCCAAAATATGATTTCAAGCCATTAGATGATTAAAGACATAATATGCAAAGTCTACTCATATATATATGGTATACTTGCCAAAGCATGTGAGCTAGGCATATCATGAAAGTCACAATTAATTGTTTATGAATCTACACTTAATGCTAAGAAATATGCCTACTAACCTAACATGCTTCTTTCATAGTCAAGGGAAATATATAAGAACTGGAGGTAGGAATCGGCATAGAGGATACATCTATCACTAATAAATTATAATTGAATGCATGCCAACAGATTGTTACATTTTCTTTCTCATGGAGTTTGGAGACTCAAATTATTCATTGAACTGGCTCTCTTGAATATAGATCAGCGTTACAAAAATCGAACCGGAACCGATAAAACCGATAGGTCCAACCGGTTTTGGGGCCTCGCGAGTCACCGGTTCAAACCGGTGTCTCAAACCGAAAATGACAGGTTCCGTACGGAATCGGTCCGTTTTGACCGGTTTCGGTCTGGTTTTGACCGGTTCCATACATAACTGTACAGCAACACTTAGAGGGTATTTTTTATTTTTTATTTTTTTTTAAATAAAAGTTGGTTGAGTGGGGAAGGTTCTAGTGAAATATGCTTAGTATGGCACATAGCAAGAGCAAATTTTGCAAATTTGTGAATGTTCGTTTGGATTTACATGGTTGCACATGAATATATATGTAATTTTTCAAAATTTAAGTAGTTTTTGTATTTTTGGTCGACCGATTTTCTGATCCGGTTTTTTTTCCCGGTTTTGGTCTGGTTCCGGTCCGGGTTCAGTTTTCAGGGTTGGTCAGTTCGACCATCGGTTCAGTTTTTGTAACCTTGAATAGATACAAGATTTGGATAAGGTGACTACCAAGCAAGGGGTTCTGCACCAAAGGAAGAGTAGAGCTTAGCAAAAGTTGAGATGTGAATAGCTTATAGAAGCACTTAGTCCTTGTGGATTGATAGCCCCAACTCGAGGGTGGTTCTATCAAAGAAAGATATGGCTTGACAGAACCAATGGATGGGAGGAATTCCTTTCGTTTGCTAGAATTTTGTGACACATCTTATGAAGTAGAAAAGAGGTTTCCTAGTGTTTTCATTCTAACCCAAATGAAATGTAACTAAAAGGGAAGAGATAAAAATAGAGTACTGTCAATTTCAGGGAAAATATATCGTTGTTTTTTGTAATTTTTCCTTTAAACCACAACTAGGGCTAAAACAGTATATTCAAATTTAACTGAAATAACCACACATGAACTTATTTACAGTATGCATTGGAATATAAAACTAAGAACCATTTACTACATCAATCACATCAATAGAAACGACACAATCTTTTTGGGTAGAAACTCCCGGATAAAACCCAAGATGGGAAAACCAATGCAGCAGTATGAGAGGATATTTTTATTAAGAAAATATAGAGCTTTTACAATATTAGAAAATTGATTTATGCCCTAGATGGGAAAATCGAAATACCCAAAAATCACTAAAAAAAAACGTGAGATGGCACGGTTCCCAAGGCAGCTCGCTGATGTACAACCTACTGTTGTACCGTTGTACGGTGTTGTTGCTGCTGTATGGTGTACCTCCACCAAAGTCTCATGTCTCTCTCCTCCGCAATTTAGGGTTGTCTTCCTGAGTTAGTGCTCCTCCATCTTTTTCGCCAAAATTCTCTCTCACACTTATTCCTCCATCTCTGTCGAAATGCAACTGTGTCCTCTCCACCAATTGATCTCTCTTTTATAACTTTAGGTAGAGCAAAAACCCTAATTTCACTTTCACTTAAAGTCAATAAACAATTATATCACTTTAATTATTTTAGGAAAAATAATTAAATACAATTGGCTTCCTAATTTAAGTTCTTTGCATGCAAGAAGACCTTCCTTGTTGCTAGTTTAGCACTCTCTCTCAACGAGGAAGGGATTCGGTAGGAACTCCAACTTATCCCTGAACTTTACAAAACTCTATCTGCAAAGTGCCTTGGTGAAAATGTCTACCACCTGCTCATCTGTCTGTATGTACTCCAACCGAATGGTTCATCTCTTAACACAATCTCTCAAGAAGTGGTACCTGATGTCTATGTGTTTGCTCCGGTCATGCAACACTGGATTCTCAGATAACCTAATAACACTCTGATTGTCACAGTGAACTACTGTAGCCTCTAGCTCACACTCGAACAACCCTGAAAGTAACTTCCTCAACCACATACCCTCACAAGCAGCCATGTTGGCTACCATGTACTCAACCTCTGTCGAGCTCAATGCAACTGAATTTTGCTTCCTGCTGAACTAAGAGACAACCCTTGACCCAATGCTGAAAAAGCAACCTGAAGTACTACTCTGGTCCCCTACACATCCTGCACAATCAGCATCTGTGAAACCTGCTAACTGTACACTCCCCCTGCGCTTATAAACCATTCCATACTCCATTGTACCTCTGATGTAGCGAAGTATGTGCTTCGCAGTCGTCTAATGCACTCTCCGAGGGTCCACCACGAACAGACTCAAATAGTTGACTGCAAAGCTAATGTCTGGCCGTGTGTTGACCCGATATATAAGTTATCCGATAAGCTGACGATACAAGGTAGGATCAAATCCGTCTGACCTTGATGCATCAATCTTCCTGCAGTTGGAAACCAGAGATATGGCCATAGGCTTGCAATCCTCCATCTTGAATCTCTTCAAGATCTCTACTGCATACTTCCCCTGTCCAATGAAGAAGCATCCATCTCTCTGCCAAACCTCCAAGCCTAGAAAATAATGCAACAGACCAAGGTCTTTCATATCAAACTCCACTGCAATGTTGGACTTGCAGTCTCCAATCAGCCTCTCATCTCCTATAAGAAAGAGATCATCCACATATAGGACCAGTATAAAGGCACCTCACCTATCAAGAAGTACATGGTGTGGTCAGCCTCACCCCACTACAATCCCATCTCCTGTAGATAGTTGTCTATCCTCGACTACCATGCTCGAGGTGCCTGCTTGAGCCCATAAAGATCTCTATGCAGCCTGCATACATGCGTCTCCTTGTTCTCCACATCAAACCCCTTTGGCTACTCAATATATACCTCCTCCTCTATCACTCCGTTGAGAAAGGCAGTATTAACGTCCATCTGATGGACTCGCCAACCCATCTCTGCTGCTAAAGAGATAATGGTCCGAACAGAAGAATACCTGGCTACAGGGGCGAAGGTCTCCTCATAGTCAATAGCCTCCTTTTGTGAAAACCCCTTAGCCACGAAGCATGCCTTGTACTTCTCCATGCTTTCGTTTGTTGCATGCTTCACCTTGTAGATCCACCTGGATCCTACCACCTTCTTGCCTTCAAGTCTCGACACAACCTCCCATACCTGGTTCTTCATGATTGAGTCATACTCCTCAACCATGGCCTCCTGCCACACCTCATGTTGTGCAGCCTCCTCGAAACTGGAAGGTTCAGAGTTAATCAACTCTGTCATTAGTGCCATATAACTAAGTCTCTCTAGTGGTACACTTCATCTAAAAGATCTCTGTGGAAGATCCACCTGCCTGGAATCATGTACTGTGGACCTGAACCAATTAGGCCTTGGCCTAGTGTCTACCTGTTGCAGCTGATGGATGTCCATCTCTTGCTACTGCTCATCCTCCCCATCAAAGATAGGAGGATCATGTCCACCTGACTCCCTCTAACTACCAGAACCTGTGCCTTGTGTCTGTACCTGTACCTGTACATCTGGCTCCTCCAACTTGATCCCTGTGTCCTGTGTTGGCTGTTGCTCTGCTGGTAAGTCCATAGATCTCTGCAAGGCCTTGTCCTCATCAAACTAGACATCCCTGCTCACAATGATCCTCTTGCGAGCAGGAATGTAAACTCTGTATGCCTTCGAAGTCTCGCTATATCCAACAAGTAACCCCTTCTCTCTAGAAGGGTCCAACTAGTGTCAGCATGAACATGACAATAGCAGACACTCCCAAATATACAAATGTGACTCACATCTGGTCTAGTTCTTGTGAAGACCTCCTCGGGTGTCTTCCTCACCAAGGTTGTGTGGGGACACCTATTCTGAATGTAAACTGCAGTCCTGTATGCCTCAGCCCAAAGGAATAGTGGTAATCCTTGATCAAATAGCATGGCCTTGGCTGCTCCTACCATTGTCTTGTTCTTTCGCTCCGCAACTCCATTCTGCTGTGGGGTATGGGGCGCAGTGTGCTCCTTCTTGATCCCCTCTGCTGAACAATACTCCATGAACTCATTGGAAGTGTACTCACCCCCGTTGTCTGTCATCAACACACGGATCTTCTTTCCTGTTTCGTTCTCCGCGAGAGTTTTGAACTCTCGGAACCTCTCAAAGACCTCTAACTTGGCATTTAGGAAATAGATCCAGGTCTTCCTAGAATAGTCATCAATGAAGGTTACGCAGTAACTGTAACCACTGAAAGAATGGACACTCATAGGTCCGCATGCATCCGAATGCACCAAGTCCAAGGGCTCCTTAGACTTGTGCTCACTCTATGGGAAAGGCTACCTGATGTTCTTCCCCAAAGCCCATCCCTTGCAGTGGTTATGCTTCTCTCCTGTACCTGAGGAACTCCAAAGACTGCCTATCTCAAGTGCCTCAGTGCTCCATGGTGTAAGTGTGCCATCCTCCTATGCCACAACTCACCTTGACTGCTATTGCTGCTGCTGCTGACTAAATCCTTTGCAAGCTCTAAGTGTAGTCTATGCACTTTCTCGCTTCTTCTGCCAATCACCCGATCCAAGCTCCTATATGACTCCTTGGGCCTGATATACACTCTATGGTCTCGAAACTTCACCTGATATCCCTTGTCCTTCAAAGTGGAGACTGATATGAGGTTCTTGGTCAATCCTAGAACATATAACACATCAGCAAAACTAAGGGGTTTTCCAGACTCCCTCTGAAATGAAACAGTGCCAACTCCTTGCGCCTGAATCTGCGTATCATCACCAAGCTCAATGTGGATCCCTGTTCCACCCTCCTGCAAGTCTCTGAAGAATCTCTTCTGTCCAGTCATGTGACTAGATGCTCCACTGTCGATGTACCATATACTGCTCCATGTGGTGCTTTCCATGCAAGCTATCAAGCAAAACTCCTCATCGAAGTTCCTGCTGAACTCATCCACCTCTGCAGATCCAACCGTCTGAGTGCTACTCTTCTTCTTCTTGTTTGGGCACTTAGATGCAAAGTGTCCCTGCTGTGGCAGATAAAACACTTGACCTTTGACACGTCAAGGTTCTTCTTACCATCATTCTTCCTCTTTTCCTTAACCTTGCTCTTCCCTGTATGGGCTAGAGCCTCCTCATCCACAATCTGTGGGGCATTGCTGAATGAACCTGATCCTTAACCCATGCGGGTCTCCTCTTGCACAAAGTCATCCCATAGTCTCTACCAATCAAGGAGCTTCTCCCTAGCCACAACACCTTTAACAAAGGTGTCCCATAGCTTAGAAAAGCCATTGAGGGCTATCTGAACTAGCTCCTCATCCACTGTCTTAAAGCCAACAACTCCAAGCTCATCCCTGATCTGTGTGAGCCTCATGAGATAAGGCGTCACTCCTTCTCCCTTGGTCATCTTGGTGTTGTGCATCCTCTCTTGCAGCACCATTTTTTGGTTCTCATTCTTGCTTTGGTACAGACTCTCCAAAGCCGTTCACATCTCTGCTACGGGCTTCTTACCAGAAAGGTGAGAGACTATATGGTCCTTCACTCCATCCATGATGATCAATATGGCTCTGGAATCAATCTTCTTCCAAGCTATCAGATCTACCGAATCTGTGGGTGCAACTTTTGTGGAGTCAATGTGCTCCTCTGCATCACTGACGTCCAGGATCCTTGTGACCCTTTCTTTCCATGTAGGAAAGTTATGTGCCCCCTAGAGTCTATCCTCAACTCTCAACTGCACGGCCATGGTGAAGTGTTACCAATCAAACCTTAGATCTAGAAGTCTAGGTTTGTGTCTTCAATATATCTGCCTTTGATCTATCACTGTTGTTGCAAATCTCTCAGCATTAGCTCACCAAAGCTCTGATACCATGTAAATTTTCCTTTAAAACACAACTAGGGCTAAAACAGTATATTTAAATTTAACTGAAATAACCACACATGAACTTATTTACAGTATACAGCGGAATATTAAACTGAGAACCATTTAAAACATCAATAGAAATGACACAATCTTTTTGGGTAGAAACCCCCGGAAAAAACCCAAGATGGGAAAACCGATTCAGCAGTATGAGAGGATATTTTTATTAAGAAAATACAAAGCTTTTACAATATCAGAAAATCGATTCATGCCCTAGATGGCAAAATCGAAACACCCAAAAATCACTGAAAAAAACCTGTGAGATGGCATGGTTCCCAAGGTAGCTTGTTGTTGTATAGCCTGCTATTGTACGGTTGTACAGTGTTGTTGCTGCTGTATGGCGTACCTCCAATCAATTGGTGGAGAGGACACAGTTGCATTCCGACAGAGACGAAGGAAAAAGTGTGAGAGAAAATTTTGGCGAAGAAGACGGAGGAGAGAGACATGAGACTTTGGCAGAGGTACACCATACAGCAGCAACAACAACACCATACAGCAGCAGCATGCAAGAACATATGCATGTAGGAAGAACTTCTTTGTTGCTGCTAGTTAACATTTTTATAGTCAAATAGGAATGAAAAAAATGTAAGAGGAATATATTGCCGCTCAAATACATAGTATGACCTGAACGAACATAACATTAGTGTACCGTATTATTCATTATATTGCGAAGGGAGTTCGATAGAGCAAATTAGTTTTTGGTGTAGTAGAATATTGCCAACATTCTGTGAGGGATCACGTCACGGAGCAAATGGATATCTGTATCTGTGTTTTTAAACCTGCCTGGACCGGAACCGGCCGGTCTGACTGGCCAATGCCCTCAACGGTTCGGACTGGGCCTAAAACCAGACCGAAGACCGGTTCGGTAATGAACCAGCCGACTCGAGCCCTGAACCGGTCTTAGCCATTCGGGAACGTAACTAGCTGGTTGGCCAACTGGGAAAAAGCAGAAACCTCCGCGAAATTAAAAAAACACTTGAAAATTGAATTTTTAATATTGGATGAGCTGCTTGCTGGTTCTTTTTATTTCTTAATGGCTATTTTTCTGTTGATGGTTGTTGATGAACTTGATGGCAGCCTAGGCACTCAATGTTTGGCTCCAATACAGTTATGGGAATGTTGCAGCTGTTGTGATTACCCAGGCTTTCAAAGATCAATTTTTTTTTCCTGCATGATATGTTGATATGCTAGTTGATGTTATTAAACGTTGGAACTGTTCTCGAAGATTGCTATTTTTTATCCTTGCACAGATATATTTATGCTATTTTGCTGATGTAAATGCTGGAACAGTCTTTGAAGACTGCTATTTTTATCCTTGGACAGATATATTTTTGAAATGATGATGTAATTATTAGGACTGTTATGTATTTTCGCTCATTATGGAGGATGTCTATCCCCAGTCTTAATCTTACACCCAGTAGTTTATGTGGCTCTTTGCTTGGTAGTCACCTTATCCAAATCTTGTATCTATACTTTAAAGCATTATCGTTAACCATCATAATTCAAGAGAGCCAGTTCAATGAATAATTTGAGTATCCAAATTCCAAACTCCATGAGAAAGAAAATGTAGCAATCTGTTGGCATGCATTCAATTAGAATTTATTAGTGATAGATGTATCCTCTATGCTGATTCCTACCTCCAGTTCTTATATATTTCCCTTGACTATGAAAAAAACATGTTAGGTTAGTACGCAGACTTTATGACATGCATAGCTCACATGCTTTGGCAAGTATACCATATATATATATATATATATATATATATATATATGAGTAGACTTTGCATATTATGTCTCTAATCATCTAATGGCTTGAAATCATATTTTGGAATGTTAAATTTTCTGTCTTTAAAATTGTATTTTTTTTGTATTATTTAATAGCTCAGTTCATTGAAATTAAACCGCTCAGGTTCATTACCAGTTCCGGTCCAAGTTGACCCTCAACCGGTTCAACTCCCAGTTCNTTTTGGAATGTTAAATTTTCTGTCTTTAAAATTGTATTTTTTTTGTATTATTTAATAGCTCAGTTCATTGAAATTAAACCGCTCAGGTTCATTACCAGTTCCGGTCCGAGTTGACCCTCAACCGGTTCAACTCCCAATTCCGAGTTTTAAAACCTTGAAATTTAATACAGTTCCATTATTAATATGACCTCACATCCTTTTAGGACATGTCACTTAATTAACTCAAGTCAATTTATTTTATTAAAAATAAAGTACGACTTAACTTTATAAATCATTATAATAAGCCAACTTTAACACCCTCCCTTAATAGACATATGGAAACCAAATGCTTGTCCCATAATGCAAATTTATATGGATCAAGTTTGNTTAACTTTATAAATCATTATAATAAGCCAACTTTAACACCCTCCCTTAATAGACATATGGAAACCAAATGCTTGTCCCATAATGCAAATTTATATGGATCAAGCTTGTCAAAGCAGGATGTCAGCAGCGTGCCTCTGTCTTGTGCCACTGTTCAACAACTGGAAATCATAAAGTGGGTCTGCCCACTGGAAATCCTCCAGACTGTTATCCATCATTTCATACCCCAATGTCTTTGAAGTTTGTACACACCACAAGCCTCTTTCACAAGCACCCCAAACAACAAATTCTGAATCAACTACAAA
>LPNX010657381.1:224378-237873 GCA_001517045.1 Pseudotsuga menziesii | reverse complement strand
AAATCAGATCTAAATCACTCTAATCACTGCAGGTTTACAAAAGTAAATCTGCTCTATTATCTTCAAGATATGTGTTAAATCACTTAACATTTTCATCCTTATAATATGTCAAATCAACATGAACATCAAATGATGGAAATTAGCCAATCAAGAAGACAATGCAAACTGAAAATCAAATCTCCAATTACACAAGTATTGGACAGCTGAAACATCAAATATATATATGATAAAAACGAATGTAATGAACAAAATATATAATAAATAAACATTAATAATTAAGTAACTAATACTTAATGAAAAGACACATTGATGAAAGGTTATGCCTCTTTACAAAGAGCACCCAACATGGATATTTATACAAGCATTATTCTCATCGTAATATCATCTCTTATCTTATCAATCATATATTTCATTATATTCATGGATTACTATAATATGGCTTATCTAAGCTGGCTATTTCTATAAGAAACAAAGTTTCTTCATTTCAGTGGTATCAAAGCCCTTTCCTGGGCATTCTGCTGCTAAATAATTATTTGAGGAGTTTTCCCCAAGCGGGGTCTTTGACTAGCCTCAAGTTTTTGACCTATAAAGTTCATAACTTTTTGTTGAAGAACAATCCGCCACTACCAAAGAGAATATCAGAATTTCAAAGGACGTTGCCAAAGGGAATATCATAATTTCAAAGGAAAGACTGGCACTCCACAAATCCCCCACTACCACACAACAATATCTCCCTCACAACCTTCTCTCCTTCTGCTCCCTGCGCTACATCCCAGCGCCTCCCTTTCACCCAGCGATCCATCTATCCAACCATCCTTCCAGCTCCACATCCCTACATTTTGTTTCCCGCACCTGTTCCTCATGCATGCTCCAGTCTAACGCACTTTTTCTTCCACGCTCTTCCTCCAGGTCATCCTTCCATTTCCCCCACGCATTCCTTTCTTACAACTCCACATCGCCTGCCCTCCACGCCACCCCCGCGTGCTGCCCCTCTGCCCTATTGTTGCTCCCACGATGCCTTAATTCCATCTATGCATCCATCATCGCCTCCCAGTCCCTCCTCTCCTACGCCATACTCCAACCCCAACAATGCTCCAACGCCCTCTTTATCCATTCGCAACCATCCCAATAAGCGAATCTCCTTTTTTGCTGCTCATCTTACCTTACCTCTCCTCGTTCCTTTCTAACTGCGCAGCCATTCGATCGAGCCATCATTTCGCATTGGTTACTTTACTACGGACAACAGCGAAGTGTTTCACCATTCCACATCAGTTCCACTGCAATTATATCATGTTATAATGAAAGAGATTTTATAGTCGTCATCGCAATTCGTGGGTAAGGTGACAATTACATAAGTAAAATAAATTAAAATTTGTGGAATTTGCATTGACCAATTATGGGGCGTGAGGTCATACGTCACGACTTCATAGTTATCGATTCATCAATATTAACGAAGGAAGTGGTTACATCATCAAGTCAAACATTGGGTTCAAATAAAGGGCTTAAATATCAAAGGTATTCAAGTAGAAGTTTTATTTGATTCACGAGAAGGAAGAACTATGTGATTTCTTTTAAAAAAAATATTAAGGATTATTATAATCCTAGGTGGTATATTGGAATATTTAAAATATTACTTTAAAAAAAAATTCCCAAGTTCCAATTTAAATTATAAGGAATCTCTTTTAAAAGTGATTAAAGAAAATAAATAAAATTCCCAATAAAGTGTAAAGATCTTAGTGGAAGGAAAGTATAAGTTACAAAGAAAAAGGTATATAAGTAAAGTAGAAAAAAATAAACAATAAAGTATAAAAGGCATCTTAGAAGGAAGATTAGCGAAAATTGTGACGACAAAAGAAATGGAGTTTCAGGGCGAAAAACAAGGAAGATTTCCAAGCACTTCAAAAACTTATGCTTCAGTGTTATTTCAAATAAAAGGAACAATTAGAGGGAAAGACATTACTATTCCTATTGCTCATTTTGAATGCAATAATTATATTAGTGTTAAATTTGCTAATGAGTTAGCGATTCCGAAGTCAAATATAGGTGAAAGGTTAGACTTTTGGAATAATAAAGAAAACGAAATAAGCAATTTACAATTGAACATTGGAGATTATACTATCATCTCACAATTTATAGTTTGATCCTTGTGGAGTAGTGACAGTGACCTAATTTTGGGATTACCTTGGATAGAAACATTGGGGACTTTTATCTTAAATGCTAAAAATAAGTTTCTGACATTTCCCTACAAAAAGAAAAAAGTCATATTGCAAGACATTAACATTAACATTCTATCGCAGGGAAATGAGAAATCAACATAGACGATACAGAAAGAATTTGACAAGGTTATTGTAAATAAAGAAGAAGAGATCTCTCATCTAAGAGATCATAATCAAAAATTACTTTTGCAAATCAAGAAAGCAAAGAATAAAGTTCAACGCAATCACAAGTTAGAAGAGGAGAATTGAGATCTTCAAAAAGAATTATCATGCAAGGACGAAGGAAGCTCTTCCTTAAAAAGGGTTAATCAAGAATTGCTAGAGAAAATAAAACACTTAAAAGAAAGAGAGCACAAACATCAAGATAATCAAAATGAAGTCGACAAGTCAAACTATAAGGAAGAACTCGTATGCTTAAAGGAACTTAATCAGGACATACTTATATAAGTTAGGAAACTAAAGCACGAGAATAAATCTTTACAAGAAAAACTAGATTGCAAAAGACCAATTATCGACAAGGAAACGATGACTGACACAATAGAGAAGTCATCAAAGGCTCAAATTCAAACATCAAAAAAGGGAAGCAATAGAAAGCTTGTCAATGCTCAGATTCTGAAGAACAATCATATGGTCACATCGCTACAAGAATCAACAGAAAATGGTTCCGAAAAACAATCACAAAATCGTTAGGGGCACCAAAAGTTAAAGTTCCTATAAACACTTCACAAGCAACTCGAGTACCGTATTGGCCATCCAAATCACAAGAGTCGTTATGATCGACGACAAGGATAAGAGGAAAATTACCAATATTATTCATACAAAGAGCAAAAACAAAATCGACAACTCCAGGAAATTGATCCACAAACAACTCCATTAAAGGTAAATCTCGAATGGACCACTTCACAAATGACGCAACACTTCCACACAATGTTTAAAAGAACGTATCATCTCATTTCGTCAAGTGTCACAACTACCAACACATAATGTCACAAAAAAACGTTACGAGCAAGAACAAGGAGCAAAGTCTTCCATAATTATGGTTTGAGGACAAAGCATCTCTAAAGGAGAGGCAATGTAATAAACAAAATATATAATAAATAAATAATAATAAATAGTAATAATTAAATAACTAATACTTAATGAAGAGACACCTTGATGAAAGGTTATGCCTCTTTACGAAAGGCACACAACATGGGTATTTATACAAGCATCATTCTCATTGTAATGTCATCTCTTATATTCATGGATTACTGTAATCTGGCTTATCTACGCTGACTATTTCTATAAGAAATGAAGTTTCTTCGTTTCAATGAAGTACATGTATATATTCACAACTTATCACATGCTGGTATAGTTCTTCAAGCTCTCCAAAACCCTAGCTAGGTAAAACCATGAAAATTCTAACCACCACCATAGATTCACAATAAGTAGCATCTACATCGATAAATCCTTGTCTTCAAAAACAAGCTTGTATTGCACTAGCTCTCCACACTAACAGATTTGTCTTCCTTAAGGTTTGCAAACCCTAGCCATGTTGCATCACACAAGTATTGTTATATATTATAATGTTTATGTAATGTTACTTTATGTAAAAAAGTAATAATGAGTAATAATGTCAAAAAGTGAAATAAGGCATACATAATAATAAAGTGAAATAACTCATATATAATAAACAACACTTCTGTTTAATTTTATTATGAAGTTAGGTAAATTAGTTAAGCAGTTCCTAAACGAGAATAATTGTACTTGCTAGACATATATACAACACCACTTTTTGTAACTAGTGAACATTATTGGCAATACATCTCTTATTCATTCTCTCTCTTATCTCTCTTGTCTCTTGCATATTTCTCCATAGCATAGCTTAACAGGGTATTAGAGCCACTATGATTGTGTCATCCAAGAACCTCAAAGACAATGTCAAGAAAAAGTTTGGTTGTTGGTGCACCACGGTTTTGGAGAAAGGGACAAGTTCAAATTAGATATAACCTGAAGAAGACAAGTGATTGAAGACAAGCAACCAGAGCAATCAAGTTCTCTGCAAGTGCGAACTATACAGCAGATTGTGTAACACCGAGTTTGTGTTTTATGGAAGAATTCGTATTCGGATAAAGAAGAGATCCATCTTCAAAGTAAATAATAAATATTGAATAAAAATGATTGATGATATTTTACAATTAAAAACCTGCCTTTAAATATGGCTTAGGCACCTATTGGGAGGAGTCGCGTCCTCTTTACAATAATAGTAAGTATTAGTTGATTTTTAATTTATATATTGTTTATGTATTCGTATTTATCATTATTCTTATTTATATAACATTGCCCTTCCCTTAAGAGCGGCTTTGTCCTCAAAGCTGAGAGTATTGATGCTCTCTTATTATGGGTTGTGTTTGAAGTGCTGACTTGAACACTGCAATCTTAAATTGATTTCGTTTTATGGACATGATTTTGGAACTTGTGTTATAATCCTTTCTACTTAAGTGGTGAGTTTTTGAAACAATACAACTTGTAGTTATTGGTTTTCCATATCGTTTTTTGGATTCCATTTATGAAGAATTGTGGATCTTCACTTCCATTTTTTGCACTAGTTGTGGATCCTATTTCGGATGTCATAATAACGGAAATATTTTTAAGAAATGTTCCTTGACCTTGGAAATCAAAGTGATGGTTATCCTTAAGAGCACGGAGTTTAAAGACATCAATGTGAGCCTTCTTAGTTTCCTCAAGCCATTTTATTAGATGGATTCCATCTTACAACTTTAGGGAGTGTGCACTTTAATATTAACCATTCCAAAGATGTTTGGTGGTTGCTACAGGAATGAAACACATTTATATTGACGTCAAATTGATTGGAAATCTCTAGGTCTTTTACTAGTTTTCTTTGTTGCAATTTAAAGGTTAGATGTGTTTTAACACCAGTAGTAAACTTAATGCAAGAACATATAAACAATAGTATTGCTTAATTAAATTTAAACTGTAATAAAACAAAACAACCTAATTTTCATCTCTTTCAACTTAACGCTCCATTTGGTCATTGCGTCAAGGTTGGTCCTTGAGAATCATCAAATGCAGTATGCAGTAAACTAATAAATCTCAAATGCCTGTACATAAAACAATGTATAGGAGAAACTAAGGAATCATAACCATTATTTGGATCTGCCTTATACTCAGATATTTCTGAGTTTGATCTTGTCACCGAAGGAACAAGTCAATCTGGGTAAACAAATTGCGTACCTTGAGAGAGAGTGCAAGAAGAAGTAAACAGATCTCAGATTCTTCAATCAACTTAGCAGCGCAGTCATAACGTCAAGAGGTGCACAGTCATGCTACAGTAACTACAGAATACAACTACAAACTCAGTCACAGTGGGGGATGGAAGCTCACGGAGCAGTAACCGTGGGAGAATACACGGTCACGATGGAAAGATCAGTCACGTTGGCACCCACAATTATGGTGGGGAGTTTGTACAAGTGTCACAAAGAGCTATCCCAACCTCGCTTGGAGCAAAAAAGGCGCATGAGTCAAGCAGCAAGTCAAAAACAGAGCAGCCACGTGCAGGGAGAATCACGCGGACGATGGTGGTGGAGGGTGTGCAGCAAATGGAAGGTCACGCAGATGCTGGCAAGTCCACGCAGGTGCAGACCGAGAGTGATGGCAAGGTGGGGATCACTCGGATAGAGAAGATCATGGGTCACGCAAGTGCAAGGAGGGTGAACTGCGGAGGTGGTCACGCGTGTGGTAAAACTCAATCCGGTGAAGCAGTAAACACTTGTAGTGGTAAGACCCAGTCAAAGAACCACGTGGAGCTGAAAACAATCACAAGGATAGAGCTCGAGCAGACATCACGTAGAGGTTAGAACAACAATCATGAAGTGATGGCGAAGAGAAATCCACTCTCACACTAGAAAATAAGAAATCGGATCCGGTGATTCTTAGATAAGATCCAAAATCTTTTTATAAGGTATTATGTAAAACATTTACAACGATCCAAAATAATAAGTGGTCCAAAAAAAAATATAAAAGTTAAGATAACAAAGGTCCAAATAATAAAACCATAAAGTAAGTAAAAAAGGTCGAAGGTTCAAATATAAAAATTATAAAAAAGTGTTAATGGTTTTATAATAAGGTCATAAGGTAAAAGGTTTAT
Source organism: Pseudotsuga menziesii (assembly GCA_001517045.1). NCBI lineage: Eukaryota > Viridiplantae > Streptophyta > Pinopsida > Pinales > Pinaceae > Pseudotsuga > Pseudotsuga menziesii. The sequence goes on along the minus strand of LPNX010657381.1, from coordinate 231,510 downwards.
AAAGTAAACCATCAAAACTTAGAGGGTTAAAGGTCCTTTTCAAAACATAAAGTCGCCAAAACAATAAATGCTCCAGTGGTCCTTTAATAAAACCATAAGGTAAATACACTTAGGATAAAATCCATAAAGTAGGAGTCATCATAATCAAAGGTGCACACAAGTTAGAGTGCCAGGACCAAGTAAGGTAAAGGACCAAGTGTCAACCAAAAGGGTCACAACAACCCACATACTCACAGGATAAGGTGAACAAACGAATCCTTTAGGACCAACAAAACCAATAAACTTTTCTCTCTCTCAAGGTACATTGTTTTATGTATTTTGTCATCACTGTATAAGGGGAAGATCCAAACGAATGGTACGATCCTGTTTCCCTTAACACTGCTCCTAAGGTTTAGGTGCTAGGAACATCGTCAAGGGGTAGTCAGTCCCTTGAGAAGCAACCTAGCAATAACCAATAAGGAAAGGGGACATCACAGATCATTATCTTCCATTCTTAACGAATGGCTTTCAACCGTAGGCTGAGTTTCAGTCTCACATTGAATCATGTTGATCAACCCTGGACCTTGACCAAATCCTCCATTCTCTCGGAGAATGGTTCTCAATACTAAGTTGAGTTTCAATCTCACACTGAAAGTTGATCAACTACCTGTAGGACTTTCTTGGACATCATGTCCCTGGTCCCAGACCAAAATATGTCTCTGCCTCTATATGCAGGATCTACTTGGACATCGCGTTCCTGGTCCCAGACCAGAATACCCTAGAGGCACATAGGGGCCCTAGCCACATGCTAGGGGCTTTGCCATGGCATCAACCTGCTTGGTCCCAGACCAAGAACCCCAGGAGACTACTGGGGGGGCTAGGGTACCTTCTAGGGTCTTACTCTGCCCTAGTCAACTGACTAGGGTACCATCCTCTCTGAGAATGGGTCTCGCAGCTGCACTAACTTTAACATTCTTTGAATCGTAGTGTCCCCTGGCTTCTTCATTAAATTGTAGTGTCGATGATTTCCTCATGAATGTGTCCAAAGCTCCAATTTTGGAGTAACATAAATGTTGTTCATCTGTAGTAGCTTGCTTAATGGGACTTCCTAAACCTGTGGATGCAATAACTATTGTGTCATCTAGTTCGATAGCAATGGGCCCACTATATTCAACATTATTTGGAATGTAACAACAGTTGGCAAGAGCACCACGCCTGCATAACTACCTACACTTGTGTTTGTAGAACCATCATCCATTCTTTCATAATATTTAAGTCGATATTGACTACTTCCACGGCTTTCTGGCAAAAGTGGTTGAAAACAATGTGCAAGTGTTTCTCCGTTACAAAAGTGGGCACATTTTCATCTTTGTTGACATGAAAACTGGATGGCGATACGAAATTGGTTGTGTCATTCAATTTAATGTCAAAGACATCAATTCCATCACTTTCATGTTTCTTTACCGGGTTTTTCTTGCAAGCTTCGAAAATTGGATTGGGATTTAATTTCCAAGTCTTCGTGTTGGGAGGCCTCTAGTTTTTTGTGTTGGCTTATTTCATTGAAGGTCTTTTCAACAACTTTTTCATTCGATTGTTCCTTACGATTAAGTAATTCTTCCATTTTCCTTCTAAATCGATCAAAGATCTCATCCAATTCTTCTTTAAATGACTTCATGGTTAATGTAAGAGTTTAATAGTTAATTAATAACAAATCCAATTAACTATTTAAAAATATTGATAATAATTATTATTATTTTTAAAATAATAATAATATTATACATATATATAGTTTATTTTGTGGGGTGAACGTGGGAATTAGGGTTTAATAAAACATTTTGTGGTTTTTCAAAACGGTATGTTGTTTTTTTTGTTTTTTCTTCTTTCCCCTTTTTAAGGGATCTTCTTCTCTTCTTCTTTTTTCTTACTCTCTTTATTTCACTTTTTTCTTTTTTCACTTCTTATTTTTACAAAATAATTAATTAATTCAAATTCATGGCCAAAGGCCCAAAATAAAGCCCATGAAGGGGCTCTAATACCAATGTAACACTGAGTCCATGTGTTATGGAAGATTCTGTATCCGGATAAAGAAGATATCCATCTTCATAGTAAATTATACATATTGAATAAAAATTATTGATGATATTTTAAAATTGAAAACCTGCCTTTAAATATGGCTTAGGCACCTATTGGGAGGAGTCACATCCTCTTTATAGTAATAGTAATTATTAGTTGATTATTAATTTATATATTGTTTATGTATTATGTATTTATCATTATTATTATTATTACTAATGTAACAAATTATACAGCCAACCAATAAAATTTCAGTGCAAATTTAAAATTCTGATTGGCATCTGATCATTTAATTCACTGTACAACTCAATTAATCCAGTGTAAATTACTTCCAGGGGATTTAATTTAATTCACTGTACGGCTCAATTAATTCAGTGTAAATTACTTCCAAGTGATTTAATTTTGTTAATTTCATGTACATCGAATTAAATTTCTTTTGCACGGCCGGTGAACTATTTTCTGTACAAACAGGCAGAACAGCCATTAAAAATTCGGCAGCCACAAATGTACAGGTGACGACAGCAGAATAAATTGTACAACGGCTGACAGCAGTAGACTAAATAATACGGCAGTTATACACAGCAAAGTAATCTGTACATACGACATATTAATTTATTAAATCAAACGCTACAGCGCATTACATTCTTGTAAGGAAGCTGGGCAGTATGGCACTAGCAACTGAGCATAATTTTCTTTGGCGGATGCATTTTTGTATAGCTGGTGGATTGATAAACCAAGTTGTGTTTGGTTTTCCTGCCAAGCAATTTGAGGGGCCCCAAGATGCTTGGGATTTCGCGACACATTCACTTTCAACATTTTCATCCCCTGATGGACAGTTTAATGTGTCATCTAGGTTTGTGGCAAAGCATTGGCAGGGAAATGTCTTTTTTGGGGTGGGAGATTTGTGGGATCGGGAGGACAGTGGTATAACTGACGTGTTCTTAACCATTCCCAAAAGCTCACTGATTCAAACAAATTTGCTAAATTTGCTTTAGAGAGTCTTTGTTGCATGATCCTTGTTAAGTGTCTTGACTCATTTTAAAATACACTTGCAAGGGTTGAGACCTATTTGGAGGCAGTGGTGATGGCAAAATGGGAAGCCATTCTACATTATGTGACCAAAGACCTTTATGACATGGTTAGGCACTCATATGACATTGTCACTAGTTTATAACAAAAATGGGGGGTGAAGGACCCTACGGCACATTGGTTGCAGTGGTGCCAATCCATCTGCAAATTACATTCTTCTTTAAAACAAAAGGTTGAGGGGTGGCCTCTGCTCTAGAAAGGGTTGGTTGTCATGCATAAACTTCATTACATTAGTGTGACAAATATAGCTTGTGTTCAATGTGGCAAGGATGAAACAATGTTTTTTTGGTATCATGCTATCAAGACATTTTGATCGTGGTTTCAAGCTAAGTATCACTTCCTCTTGCCCCATTCTCATGGAAAGGTTCCCTTCTAGGAGAAACTTGGATGATAGGGGACAGGTGCAAGTCTTTGTGGCACTCAATATGGTTACTTGCTATGGGGTTTAATTGGAAACATCAATGTAAATTACCTTTCAAGAGGATCCTGCCACTTTTAGCTTAGGGCAATTGAGGGATTTTAAGGATCCTGCCAGAATCTTTTGTCACAATGTTGTGACAAAATGTAGGCCAAAGGCCTCATTTTGAACTCTGAAAATTTGTACTGATGAGGGTTTCTCCCCTCTTTTTTAATATAAAAATCCTACCCGTTCATGTAAAAAATAAAAACAGCGTAGAGAATCCTTGTAGAAAGCAAAACTACCTATGCCCTGAATCATATCAAGGATGAACCTAATGATGTCACTGAAAAATATCTTCAAAGTTCTAGCATAAAGCCTATGCTCAAGATTGATCATATTACTAAAATTAGAAAACACTTCATCCAAAGAAATCCCTATCCCTGGATCATACATACATTATATCAGAGCCACAAACAGCAAGAAGACACAGGACAAAGTACTGTCTGGAATCGTTGGAGGCGATCACTCTCGATGATTATGATATTATAGGCAACAAAGGTGAATTCGCCCATGGGTATAGTTACTAAGCTTATGGATACATTTTGCACTGACCCATAGATTAAATATTTAGTAACAGAAGAATTGTCCCATCCAAAATAAATTTGCCCAAAATGATGGAACATTGGAAATATTTATTTAAATGCAAAATAATAAAATAATGAAGATTTGGCCATAAATCTCTCTAGGTATAGAACTTGGATGATCAATTCAAATATTTATGATCACAAAACCATTGTTTTACAGATTGATTGTGTTAAAGCCCCATGCAAATACCCATTTAAATTTAATAATATGTGGTTGATGGAGGAAGATTTCAAAGATCTTGTTAAAAGTCAGTGGCCTTCCCTTCAGGCTCCTGAGGACTCTAATCCTGTGCAGAGTTTGGTTTACAAGCTGAAGTGCCTCAAGAGGATTGTGAGCAAGTGGGAAAAGGATAAAAGACAGAAAGCAGATGAAGAATTATTGAGGATAGAGGAAAACATTGATATGATTTATAATACTAATCATTCTGGTCTATTAACTGAAGGTGATAGGAGGATTCTTCTAAAGCTCGAAAGTCAAAAGTCAAAAATCCTGAGTCAAGAGGAAATAACTTGGCATCTCAAGAACAGGGCTTTATGGGTAAATCTTGGAGACAACAATACCCGGTTCTTTCACAATTATGCAAACTTCAGAAGAAATTTAAAATCAATCTGGGATTTGAAGGATGAAGATGGAGCTATTGTTCAAACTCAAGTTGATCTTCAAGACAGCCTGCTGTCATTTTAATAAGCAATTTAAGGACAGTGGTGATAATGATATTTTGTCTCAGATACAGGTAATTGAAAAACTTCCATCCTTTTCCACCCTTGAGGAAGGATTGAATTTGAAAAGAGAGATGACTTTACAGGAGATTGAAGACACATTAAAGCAGTTTGCCAGGGACAAAAGTCCTGGGCCGAATGGTTGTCCAGTTGAATTTTACATTAACTTCTTTGACTTATTGGGAGAAGAACTTCTTCAGATGGTGGAGTTTACTAGACTAGAAGGATATATGACTGGAGCACTCAACTCCACTTTTATCACCCCTATTCCAAAGTCAAACAAACCAGAGTCCTTCAATGAGTATCGACCTATTTCTTTATGCAATCTAGCCTACAAACTCATCACTAAAATAATTGCTAACAGATTGAAGTCGAAATTGACCACTATGATTTCTAAAGAACAGTTTGGATTTCTGGAAAATAGGCAAATCTTGGATGCAGTGGGGGTGACAAAGGAATGCTTACACTCCATTAAGACTAAGGATTTGGATGCTCTTATTTTAAAAATGGATCTTGTTAAAGTTTATGACAAGGTCAATTGGGTCTTTTTGAGGCTTCTTCTGCTACAAATCGGGATTCCACTTATGGTGGTTAACTGGATCATGGCTTGTGTGAATACTACGCAGTTTGTTGTATTGATTAATGGTGCTCCAACCGGTTTTTTCTCTAGTAGCAGGGGTATCAGACATGGTTTCCCTCTTTCACCTCTTTTTATTTTATTGGTCATTGAAGGTTTAAGCAGAATGATATCAGTGGCTCAAAGGGAAGGCAAATTAAAAAGTATTAAGGTATCTGCTACTATCTTTATTACTCACCTCCTATTTGTAGATGAAGTGGTATTATTTGATCCACGTTCAATTGATGAGTGGAAAGAGTTTGCAGAGATTATTTCTCTTTTTTGTAAGGCTTCAGGTATGGAAATTAGTATTAGTAAATCTGCCCTCTAAAAAAACAGAGTAGACGAGGACAGTTTGAGGCAGATTACGGCTCTCCTTCCTTACAAAGTTTCAAACATTGATGATGGTCTCAAGTATTTGGGCTATTTTATAAAACCAAACTGTTATGGGGTCAAAGACTGGAGGTGGTTGATTCAGAAGTATGAGGAGAGGAAAATAGCTGGACCTACAGATGACTGTCTTGTTGAATTTTCAGCATTAGCATAAACTTTAAAAATTTTCAGATAAACATAAATAGATTAGCAGTGCAGTAAAAACACATTCATCACATCGGCACACATGGACACAATATTTTTTACTAGGGAAACCTTCAAAGGACAAAAACCCCAAAAGCATTAATAGCTCATCTCGTAAATGAGATGGCTTAAGAAATTCTTCAAAAAGTTCCTCAAATCCAGATCTGGATTTTGACCACAGTAACTGTAAAATTCATCAGTAAAAATTAGACTGATAATTTTACCCACAATTTTCAGAATTACAGAAAATTACCAATTTAGGGCTTTCTCAGAAAAACTGAGATTTTCTCTCTCCTGCCTGAAAATATCAGACTGCTGAAAACTGCTCAAAAATGTCAGCCTCCTGAAAATTGCCTGAAAATATCAGACTGCTGAAAATTGCCTGAAAATATCAGACTGCTGAAATCTGCCCAAAAAATTCAGCCTACTGAAAACTATCTGAAAATATCAGACTGCTGAAAATTGCCTGAAAATATCAGACTGCTGAAAATTACCTGAAAATATCAGACTGCTGAAAATTTCCTGAAAATATCAGACTGCTGAAAATTGCCTGAAAATATCAGACTGCTGAAAATTTCCTGAAAATATCAGACTGCTGAAAATTGCCTGAAAATATCAGACTGCTGGAATCTGCCCAAAAAATTCAGTCTGCTGAAATCTGCCCAAAAAATGGAATGCTGAAGATAGCTGTGCAAAAATGCTGAAGATGGACTTCGCTGATAAAACCCTAGCTGAGGGTTTGAACATAAGACAGTTTTCTTCTCCTATGAGAGCAAAAGTGTGTGTTGCAAATGAGAAGGCTTGATCTTCTTTTATAGCCTTTGTTCACCTATAAGTGGACAAGATTAGGAAAAATAAAAATAATAATATTTTTATTCTTTCCCTAATTTCACTTTCACTTTTACCAAAAAAAAATACTTTTATTTTTTTTTTCTTTGACTTTTGACTTTGGCCTTTTACCAAGTGCCCCTGTGGTCATTACCTGTGGTACCTTTTACCAAAAAAGGGTACTTTTATTTTTCTTCTTTGAGTTTT
>LPNX010657381.1:138360-219985 GCA_001517045.1 Pseudotsuga menziesii | reverse complement strand
GTCTACCCAGGGCAGATCTGGGTTTATATCATGGTCCCAGACCAGATATCTACCATTCAACAGAATGGTCACTCAACACTGGGTTGAGTCTTCACCGTGGTCCCCATTCTCCGAAGAGAAGGGCTCTCGATGCTGCTCAAAAAAATCAACATGTCTTTGGGTGGAAGATTAATTTTTGTTAATTCTGTGCTAACTGGCATTCCTGATTCTTGGTTCTCTTTAGCAAGTATTCCCAAATCTAGTCTTTCCAGGATCAGGAAGTTGATTTTCAATTTTTTATGGTCTGAATGTGTTTAAGGTGGTAAATATCATCTTGCTAGTTGAGAGAGGTTGTCAAAGGCTATTTCTGTGGGTGGTTAGGGTATTAAAAATCTTCACTGGTTCAGTATGGCTCTAAGCATGAAAAGCATGTGGCGGGGATTGTTTGGAAATAATTTATGGAGCAAGGTGCTGCATGGGAAATGTGTTAAGGATTCTACTCTTAGATGAATTAAAAATCTTCTTAAAAGTACAAAAAATGTATCCAATTTCTGGAGAGGATTTGTGAAGGCGTTTCCTTGGATTAGCAAAGGTTTGAGCTGGAAAGTGGGCAATGGACAAAATTATATTCTTTCTCCCTTCTTGCAGGACTATTTGGCTGAATTAGGCTTCATTACCTTGGCACAGATCAGTTGAGTTTCTTCATCCACAAAAGGATTACCGGTTGACTGCAAATGACTTAGGTCTGGGCAGCTTATGGGCTGAAGAATGGTCGGATTATGTTGCTCATCTTAATAATGAAGGTATCACACTGACATATATCGAGGATGAATTGATATGGTCCTGCAATCAGGTTTCTGGACAGGTCACTGCCAAATCGGCATATTCAGCCCTCATCTTTAATAGCTCCTTTGATGTGCCGAAATGGTGGTTTGGAAAATTGTGGAAATGGAAGATTCCCATGAAGCTGAAATGCTTTATGTGGTTAGCTTTTGAAAACCGTCTTCTTACCTGGGATAATCTACTTTGCAGAGATTGGTTTGGCACTGGCATATGCCCTCTATGTAGAACTTCAATCGAAACTATTGCATATTATTCACTGCTTGTTCTTTTGCCAGAGTACTGTGGGATAAGGTTTGTGATTCTCTAAACATACATCAGGGTTGGGGCATGGATTCTCTTGAAAAGAAAATTATCAATGGAGTACAAGATATAGTGATCACAAGTTGCTTCCAGTTTTCATTTGCTGGGAAATATGTAAGTCTAGAAAAGCTGTTATCTTTGAAAGTAGGGTTCACAACTTGATTGTCAGTGTTATTAAAGTGCTCAGTATGTATAAGGATTATGGTACTGTTCATACAAAGATTAAGAAATACAGACATGTTAGGAACTTTCCTATGCCTTCTACAGTTTTGGAATATTTTGACGGCGCTGCTCAAGGGGGGCTTGCTGGTGCAGATTGTGTGATTAAAATCAATGAAGATCACTTCTTTAAACTCAAATTGTGTTGTGGCAGAGGTACAAATACAAATGCTGAGCTGTTAGCTCTTTGGTGCCTTCTTACGGTTGCAAAGATGATGGACATTGATTCTATGAAAAAATTTGGTGACTCGATGATGATCATCAATTGGGCCAGGAATATCTGCAATTTTCAGGTTGTTTCCTTAAAGCATTGGAGTAGGTGCACAAAGGATCTTTTTGGCTTATTCAATGATCTTTCCTTTGATCATATCTACAGGGAACAAAATATTGATGCAGATATATTATCTAAAGAAGCTTTATGGTGAGCAGGGCCTTCTTTATGTGGAGGAATTTCTTGATAACGGAAAATCATTTTCAGGAACTTTGGATATATGGAGTTAAGTGCTACCTGTATGTAGCCTCTCTTGTTTGTTACTACTGTAGGTTGGTCATGTTTCGGGGTTTTGCCTCTAAGTTGTCTACTTGACTGCTGTTAGTTTGATGTGATAGCTGGTTTGTATGCTGTTCTAGTCGGTCACACTTGTTCTGGTGGTGGATGGTGATACCGGTTTTATAGTTTCTGGTTCAACTATTGATCCTTCTGACAGGACTACGGTCTTGACCTCTGTAATTTTTGATTCAGATGAATATCAAAAGTGCTATTTTTTTTCTTTTGAAAAAATAAAAAATCGGGTCATCCTTCAACGGTGCTTATCAGACCACTTCAAAGACTAAAATCCCTGAATAACTAGTCGGTGCCAGGTGCAAGTCTAGGGTGTTTTTGACTAAAGAGTACCCCTTGTCGTGACAGCTTAGCCAAACAAAGTGTCTGTGTTCAGTGATTTTCTCTTAGAGGGTCATTTCACATTTGCAGGCAGGCTACTTGTGATCCACATTTTCAGGCAAATTGTATTACTTCTCTGAATGCAAAGGAAGCAGTTTTGTTGAAATATAACTGCAATTAAGAAAAAAATTAGAATTGTACCAAAGGGGCATTGTTTCGGGCCAGCTAGGTATTCAGATTTCCAGCAGGTTTCGTTCTCACTGTAGTACCCCGACTCTAAAAGCATCACTTTAAAAGGGATGAGGTCGGGAGCAAGTCCCAAGGGAATTCGGTGGATAGAAGTCCACGATGTGATGCCCCCTACGCGCATGTTTCTCTAAACGCTTCTATAAATTAATAAAAACACAGGGATAAACGGTAGACAAAAAATTAAAACGGATGTGGGAGCTTTCAGTGTCCATTGAATGCAATTAATCAAATGTACGCGCAATAAGAATAACACAGAAGAACTGAAGGGGATAGCTCAAAGAGGGGTAACATACTGTATCCCATTGTTCGCTTTCCCGGTCCTTCTGCGACATGGAAATAATCGGGCCATCTCGCCAAGTACGTTAGATAGAATGACATGTTGAACTGACATGGAATATACACAGAAACCAGATTATAATTGATTGAAGCATGCCCCATTCACCTCTGGAGTTGCTAGAAAAGAGCGCATTATGAAACAAAACGTCGGTTCTGCTCAGAAGAACTTACAGTTTCGGTTAGGTGGTCGAGATTGACGGGACTAAATCGAAGAAGATCGTCACAGCAAAACCTACGGATGGTCGTCATTCTCTCCTCCTACAGAAGTATCGGAAGGCCTAAGACCGTCGAAAACCGATAAATTCAAAATATGAGACCTTGAAACATATTAAGCATGGATGAAAGGCTAACCATGGTTATTATTACTCTGTAATGTAAAAGGATATCTATGGTAAAACTACTTACTTCCAGGTGGGTTCCGCGCGACGGGGCGAATTGTATTCTCGTCACACAAATGATCGTCTTAGCCATAATTATGAGGATGACTCGTATATGGATATGTATTTTCTTCAGAAAGAACGTGTTAGTTGAACTTGCAAAAGAACACTGAAACTGTTAGAAAGTCTTAGTTGAACTTGCAAAATAACAAGTGTTAGTTGAACTTGTAAAAGAAAACATTGGGTAAAATTATTGAAAGTGAAAATTAGGTTAAGATAATAAGAATTTGTTTAAATTTTAGTATTAATAATAATATATTTTATATAAAAAAATTATATTGTAAAAGAGAAAAATGCATTTACTAATAAGATAAAGATTACTGAAAATGTTAGCATATAGTTAATGTAGCTTTTCATAAGATGTTCAAGATTTCATGCAATGTATTATAATTGATGTTTGGAATATTTTGAATTTAGCATTAAGAGTTATATCATTGTCTTGTGAAAATGTTAGCATATAGTTAATGTAGCTTTTCATAAGATGTTCAAGATGTCATGGAATGTATTATAATTGATGTTTGGAGTATTTTGAATTTAGCACTAAGAGTTATATCATTGTCTTGTGAAAGGGCAACAATCCTTGAACCATGAAATAACGTAACCAAGTCAAATAGGGCAACGATCTATACATTCATATTTTAGTTCGGAACCTATGTTCTAATCTTCATGGTATAAACACAACTAGCTATCATCGGCCTAATTCCTCCTTGATTTGGCCATGCCTTAGCCAAATCTACAATATTTGGCTACTTCTGCTTAGGCATATTTACATTGATTGGCTATATCTCTTGCCTCAAAGGCTTACAGAATATATAATCAACACGATTCATGAACCAATTTTGATTTAGATCCTCAATACACTCAACAATCTAACAAACTCGTAAGTGTATCCTATGACTCGCCAAACAACCATCGAATGCTTCATCAAATGTTGCCGTCAGTTGTGGGCTTTGTTACATGACTGATGAAGTGACTCAATGACTCACCTAGTGATTCTCTATCCATCCAGAAGCACATAAAACATATGTTTATTTACAATATTTTATTCAAAGAATTATTCACTCAGAAAATGAAGAACCCTTTTAGGTTTGATCCAAAAATTAGATTTCGACTTGGATGGAGAGCGAGATGCTCCTGCATCATGATGGCGGCGGCAACACCAAGTACAAGAGATTGAAGGTTCAAGGTTAAGATAATATATGTTGTATTACCCTCTTGAGATAAAGATGATAATGGTAGATACATTTTCTAAAAGGGTTTCTCATGGCCTAGAAGAGAACCCTAAAATTAGCATTAGAAGGGATCATATACTCAGGGGGAGTTAATATCAAAAATTATAATTGGTACTTGAAAAATATCAGTTGGTAAGAAGAAAGGAATGTCTTGGGGTTGCCATCAAAACAAGAAGAAGAAGAGTCATAAGAAATAATTGGTAAAAGCTATCTTCCTCATAGACAATAAGAAGTGTAGAAGTGACAAATTGAAGAGTTTGTTAGAGACCATCCATGTGACAAAGTGAAGCAACATGAAAGTATTAAAGTGTGTGATTCATGAAGTCTGTAACTAAGATAGCATAAGTTATTTGTATGGAATTTGAGACTCCTTAAAAGAAAAACAAGTTACATAATACAGAGAAATCCGATATGGAAGGAAAGTAACGGTTGGCTGAAAAATATCAACAGTAAAACTGATGATTATAAACTGGCACAAAAAGAAGGATATTTTATGACGTGAAGAAAACTTAATATTTTAAGTCTAAGAAAGACAAAAGCAGAATTGTGATTAAGGGAAGATATGTGATGATCATGAGAGCTAACTACATCCAAGGATTATGAAAATAGACTACCTCTAAGAGTGAGAAATTTCAGTGAACTATTTTTTAATCTAAATGTGGGATTAAGCATATATGAAAGCAATGAATGGAGATTAGACTTGATGTGACACTCTATTGATGGTCCAGGTTTGTAGGTTGTTGGATAATCTACGGGCAATCAAGACAAGGAAATAGTCCAACCAGAAAGGCTTCAAATCGATCCCACGCAAAGATGATTCTATCTCTGAGTTGTTTGGGGTGACTAAATCCTATGCATACAAGGCCTCCACTGGAACAAGGGTTTTTAGATCGAATATATATGTTCTTCCTACAAGGAAGATGTGAGAAAGGTTTGAAGTAACTGGAAACTGGACTAAACTATCTAAGGAAACTAAGACAGTTATTGTGAAAAATATTTTAAAAGTAGAACAGTTGTGGTATATGGATGATGTCAGAGGAATAATTACCCAACATGTAAACATACAGATCAGGCTTATTCCTTTTGATCAAATTTAAATAAAACTAAACAATAAAAATTTCAATGTTTTATTTAAGGTATTATATGTGCAAAACTGTTTTCTCAAGCAATACCACATGAAAAATTAGTACTGGGCATAAATGGTTGTTAAATAGTTGCAGCAAATAACATATGAATTAAATAAAAACATTTATTCAATACATGTGTGACATGTTAAAATTGTAATGAGACATCAATACATAAATTAGCATGTTTGATAAAATGAGCAATATGTGAACAATCTGTCAGATAGATAAGAGAATGACTAAAATTCATGAAAGAAATTTTATGAATAACCATAAAACAGAAGATAGGAAATTGTAACTCTTTATTAAAATTGCCAAAATCTGCAATCTTGCCAAGTATTATAGGGCGTTCTCTTGGGAAAACCTTCCCTTTAAATAATCATTACAAAATATACAAAAAGAGAAAAATATTCCCAAGATATTGATTACAAAATATTCAAAACATTTGCCAAGGGCTAAAAGCCACTTCGCAAATGCATCCAATAAATCTTGGATGTCACGATATTGGGCATGTTCCAAACGCAACTCAGCTTTGCAAATATGGGATGTGATCTCTCTCTTCTTGATCTTTTCTCATTCTCGGAGGAAAAGGTCAATCTTCATCAGTGAGGTGAGTGGAGCCTCGATGCATTCCTTGATCTGGTCCAAGTGAAGCTGGATGATGTCCTGGATCCGCTCCTTGGCTTTAGTGAAGTCGCTTTCAATCTACTCCAAGTGTAGCTTCGGAGGCAAGGCCTCATCAATCGGATCCAACAATGGAAGATCTAGAAAACCGAGCAGTGTTTCTGAAGCAAACCATTTCCTCTTACAAGCCACCTATCCATCCTTGATAATGGACTCAACCAGGTCACAAACATTCTGCCATGTCTCAATTGACACCTAGATCCTCTTGAGCTCAAGCTTGTCTAAAATTGGCAAATCCTCTGGTCTGTCTTTGATATACAATCGACCAAGTTATCAAAAGCCCTTGTTGCTTCATTTCTTCTTCTATTGTGTTCGTGAAGAATGTCATATTGGCACTCAAATGCATTATATAACTCCTGCATTGCATTAAACCCTTCAAATAGGCTGACCAATCCTTAGTAAAAATCATCATGGATCCTGTAGGCCAGTTGTTTGAATTCTTCTCCAGTAAACTTGGAAAATGAAGAAGTGGCAGATACAAGCTGGAAATCCTTCAACTGCTGCTCAAGGGTGGCTATCTTCTCGTCATGTTTATCATTCAAACATTTTTCCTCTTCAAGTTGTTGCTTGAGAAGGTCATTCTGCTCTTTGATTTTCCTAAGCTTCTCCTCATGTTCCTCCCTCAAGCCTTGCAGCTCATGGTGATGTTGTGCAGCAGCTTGTTCTTGGTCATGTTTGGACCTCTATAATTCTTGTTCCTTTTCTTTGACCTCTGTATTCAATTGGGAAACTAAATCATAATTTTCCCCAATGAAATCTCCCATAGCAGCTGCAATTTCTAGGGCATCATGTTTGACATCCGAGGATTCCCTTTTCCAAATGATCTGATCTGGGAATGACCCCTGCTTAAAGGTTCCTTTCCTTGACCTCTTGGATCCTTTCCTTGCCACATCCTTGTCTTTCCTGCTCCAAAAATATTGTCCCAAGGAGACAACACATCTTCCACAAAGTTAGCCATATCTTCAGTTGTGGAGAGGGTTCTCTTAGGGATAGTGACTATTGGTGTAATCTAGGGGGTTTCAGGTACAGGGATCTGCATACTAATGGAAGGGATGGTAGTGGAAGATATTGAAACAATAGAGTCAGGGGTTAAAGAAATGGACGTAGGGATAGATGTAATGGGTTGAGGAGAGGAAGTTGTGGGAACGAAAGAGCTATCAGGTTGTGAAATTAAAGAATGAATTTGGGGGGAGCTGGAAGTCAGCTCAAATGGTGCTGAAAGAATAGATAAATTGGGAAAAGGGGTAGAAATAGGCATGGGTGTTGATGATACTGAATCTGTACCATTTGTAGAAGAAATAATCTGGGATAAATCAATTTGAGAAAAGGTATGCTTGGGAAAATCAGTCTAAGAAAGGCCCCCTGCTAGCTGAGTGGTTGTAACAACTGATGGAAAACTAGTAGGCACAGTGACAGGGCATGTAAATGTGAAATGAGAGATCTCCTCTTCAAGGTCACTCTCAATATCTTGTATTTCATTGTTTGCATGGGGCAGAGGATTAACCTGTTGGATTCGTTGGAACCGCAAAACTTGCTTCTCCTGTGGAACTGGTCGTTCTACCCTTTGAACTTGTTGTGGCAGAGGTTGTGGGTCAACAGCTGTTGCCTCTTGTGTTCATGCCTGTGGAGGGGCCTCTTGAAATTTTTGCCTCTTGGGCTGCGACTCAGTCACTGATGCCTATGCGTTCATTTCAACAGTGAGCTTTTACAATCCCTTTCTAAACTCATCTGATCTTTGTAAGGCTTCAAATGTTGAGGAAATTTTTGTTCTTATGGGTGCATCAACAATATATTTACCTTTATCCTTTGATTTCTTAGCAGGAGTAGAGGAAGAGCTAGCCAATGACTCTTTCGCTTCCTTTTCTTCATTTTGCTTCTGCACATTTTTCTCCACAGTAAGTTGGAGTTGTCTAAAGTGTAACATCCTGTTCTTCAGGTCTTTTTGGTATTGGAAGATAAATGATTTCTCCTCAGGTGTGGGAATCCTACTCACTACCTCTGAGAAATTAATTGCTCCCCTGTAAATTGAATCATCATGTTGTTCCTAATGGACATATGCGACCTTCATATGTTCTTGCACAAAATGGTTGGCTATCAAAGAATTAGGATCGTGTCTCCTCCTCGGCGCTTCCCCAAAGTTCATTTCAGCAATTTCTTTTCCAAGCAAAGCAACATGTGTGGAATTCTGATGGGTTAGAGATCCCAAATTTAGTGGAAACTTGGGACAACACTTCCTTTTGCTTGCTGCAAGCTTCGGGAAGACCCCATAAATGACAGTCTGGAATGAAATTTCCTGAAGCACCATTCTGTCTAGTACTATCCTTGGCAGAAAATGCGCTATGTTGCTACCCCAAACCTGGATATAGGAGAAATATTCCCTTACATACCAATCACCCATTAGTGAAATCAATGCCCTGGACCTCTCTGAGAAAGTGGGGGCATCACCTTTGAAAATCATTTGGTACATCGACCCTATGAAGTGGTCGTAGATTTCATAAATGTGAGGAACAAAGCTATCCTCCCACAAAGCTGAGCAGTAAATATGGATCGGAGGCGAAGTCTTGGTCCAATTCCATCCCATCATCGTGAATGAAGACATAGTGCAGAAAACATCCATCACATACCTTGACAAGTAGAATGTAGGCTTCTTGGATGCTGGAGTATTTTGGTACTTCTCAATTGCTTCTATCAAAATAACTGACAGGATCTGTGGCTGATTGAATGATTCACCGATTTTCAATACATGGTGGGATATAGGAGCCCATTCGACTTTGAACACTGTGCAGTTGGGAAATCCGTACAACCTACAAAGCATGGTTGTTGACTGGGAAAAAGGCTCCTAAACCAGGAAATAGGATAGTCCTTGTCTATTTTAGGGATGAACTTTGCAAGGTTGTCCATCCAGGATTTTATCAATTCGTCAAAATCAAACTAGGTCACGGTTCCGTCAAGGAATTGGGCAGTCAAGAGTTGTTGGAACGATTTGAGGGCATATGCTCTTGCAAAGATGTATGGGTGGAGAGGCCACTTGGGTGTGAGCATGGTCATCAAAAGGTTGTTCCTTAGGGATCTCATGGTCAAGTTCCCACTTGATCGGGTCTGTGTAAAGCATGAATGGAGGCTTAGCTGCAATGAAATGGAGCTATGATTTGCTAATATTGATGAAGGCTTGTTGGTCATGGGTGATAGCGAAGAAGTCGTCATTATCAAATATTAGGTACATTCTGGACCAGTCCAAATGGATGGTTTCTGACACTCATCCACTGGTGTCAGAGAAGATGTCGGCATTTGGGTCTTTGCTCTTCTGCTCATTGAGAGTGGTTTTGGATCTTGTGTTTCTGGACATGTTGGCAGATTTGGAGGTAAATTCTGATACAAATTTAGCAATCACGATTAAAATTTACCCACGGTGAAAACAAGAGAATTTAAATGCTGAGAGTTGAAAAACTTACACGTGGACAGCTTGGGAACTAGAGGATTGATGAGCTCAACAGGAAAATCATAGTAAAATATCAAGCATAGTGAAAATCGCAAGTAAAAATGGTGAAGAATTCATAACTTCAAGTGATTTAAATACACCAAACCTTAATGGCAGAATAAATGTGCACCGTAGATTTCAAGAAAATCGATGGTTGAAATTCGAGCAAGAAAACAAAATGCGGAGATGAGTTGTAACAAAATTTTCAATCTCAGATTTCCACAATCTGCAATATGCGATGCGGGATAATATTTGAAATCGGGAATAAATTTGTGAGCTTCCGCAATCTACAAAATATTTGTGGGTTGCAAGTTGCGGATAGGAAAACTTGCATTTTTTATTAAGTTTCTGCTTTTTGTAATCCGCATTGCAGGTTGTGAAACTACAGAATTGAAAATAAAAGAATTATTAATGGAAATACTTTCTGCTTTCCACAATCCGCATTGCGGGTTGCGAAAACGAAACGGAAAAATGAAATTTTATTAACACAAAAACCTCTGCAATCCACAATCACATTTACGGATTGCGGAAAGGCAAAAACAAGAAAACAAACTGAATTTCAACATCTGCAATCCGCAATTGCGGGTTGCGAACAACACTTTTCAAAACCTCATAAAAAGGACTTCTGCTTTCTGCATTGCAGATTGCGGAAAAGCAAAAATAAACATAAATTTAAAAAATTGCTACCGCAAAACCCAAACAAAAAACAAGGCTTTGATCATGATTTATTAAAAATCGAAACATAATACTTACAGTAGGCATGAATTTGACCCCACAGGGAAAATATTAACTTAATGATTACCTTAGTAAATAGATGGGGCTCCCATTTTAGCCAGTAAAAATGGGATATGTTGCTGCCAGCAACAAATGGTGACACGTTGGGGGGAGAAATTATCTATGTATAAACCAACTTAGAAACTTCAAATGAGTTTGTAGGTTGCTGGATAATCTACAGGCAATCAACACACTCCTATGACAGACATTGACAGCATGATGACATCTTCATGGTTGAACAAGGATATTGAAAGAGTCTTAAGAACATATTGATAAAGGTCCCAAAGAAGATACAAGTTAGCTAAATGAACTCAAAAAACAGACCGATTTAAAAAATCGCATTCGTAGAGCATCTGCTAGAACTCATCGAGTTACATATTGAATATGATCACTTAGTAAGAAAACTAAGATACCATCTATCCATGTTTTATGGGAAGCATGAATAAGCAAGTACTTAATATAAATGGGAAGACTCACTATGAGAAGACTGAAGACACAGATTTGGAATACTTTTGAAGGGAACAATTGGGATTCATGCACATATCAATTGATGGAGTTCTCATAGCAATGTGTATATGAAATTGTAGCAAAGCATGTTGTTGAAAGTGTATTGGAAAGATTTTTGTTGAAAAGTGGAAGGTGTAACCTATGGGTTCCAACCATGAACAGTGGTTGCCTTTAAAGTCTCCATCTAGGACAAATGTCTTCCAAAGATCCTCATAAACTACCACTGATATACATACAGGAAAATGTTTTGATGAGTGACAAACATGACATTGTGAGAACTCTTGTAAGTTGATGTGCAAACAGTGCATAGAAGTCCAACACTACTCACACATAGAAATGTATCTCTCGACAGCCATCGCATTGGTTTGAAGTAATGAAAAAAGTCAGCAATGGGATAGAAGGAAGCACTGTGATAGGGGGAGTCTATGAATTTATCATCCATGTTATCATTCAAAGAACTCAATGCATAACAGGTTATCCTTTGTCATTGTTGTCAAAGGGGGAGAATGATTAGATGTTGCTATCAATGCCAAAGCGGGATAATGTTGAAAATAGTTGTCATTGATGTCAAAAGAGTTCATCAATGACAAAGGAATAACCAATAAACATGATGTTAGTGAAAAATCAATGTAAGATAAATGAATCCACAAAGATAATGTGTAGATCGAGTGAGGAGATCAAGTCCTTGGATCGATACCCTGGATGAACAAATTTGTAGAATTGCGTGGAGGATGAAGCTATAGATGTTATAGACAGATGTAGATAAGGAGATCAAGTCCAAATGAAGATAGACCGAGTTTATTGATCGATGTGTGTGGAGGATGAAGCTATATAGGTTATAGACATATATAGATAAGGAGATCAAGTCAGGATAGATCAAGTTGATCGATCGATCCTATACATAGGTTTATGTTTGTTCCTTTGATGGAGATTAGACGGTCCAAATTAAAGGAGAAAGATGAATCGACGATGGAGAAATACTTCATGAAGTGAATCTACATGGGAGATAAGAGATCTGCCAATTTAAAGTGTAGTTTTGCACTGATAGCAGACCGATGGATGATATCGAAGTCACAGGAGATCGACGATGGGGAAAGAATTCACGAAATGAATCTGCACGAGAGATAAGAGATCCACAAAGTTAAAGTGTAGTTGTACACTGATAGTAGATCGAAGGATGAGATCAAAGCCGCAAGAGATCGATGATGGGGAAAAAATTCAAGAAGTAAATCTGCACAAGAGATAAGAGATATGAAAAGTTTCACACTGATAACAGATCAACGGGTGAGATCAAACCGCAAGAGATCAACGACTCACAGGAGTTGCGGAAGATGAATTGTGGAAGAACATTTTGGAAAATTTGGATGGCACATCCGCAATCCGCAATTTGACTTGACTTGGTTTTGTGGAAAGGGAATTGCGGAAGCAGTTTCGAGAAAAATCGAAATGCATACCCGCAGTTCGCAATCCGTAATTGCGAAAAGGTAATTTCAGAAAAGTAATTGCAGAAAAGTAATTACAGAAAGGTAATTGTGGAAAGGTAATTGCGAAAAAGTAATTGAAAAAAAAAGTAATTATGGAAAGGTATTTGCGTAAAAGTATTTGCGAAAAGGTAATTGCGGAAAGGTGATTGTGTAAAGGTAAATGCAGAAAGATAATTGCGGAAGCAATTTTCGAGAAAAGTCAAAATGCATATCCACAATCTTCAATTCGCAATTGCGTAAGGAAGAAGTTTTTTATTGCGGAAGATATTTTGGAGAAAAGTCAAAGTAAACATCTGCATTCCGCAACCCACAAGTTGCAGAAAGGTCTGTTGCGGAGAGTTTGTTGCAGAAAGGACGTTGCAGAAAATACAACTACGAAAGGATGTGACTCATAAATTTAAACAGAGTTAAAAATAATAATCATAGAAGTAAGAAAACACGGTTGATAAAGAGGCATGTGTTATGAAGGGATGAGTTTGATGAACAGTCATGACTCTAGATGTGTTATTAACTATGCTGATGACAAAACTATAAACGCTTAGCATATAAAACTGTATATTTTGGCAACGTTGCTAAGCTTGAACATTTTAGGTTGATAAACCTGACTGTGCAACATGTATGTGATGTTGTTAGTAGTTCAAGACTATATACTTTCAAAGTCCATAAAGCACATGTCTATTGTGCATATCGTTGTTAGAAATAAACTATTTAGGTGCATTGATTCTCCATGGTACAGTTTTATTCTTCTCTTCCCATGTATCATTTTATTTTCTAGACAAATGTTGATGCAAACATAAAGGCTTGGTTACGTTATTTGATAGGTTCAAGGATTGGTTTCGATGTTCATAGTCATTAGTGAGCTACAATGACTTAACTCTCAACTGTTGGTAATGTTTTTTTTTTTTTTACATTACTTATGTCAAGTGATTTCAATTGTAATTATGTTGCTTACCACCATGCATGTTCTCTTCTCAATTATTTCCAAACAACTCTCAACTGCATGTAATGTTTTTAATTTTTTTTTACATTACTTGTGTCAAGTGAATAGGAAAGGTGATTTCAATTTCCAAATTGCACATTTTCTCATGCTCATAAGTTCAACATATTTCTGCATAGCTAAGTCCAACATACCTTCAAAGTATTAGTCCATCTTCCAATTATGGTAGAGTTTAAGTTTTTAATCAACATTTATCCTATACATTGTCCCATGACAAAGAAAACATGTAAATGTTGCTTGAAGTTTTTCCCATGCATAACAAAACATTCAGTTTTCCTATGTCATTCAACTTGCATACAGAAATTAACATTGACATCAATAAACATTTGCATATTTCATTTTCATCTTGCATTTCATATTTATTTTGTCAAAATTGTTTTATTTGATTATTATCTATTTTTCTTACAACTTCTACATGTCAACTGTAACAAATTTCGTCAACAAAAGATTCAAAAAAAACTTCAAAATTAGTCAAAGGGAAGGGATTGTTTTCCTTTCACTAGACAACGATATAACTCTTACATCTAAATTCAAAATATTCCAAACATCAATTGTAATACCTATCTTATGAAAAGCTACATTAGCTATATGCTAACATTTTCGGTAATCTTTATTCTTATTAGTAAATGCATTTTTCTCTTTTGCAATATAATATTCTTTGCATGAAATATATTTTTGTTAATATTAAAATTAAACAAAATCTTATTATCTTAACCTTAGTTTCATTTTCAATATTTTTACCCCTTCAATGTTTCTTTGCACCTCCCGTTAAAGGGCATAACACAATGGTAGATACCTTTTCTAAAAGGGCAATCTTAAGATAAAACTAAGGTTAAGATAATAAAACATATATAGGTAATATAACATGGACATATTGAAACATTACATAGTAACACATTAAAGTAGATCAAAGCAAATTTGAATTTCATGCTAACAAAGGAACATGTGATAAAGTGGTTAATTGCTTTGTTGAATTGAACCAATAAATGGGGAAACTTATAAGTAAATGATACATATCAAGAAGAAGCATATTCTATTTACTTTCCAATTGTAACAATATATTAAATAATGGGAACAACATAAGTGTGACCAATAGAAGAAGTGTTATGATCGCAAATATATGTTTAGAGGAAAAATAATACATCTATAGAGTAAACAATGAAAAGCTTCAAGCATAATTTGGTTTTAAAGACTTTGAAGCAAGTAAGCTTTCCTATTTTTTCCTACATTGGACATATGGATTGTCTTGCATTCAAGAATATCTAGAAAAAGAAAAAGCTAGAGAAATACGAAGACCTGAAAGAGATTTAACTCTTGATATTGCAGTGAATGTAAGCCCATGTCTATCAATGTTTCCAATATCTATTGTTGCATTTTGTAGGGTCATAACTTGTGCTTTATGAATTTTTAAACCCCATGCCATAAGAAGTGGTAGTTGTCGAAGTGTTCCTCTTGTTATGGGAGAGATGGGAACATAAGTAGGATTAGAAGCATCTCATAAGGGTCCTTTGTAGTGGAGGAATTCGACAACAACAAAGGATGGTAAGCTAGGAGGTTATTCACTGGAGTTGTAGACAATGTCAATGACTTTTCCAAGTAAGTCGTTATCAATGCCTGCTCCAACCCATAAATTAGCAGTTAACATGACTTGCTGACCAATAGAAAGAAGGACCTTTAATGGTAACTATTCATCATCTATGGATTGTCAGACATGTTTGTTCCTTTGTTCTGCAAAGCAATGTGCAATTGACATATTAAGGTGTTTGAGCATGTGTTTGTTGTGTAGTGCAACAGAGCTATTAATGGCATACAAGTGGGTAGATTGTTCAAATGAATAGTTTTCTGCATGTGAAAGGGATGAAGTTGTTCTTGTCATTAGGAGTTCCCAATCCTCAAGAGTTGGTGTTGCATTTCAAAGGTTTAGTAAGAGTTAGCGAAAGGCAATTTGACAAGGGCTATCTCCTTATTGTTGGAAAATGGTTTTGAGCATGACAAAAGTATCAAATGTACATCAGAGAGCAGTTCCAAGGGATGAACATGAATATACGGAGATGTCCTTTACTAGAGGAAATTGCCCGAAGTCACCAAGAAGGATCATGGAACAACCACCAAACGGGATTGTACAATGCGAGAGGAAAGCTTGATGTAAGCATGCATCAATTTGAGTTAACATTTTTGGGCCAATAAAGCTCATTTCATCAATGAGAATATAGCGAATACGGTGGAGTTCTTCTTGAAGGTTTGAAAGGGATTGGCCTTCAAGAGGGTGCATTTCAACAATGGGTATTTGAAGACCTAAATGTATTGTAAGTGCATGTATGTTAAAGGCAACAACACCAGTTGGAGCCAGGAGAAGCAGTGGGGAGGCAGTTTGTCCAAATGTAGTTTGGAGTGCAGATTTCAAGCAAGATATGAGGTAAGATTTCCCAGTGCCTGTAGTACCTTGAATGACCATTTTGAGTGGTTCAACAGGTGTAGTGTTTCTAAAATGGGAAATGGCAAGATCAAAGTCTATGTGTTGTGTGGGAGACAAGGAATAAGGTGAATTGGACAATGAGGTGGTGTCTTCATGTAAGTGGATGGACAAGCGATTGAGGTTAATGAATGATATCTTTGTTTCATGCAAATGGGTGGGTATATTGTTATGTGTCCAATTGTGATTTTTGTCAAAATCATGATGTCCAAGCATTTCAAGGTCATCAATATGGATGTTGTTGCCTGGTCGTATTTGAGAGAGAAGTTCTCATTCTTCCATGGTATGGGGTAAGGGAAAGGGAATTGGATCATAGTTCGAATCATCAGATGAAGGTGTAGAGGGTTGTTCTTGTACGCATTCAACATGCCACACAACATATGTGTCTTTAATGCGATGCCAATGAGAAATAATTTGAGCACTTGTTGTTCCAATATCCTCAGGGAGGGCACGAAAAGGTTTGTATAGAAGAAGTTCGCTCCAACAAAACGGTTCAAAAGTTGAAGAATCAAAGGGAGGAATGGAAGTGAATTGTGGAAAGACTCTAACAATCTTGTGATGCAAGTTTGGTTTCCATGGATTTGTTTTCTATTAGGTGAGAAATACCAAGAACGAGCAACTTCAAGCAGGGTTAGATGTTCAAGAGAAAGGGGTCTTTCCATGTATGCAAATATGAAGTAAGGGGGTGGAGGGGTGTTAGTACTGTCATTACAAATGTGATGGAAGATACTTTGGCTCACATTTAGGGAAAATAAGTGACGACTGAAAAGAATAAGAGGGATTTTTTGGAGCATGTGACATATCTCTTGTGCACTAATGTCTTGTTTTGCAACTGTTTGTGCAAGGAATCACTTGATTGGCTGAAGAACGAGGCTGTCACTTGGTGTTGCATGTGCAAGGCGACAGAGAATAGCATGGTAGCTTTCTGATTTTGGATCTACTTTTGATGCATACTTTGAAATGTATTTGAGGAAAACATATCTAAAAAGAACAGGCTGGAAGTCAACATTATCCCTCCATATTGAAATCATGGTTGGGTTGTGAATATTTAGAATGGAATCATTTCTTGCAGGTTTGTAGGTTTTACGTCCATTTGCATCAATGAATAAGGAAGAAGTAGCTTGTAGTTCACAGGGAAAACCATAGCGACATTGAACAAATGTTCTTTTTTTGCGAAGGCAAGTTAAGTTTTGAACCTCTGGTGTGCCTTTGAACACAATTTACAAGTTCTTCATAGTCAAATGAGTATTTTGATGCAAAT
Organism: Pseudotsuga menziesii; assembly: GCA_001517045.1. Taxonomy (NCBI): domain Eukaryota; kingdom Viridiplantae; phylum Streptophyta; class Pinopsida; order Pinales; family Pinaceae; genus Pseudotsuga; species Pseudotsuga menziesii. The sequence goes on along the minus strand of LPNX010657381.1, from coordinate 202,725 downwards.
ATGGATGGTGATGCAATACTGCATGGATAATTTATAGCAGAATGATGTAACCTGAAATTGGACAAGTGGCCATTATGAGGATTCAAAGACGTAACATATGTGTCAAAAAAGTGTTTTGCAACTTCAACTGCAAGAACATCTTCCCAGTCTAAGGTGTCTATATTTGGTGCATCTTCCAACCAAATAAAACCATGAATGTGTGTGGATCCCCTATGTTTCCATTCATACCTACATGGGAGGAAAAGGAATATATTAGAAAGCAATCCCATGAAGTGACAAACATGAAGAGAAGGATAAGAAGGAAGAGATAGTAAAACACCTACACCAAGAATCAGTTATATGAAGGCCTTTTTGAAGCACATCTTCAAGGAATATTTTAAATCTATTGTGCATGTATGGTGATGTAAGATGTGGATTTGATATGATGTTGGGAATCTTCCATTGATGGTGTTGATCTAAATTGGTAGGACGTTCACCAGGAATTAGAGCATGCAAATCTGACCATTTTGTGTCAGTTGCACTAAGGGTGAAGAAGAACATTGGTGTACCTTTTTTATTGATCATATTTGTGAGTCCATCTCTACTTTTGTTCCAATATGAGCGTGTTCCATGCAATGAAGACCCAAATAGTGCGACCCTTTCACCAATTTTGTCATTAGGAATGTCTTTCAATTGGTTAACAAGCTCAAGTATTGTGGGAGGGAGTGTATCTTCAAGGTTAATTTTGATAAAAATAGAAGCAGTAGCATGACTCCAATGACGCATGATTAGATTGTATATGTAGTACCAGAAGCAAGGATGTTGCCCAAATTTGTTGTCATGATAGTGAATGAGGTGAAGTGCATATTCCTGTATCTCAACTTGATGAATAGGTGGTTGTTTAAGCATTGTTGCACCTGTGGGGAACAAGGTTGGAAAGGCCATGGAAAGAAGGCCTTATGTGTTGTACTCATTGATTGGGGAGATTCCTATAGGGGTCCAATTAATGGAAGGAGGTAGTGGGATATCTGGTATCCGTAAGAAGCATCTAATTTCCTCAACCTCAGTTCTAACATTTCTTTGTGTTGAAATAAACGAGGATGATTATAATTCATAGGGTTCAAATGAATTTGGTGGTTGCATTGTAGAGGACGATATTTTTTGATGAGACAATGTATCGTTGCTATTAACATGGTGAATCAAAGGTGAAATGTCTGTTGAAATAAGAGGAAGAGAAGCTAATGCAATTGGGTTGACTTGTACATCCTTGCAGTACGGATCGTTGGTGTCACGTCCCCTCTAGGGCGATGGAGAGGCCACGACCTCTCTGTAACCGGGAATCTAGCCCCATGAACATAAGAAAAATGCATTGGAAGTAAAACACATATGCAGATGTATAATGCAATAAAACACAATGGAAGTAAATCTTCACAAGAATTCAGTACATTCATAATAATTCTTAAAACCAATACATTGCAGAATTAATACAAGAGAGTACTTATCTTGAAATTGAGTTTCCCCGAGCAATTAGCTATACCACTGCAACATTCCACCCAACCTTAGGCTAGTTGTGCTCATCAATCTCTTAGCACAACTGCCACCCCCGAGATGGGCATGATTTCTACAAGGAAAATGGAACAACAAACCCACACATAGCCGAATACACACTAAGGTTTAGACAAGCCAATCCACAATTGCGTTTATCAGGATGCTAAGGCAGTGGAAAGGAAGAATTGATAAGCTAGTGAGCTCAAACACAGAGCTATGGATACCTCTACAAGATATATCTATCTTGGTCTCCACAATACCCACACACCCGACACAAGGAAGTATTCTCTTCATTGCTACACAGTCCCTCATGACATACCTTCCATTCTAGTGTTATCCAAGGTGTGCATAGAAGAGTATCCAACCCCTTTTGATCTTTTGTGAGATTCCTCTCTTCACTAGGTTTATCAATACAATTCTTGTCCTCTTCCACTCCTAATTCTTACTTACAATTCAGACCAAAACAAGGATGCACAAATCAGCAAAACACAAGTGTTGGGTATGAAGAAAAATGTTTTGGTTGTGGGATGTCCAATATGGGGTTTCCATTAGTATCAGAAGTCGTGGGCAACCAAAAACAAAATGGTAGATGGGGAATCAACCCTGGGAGATCAAATTCGATTTCAAAAAACATTTATGGGCCTTATAGGGGCAGAAATGACCTCTATAACCCCCCAAACCGTGAATCTCTTCTCCTTATCCACTGTGCAACACAAAAACGGATTTCCAGCTATGGAAAAATGAAGGAAAATGCAGGAAAAAAAAAGTGAAGAAAATTCCCCAGCTAGCTCCAGTTGCATGAGGAAGTGAAAAATGTGGGTGAGGAATGGATTGGGCACACATTTCTAGGTGTTTTCTTGCCCCATAAGCAAAAAAACAATTTCTAAAAATTCATGGCTTTCCCATACACAAAATTGTCTACCATACCTCTCCATTCCCAATGCATTAACTACCTCAACCAACTCTTGGAATAATTAAATGATTGGGTGTGTTATCTCTAAGGTTGTTTGACCTTTTACCTTAAGATTTTTTGATTGTGATGAGTTTTTATTTTTAAATTTTCACTTTGTTTTACACCTTATTTTTTGATTGAATGCCATTATTGTTTTCTTTTAGTCTTTTGAACCATCAAAATCTTCACTCATTTAAAGCCATGAATCTATGTATGTGCAAGAGGTTTTATATTATAGATTGGACTATTAAAACTGGCAGCATTTCTTAAACTGGCAGCATTTCACGAACTGGCATCATAGTTTCAAAGAGTATTTTATTAAAAAATTGTTATTCATAAGTACCATGGTATATAAATGAGATAATGAACTATGGTTATATTCATGTTATTCGGTACTTGGTATGAATATGCCTTAAAAGCACTCCTCTCCACAAAATTATGAATTTTATCGTGTCATTCATGGGCTTGTACAACTCTTTTCATTATGGAATTAAAAGCACTCCATGCAATGAGTATTAGTACTAATCATGGCAGGGTCGACATAATTCATCCTTTTTCCCTAAAATATGTCTCGTTATTTTGCCTAAATTCTCTGGCGAACTGGGAGAAGAACATTCAGAGAGCTGTTTTTATACTATCAACGTCCATTGTTCAGGAACATCGAAATTAGGGTTGAAACAACAAGGGTTTGTTTTTTTTTAATTCTAAATGTTCGTATTTTAAAAGGGCCAGGTTATATTATATAAGTTTCTCTGTGTTTGAAAGTGAGCTGCTTCAGTATAAATTCCCTTTTAAAGAATATAGTGTGAAGGGGTTATGAAAATGTCGAAGACAACAGAGGAAGAAGATCCAGATTTGTGGTAAAAAGAAAGCCAGGAGGCTTAATTTGCAGGTTGGAGCCAAATAATACAGAGTGGATAATGAAATTTCCAAGATCAGCTAAATTAATGAAGAAGGCCGGATGGTTTACCTTCTGTGAGAAATTACAAGGTTATCACTCACAGGTAACCATGTCTTTTATTAAAAACTATAAAGATGAAAAGGTTCAGATTGAAAGCTTAACAGTTAGGGTAAACGAAGATTTTGTTGCTGAAGCAATAGATGTTCCGGCACAGGGGGAGAGATGGTTTAAACCACAAGATTTCCAAGGAGATTACAGTGAGTTTTTTATGTCAGGATTCAAGAAATTAGATTGGAAAAACGGTATCCATGTGAGCAAAATAAAGCCAAGTTGGAAGATTCCTTTCGAGATGGTACAACACTATATCACATGCGATGGCCGGTATGACAGGGTGCTTAAATGCCATTTAAGGTTGCTGATGCACCTTAATGGAGGTATACAACTCAATCTCCCATTTTATTTATTAAAAAGCCTTCAAAAGATGATTTCAAGGGTTTAGGGCCATCCAGAGCATACTGCTCGAACAGTCTATCATTAGGGTTTGATTAAGCTATTGATTTTATCACAGTTGCATAAGGAAGGACGAACCTGGGAAGCTCTATTGATAGAGCTAGGGTTCAAAGAAAACCCTAAAGAGAAAGGAAAAAGGATGATGGAGGACTTAGACCAGCAAACAACAAGTCACAAAAAACCAATTCAAACCGCTGAAGAAGAAGGAAAGGATATTACAGAGAAACCAATTCAGGAAGGTTTGTGTCATGAATCTTCATTCACAAATGAAAACCCTAAAAAACTGAGTGTTATGCTAAAAAATATAACCTCAAAAAATGAAATTCGTAATCAGCTATTGAAGATAGAGAACAGGGATATGAAACCAAGGACTAGGTTAAGAAAGAAGCTGCAGATAGAGAAGAGATCAGCACATGAAGATGGCATGGAAATTGTGATGATAGATGACACTCTCAGTGAAGAAACTGTACATACATCTAAGGATCAGTATTGTGTAGATATTGAGAAATTTATTGATATTCAAGGAGTTGCAAGGTCTATACCTGAAGCCTTTTGCACAAACAAGCAAGTTAATTCAGAGGATTGCTCAGCATCAAGGACTCTACAGGAAGAAGAAGTCCATATGAAAGAAGAAGACCTAGAAATATCTCCAGAACTTAACCAAGTTAAGAAGTCTTTGCAGACATACAAAGAACAAACTAAGTATCTGCAAAACATTAATGAAAAGTTGATGATAGCCAATAAAAGACTTCGAGAAGATCTGGAGGATAAGGAGATAGAGTATCAAAAGTTGTTGACAATATCTAAAGATATTTTAAGGAAAAAAGAACTATTCAGAATCAGCTTGAACTCATCAAAGCTCAGAATAAGGAGGACAACAAAGATGCTGAATTTGCCAGATTGCAAAAGCGTTCCCAGGTTTTAAGTGATTTAGCTATATTAGCAGAGGCTTCCAAAAGTCTTTAGAGGTTGAATTGTAGTTTGCTTTTGAAGTAATGTTGTTTATTGACATATGTCTTTTTTATATTACACTTGTACTTAAACACTGTTTAAAGGGGATTGACTTCCCTATTTTTGAGAAGGCTCGATCCATAGAAGTAGGATCTTATAGTTAACTTAAACAAACAAATTTTTGTATTTAAGGAGAGTCTCTAGATGAGACAGGGGGTAGCAATTGGAGTTATGAAGATCCAGTTTTGATAACTTTCTGTATGACATGAAATACTCTACATCTTCAATACAGGTTCTACCTTGATATGAGTATGATTATGATTTGTCTGTGTGTCTTATAAATTGTGTTTCTTATGATTTATCTTGTATATGGTCCATTGAATCCCATTGCAATGATTCTTATGTTGAAATACAATTATCTTTTAAACTTTTAAAAAACAGAGACAGTCTCATTTCATAATTTCATGATCGTAATTCCTTTGATATTGGATTTTGTATCTTGTTTTATGTTATACAGTTCTTTGATGATTGTGTGATTTTCCTATAGCTTTGATTACATACCAGCCCAGTTTTTCATTTTGACTTCATTGAATTATATTCTTGAAAAATATTTCTTTAAGCTTGAACCCCTGTAGTCTAGGTTCAACTTTAGGGATAACATCTTCTGGCGCCGTTGCTGGGGACGGAGAAAGGAAAGGACATCTTCCCTGGGTAATCAACATTATTGTGAAACTGATTTTGCAGGGTGAACAAAATCAGTAAGATCTGTTATAGACTACATCTAGTCACCTTTAAAAATTTACAGTGGCTTCAAAAAAGATAGGAACTCGAGGAAATCCCCCATCCCCTTTAAATCCAGGAGTCTCAGATCCTAAGCAGTTGTTTTTTTTTTACTAAAATGGTTATAGGCCTTTTATATTTATCTTCTGGCTAAACAGCTGCCAGTAGCATTACATACAGTGATTCTGATCCAAAATATGCATATTATCCAGAGTTACGGGCATAGATATAGTAGCTGAACCCTTTACAAAAGTTCTGGAATTTGCTAAGCAGACATAGGAATTCAAAATAGCGTATACATAGTAAGGGCAACTAGTGTTGCAGAGAAAGAACCCAGCAAAGAGGAGGGAGTTCAACGTTCTGTTTTTGGAGTCTTTCCATGCTCCTTGAGCATTGCTTCTACCTTCTTTTCCAACTCTACTAGCCGGTTTCCAAATCCACCTGAGATGTTTGCTAGATCCTTCATACTCGTCATATTGTCTTCGAATATCTCCTCCCTCAGCTCTTTGAGTTCCTGGTTCATGTACTCCTAGCGACTGGTTCTGGTTTTTTGCATTCTGATCTGTTTGGTCTCCAGCTTGTGAACAACAGTCTTCAATTCGTCCAGATCAGTTTGAATTTGAAAGAGTCGTGCCTCTAAGTTGGAGGACGAGCTTGCTGCCATTGCTAGACGTGGTCTGCACTCCTCCAGCTCCTCTGCGTGTGTTCTGAAAGCTGCCCAGCGATTCCTTCAACGTTTGACAGAGACGATTGCATTTAGCAATGGGAGGGGGCTTCCTGATATAGGCCCGGTCCTTATTTTCCTTCAGAATCTTGGTCTGGATCTCATCGATTGCCTTAGATCTTCCTTGCTGGGGACGAGTCTCTCTGGAGGATGTCGATTGGAGGCATTTTCCATTGATCGCAGGGCCTGTACTTGGAGAGCATGGGCCATGTGACCTGCTCTGATCAAAATTTGTCTTGCACATGAGCATACGTCTCCTCGATTTCCTCAAACTGCAGGCTGACGATGGGGAATCTTCATTGACTGAAGTCAATTTGCTCTCATTCTTATCTTGGGCGGATCTAAAATTCATCTCTCCACTGTCACTAGGGGATGGGCATGTGATTTTCAATTCCATTAACCAAAAGAACTCCCTTGCTCAAGGAGTCTCCAATATTAGCTTCATGATCTACGATTTGGTTGAGATTCCGGAGGACATGGTAGCACTTTACTTCTTGGAAATCTTTCATCTGAGTTGTGATTTTCTGGTAGTAGTGGGCCAAATCCATGCTATTAGGGGCCTTCTTCAGATTGAGAGCCTGAATGATGATTCGGGAATCACCAATGATAGCCATCTTATTAATGGATCACCTTCTAGCTTGATTCAGGCCTTGCCAAATGGCGAGAATTTCAGCAGTATTATTAGTATTTTGACCTAGCCCCCAAGAGAAGTTGAAGACAATTTTCCCTGTATTGTCTAGCAGGACTCCTCCACTTCCCGCAGGTCCGGGATTCCCTTTCGAGGCCCCATCCACATGCATAATATGCTCATTCAGAGATGCTCTCCATTTTATAAACTCTTGCTCATCTAACCTGATTTCCCACGGAGAGTAATGCTTAGAAGTGTTCTTGGTTCTTGTGAGAAGGGAAGGGTCAAGCCCTTGGAACCAATTGTACTCCTCTTTGTCCAGGTTAGCTTCATTGGTGATTTTTGTATTTGAGGCTACCAGCTCTCCTATCAGCGCCTTTACTTTGATTTCCACTTGGGTCAACGTATCTGTCATGTACCTAAAAATTCTATTATTACATTCCAGCCACAATTTCCAACAGAGGATTTTTGGAACCCACATCCAGCAATGCTTTAACAACTTCAGCCTGGAAAAGGAAAAGGGGGCAAAGTCAGACCAGGAGGCAAACAAGGAGGAGATGGAAGGGGGGAGATCCAGGTTTAGCTGAGCAAGAAGGATATTCCAGAGTTCTAAAGCAAAGGAACACTGAAGGAAAAGGTGGGTTGAGTTTTCTTCATGGCAGGCATAAAGAGGGCATCTTGAGGGCCCTTCCCATCCTCTTTTTAGGAGGATGTCCCAGGTTAGAATGCTGTCATGCAGGAGGGACCCGTAGAAGAGATCTATTTTGGGGAGGGAGGGATGGAGCTAGAGGTTTCTCCACACAGAGGGATCTGGGGCAACCCATGGAATGGATTTTAGGGCTGCATAACTAGCAGCAGCAGAGTAAAGGCCTGAGGAGGAGCCCCATCCTCTTTTATCCTTCAACTTAATAGAAGTGGGGGAGAGTCCTTAAAGAGCTTCTAATAGGGAGCAAGCTTTGAATTCAAGATCTTGCGGGACAACCCCCAGGTCCCACTTGGTCCAAGAGTCATCCGGGCCCCATCGAGATAAGTCCCAAAGGGTGAATTTGCTGTTCGAATGAAGCCAGTTTTTTATGTTCTCCATTCCTTCCAAGGCATTTAGGGGGGACTGCCCTAGAATGGAGTCATCCCATAACTTGATTTTGGATCCATTTCCTGGAATCCAAGTGAGATTGGAGGTGATCATATCAAGGGATTTAAGACAGAGGGAGAGAATAGGAGAGCCTTTCCGAGTCCTGGGGGGGCGATCCAGGCACCACTCTTTGTGACCGCTGAAGTATTTTGTTCTTAGGGCTTTGGAGCTCCAAGTTGTTTTACCCCTTATCATTTTCCAAAGGATCTTTCCACCCATGGCCAGATTCTGAGTGGCCACATCTCTGATTTGCAGCCCTCCTTCCCATTTAGGGGCTTTGACCTTATCCCAGCTGACAAGATGCATTTTCCTTCCTTTATTCCTACCCCCTTCCCAAAGAAATTTTCTCAATAGATTGTCAATATCTTTCACTATTCCTTTCGGGGCTAAGAGGATTAAGGCCTGGTATACTGGAAGGGAGGTAAGAACTGAGTTTATTAGAATTGTTTCACCTGCTTTGTTTAGCCAAGAAGCCCCCCATGCCATTATTTTGGCCTTGAGTTTGTCCACCAGAGGCATCCAAAGGCTCCTTCTGGGAGCTGCTTTCACAAGCGGAATTCCAAGGTATTTTATGGAGTCCCACGTGGAAGTTCCTTCCATTTCCAGCGTCCTGGATATATCAGTCATTTCAATGGGGGGGCAGTTCTAGCCATATATTTTGCTTTTCCTCAAACTGATTTCGCTACCTGAGACTTCCGTGTAAGCGTCCAGCTCTTTCTTGAAGGATCTTGCCATGGTGAGATTAGCCTGACCCAAGAGAAGGGTATCGTCGGCAAATTGGGCATGATTAATTCTCTTCACTCTGGGGGTGATTGTGAGCCCCATTAGAGAGCGCTGCTGAAGGCTCTTGTTCAGCTGGAAGCTAAGGACCGACGCTTGAATGACATAGAGCAAGGGGGATAGACGACAGCCCTGCCTCAGACCCCTAGAGGTGTGGAAAAATTTTGCTGGTCTCCCGTTTACCAAGGGGGAAATCCAAGGTCTCGAGATACAGGCTCTAATCCAGCTGATTAACTTGGGATGAAAGCCCAGTTTGAACATAACAACAAAGAGAAAATTTAACCGAACTTTATCAAAGGCGTTGGCAAGGTCTAGTTTGACTATCATACCTTTTTCCTTCCTTTGGCAGCTTGAGTGAATTGCCTCTTGGACCAGAATGCTGTTGTCCTGAATTTGTCTGTCTTGGATGAAGCCCCCCTGGTTCTCCGGGATGATCCCGGGGAGGACTTTTTTTAGTCTGTTTGCAATAACTTTTGTGATGATTTTGTACCCCGTGTTGCAGAGCGAGATAGGGCGAAATCTGGAGAAGCTTTGGGCACCTTTCTCTTTGGGAATTAATGCTAGAAAGGAGGAGTTAGTGCTCCCTCCTATTTTGCTGCAATTTTGAGATTTCCTAACCATTTTGATCAGATCCTTCTGGATAATATCCTAGTAGGCTGTGTAGAATTTGGCCGTGAAATCGTCAGGACTTGGAGCTTTGTCAGGGTTCATTCCATGGAGAGCTTTGTTTATCTCCTCGGTCGTTATAGGGGCGATCATCTTTCTGTTCTCTTCCTCATTGATTAGCGTGGGGATCACATTCAATGGGTAGCGATCCAGACTTGGAGAGGCTTCTAAATCTTCTGTAAACATATCTTTATAGAAAGAGTGGGCTGCATACTTGATTTCTTCAAAATTATTGAAAGTTTGGTCCTAAAAGTGAATTTCTCTAATGGTGTTGTGATTCTTTCGAGCTTCTGCTTGCTTGTGGAAGAAAGAGGTATTTTTATCACCATCTTTAAGCCAAAGACAGCGCGCCTTTATTCTCCAGTATTGCTCTTCTCTTCTCAGCACTTTATGAAGGGCCTTTTGCAAATCGATCTCAGTATTGAGCAGCTCTGGGGTGATCGTGGCGTCCTCCATCAGCAGTTGGTGGTTGCCTAGATCACGTTGGGCTTTTTTCCTTTCAAATATAGGGGAGGGTTGGATCTTAGCCTAGTTTTTAAGGGCTGCTTTGAGTCGTCTCAGCTTTTCTTCCCAAATGAAGAAAGGTGACCCTGAGACAGGTTTTTGCCAAGTTTTCGAGACCAGATTATAGAAGCCAACCATGGTAACCCAGAGGGGGCTGAAGCGGAAGGGGATAGGGCCCAGTTTTTCTCCAGGGGTCGGTGAAAGGGATATAGGCTTATGATCTGAGGTGCAAGCCTGGAGGATTTCAGAGTTTTCAAAAAGCCCAAGAGTCAGGAAGGATGTGTGAACCAGGAAGCGATCCAGGCGGGCAGCAATGTGCCCCGGTCCCACTCTTTTATTAGTCCAGGTGAACTTACCGTTGCTGGGCTTAATATCCTCCAGATTCTAGTCCATTATGATGTCTTCTACCCACTCCCGGGCTGGGTCTCTTACAGAGGAACCTCCTTTTTTTTCTGAGAGGGCGAGAGTTACGTTCATATCTCTAGTGAGAACAAGATTGTCACGCAGGTTGGTGGACAGGAAGGAATTCAGCAATTCCCAACACTCTCTTTTTTTCGAAAGAAGAACCGGGGCGTAGATGTTGAAGAGGCTTATCTGATGCCCCATGTCTCGATGCTGAAAGTTTGTGAAAAGCCAATGGATGGTGCGATAGTCCTCTAGCAGTTCTAGCGTGGTGGAATTCCAAAAGGTGGCTAGACCTCCTGAGGCTCCCCTAGCGCTAACTGCTCTACCTTCTCCTTTTTTCCAAAACTTTTTGCTGGCCTGGATGGTCTCAGGATCCTCCATATTCGTCTCCTGGATCAGAAGTATCTCCGGGGAATTCATTCTAATGAGATCTTTGATTGCTTCTTCTTTAGACTTACTTCCCAGTCCTCTGCAATTCCAGGAGACAAACTACATTAGGATTCGGAGGGGGGAGGCGTGGCTCCTTTCGAATCCTTGCCTTTCTTTGAAGATCTAGTTTCCATCATGTCCGGGATGGTTTGCTGGACTCTTGCTGTAACATCCCTGTATGATTTCTCCTCCCTTTTTTTTCGTTCCGGTTTCCTTCCTCTTGGAGTCTTTTTAGGGGTTCCAACCGAGCTGTTGGTCTCTGTGGCCCCCTCATCTGAATCAGCTCCGGGTTCAGAGCCTATGGTGGTATGCTCATCATCCGATTTCAAATATTCTTTTGCCGTAGGGACGCTCTTGTCCTTAGCCGGATCTTTTGAAGGAGACGTGGATTGGGAAACTATCTCTATGGTTTCTTTCACCGGTTCCTTTGATGTTGCTGCGACTTCTTTCAAGGGCTCCTTCAGAGGTCTTGAATTCGCCGATGGCTGATCTTTCGCCTGTCCAGGTCTTGGATCTTTAGTTTTTGGGGGTGCTTTGCTTTTCTTAACCTTTTTCCATCCTTCAACTTCTTCCTTCTCTGGGGTTTGGATCTTTGGACAGTTCCTCTGAAAGTGCCTGTGTTCTTGGCAGGATCTGCATTTAAATGGGAGGTGTTCGTAGTCCACTTTCTGATAGTGAGTCTAGGTGCCCACCGTTAGCTTCACTGCTTCGGAGAGCCCTGCCTCAAGGTCCACTTCAACACATATCCTGGCACAGTTGTAAATGGACTTGTTGTCTTCCTTATCAACGAACTTCCCTATTCCATTTCCTATCATTTGCAGCGCTTCATAGTTCCAGCAGTGGACCGACAGGTTGGGCAGCCTGACCCATACTGGTACCTCCTTGGGAAAGTATACCGTGGGATCCAAATCCGGCGTCCAGCGGTTCAGATACAGCCCCTGGGTTCCCATAAAGTATGGGCCATTTCTGAAGATGAGATCCTTGTCCTCCTTATTTATAAATTCGAAAAGAAAGTAGCCACTGCTCAGGGGGTAGCAGGTGACTCCTTGCTTGAGATGCGGCTTCCAATTTCTTTGAATCCAGTCGTCGGTGGTTTTTTTCGAGGGCCAGAGCCCCATGAACTGGCCGACTAGACCTCTCTCTAACAGAGCAAGGGCAATCTTAACCGAGGTCGTCTCTAGCAAAGTGATTTCAGGGATTTCTTCAAGCTTTTTAATGAATTTCGGGACCGAGAATGGAGCTTTCCGCTTACCTCCGCTGGAGACCAGCCTCCTGAATGCGTCCATCTCTGATGACGGGGGGGAGGGGGATCCCCACCCCCTGGGGCAGCCATTGCTTGTTGCAGCCTGAAAACCCTAGCTCTCCTCTAGCTCGCACGCGCCCAGTCTGGCGATATTCACTGGTGTTCCAACATCGATGATGATGTTATTCCAAGGGGAAAGGGATTTTATGAAAACTCCACAATATTACCTTCATCTAAATGAGTTATATAATAGACTGATAAAATACTGTAGGAAAGACTTGAAACTCACTACACATCATTAAAATCAGATCCTAAGTAGTTGTTAAAGGAGGCTAGGAGAAATTTAATTTCTACTTCATCAGGAAAATTCAAACAACCTAAAGCTTTGGAGATCCCTGAATCCTCATCTATTCCAGTTCCTTCTTTTGACCCACATTCATAAAAAGGAAGAGAAGAGTTAGACCTGTTATTTACCCCTTCCCAAATTGACAATTTCCGTGTCTTTACAAATCCTTTGCTGTCAGAGAAGGTTAAACTCGAAGCATTGCAAATAGAAGCTTCCTCTTTATTTTCAACCCATATTCCTTTGGTTAAGACCATCCCATTGAATCAATCAAATCCTGGTAATTTGTCTCCCTCATCACAAAAGTCAAGCAGCCTTCAGTCTAATACAAATTTAAACATTTCCAATCCTAGAATGGCTCAGCCTCAAAATTGAATGGCTGCTATGGTAGCAGCAAGATATGCCCCACTTGTTTTACCCCAGCCTCTCAATGCTCTCCCAATAGGAGATTATCAAAAGTACCTTCCAAGATTTAATGGCCAGGGAGATGCTACTGCAAAAGAAAGCTGGAATACATTTTGTAGTTATGCAGACAATCACAATTTTGAACATGAGGATGTTTGGATGAGATTTTTTGTTCAAAGTTTAGATGGTGAGGTTAGAAAATGGTTTAGGGAATCACCACCAAACTCTATAGATGGCATAGATGCTTTAGAAGAAGCATTTATGAGACAATGGGGGGACACTAAAGATTATTTGTATTACATGACAGAGTTTGGATCATTAAAGAGAAAAAAGGATGAAGTTGTGGGAGATTTTTCCAAAAGATTCAATAAAATGTACAGTAGGATTCCAACTGAAATAAAACCCACTGAGACAGCAGCAAAGTTAACTTATGCAAACTCATTTGATCATGAGTTCTCTTTACTATTAAGAGAAAGAAAATATGTGTCACTTCAAAATATGTAAAATGCAGCATTAGAAGTAGAGTCAAATATTTTGGCCTCAAATAAACTCAAAGAGGAAACAGAACATCAAATTGTTGACAAAAAGGGTAAAAAATAAATCATTACATCCAGCCATACAGGAAGATCATCAGATAGCAAAATGGATGAAATGAATAAAATCATAAAAAAATTGTCTGCTAAGATTGAAAGGTTGGAAATGGGAAATAGAAATCAGAATAAACCCATACCTGAAGGTGAAAGAAATCAGAATCAATTTAGAAGACCTTTTGCTCCTAGGTTCTTGCCAAGAGAAAGACGAAATAATGATATGCAGAGAGACAGATGACAAAATGAAGAACAAAGGATTCAACCTCCTTTTCAAAATAATAATGTCAGAGATGATAAATCATATGAAATATATGAGGGGGAGTTAGATGATTTGGAAGAGCAAGAACATAATATTAGTCAATTTGATGGTGATTCTTCCTCTCATTTTCTGACTAGATCTAATTGTGAGTATGCTACAGAAATATATCATTATGAAGAAGATGATTATCAGATGTCTATGCCTGAAGTTTGTCAAGAAATACCACAAAAATCATATGGTCTAAGATCAGGGGTAAAACATGCAGCACAAGCTAAAAAATTGGTGAAAGCTCATCCTATTAAACAAAATATCTCTTCAAATTAGAAACAAATTGTAAATGAAAGAAAAGATGAAGTTGTGAATGCTGAGGAGGTGAATAAGGCTGTAAGTAGTTTCAATTTCGAGCATGAGCTTAATAAAGTGAAAATCCTTGTACCTTTAACAGAGTTGATTAAGAGTAAAGTTTACAGGGAAGCAACTTTTAAAACTTTTAGAAATGTAGTGAATTCTACTCCTATCCCATCCGATGAGATCAATTTACAAGATGAAAAACCTACTATTATTGTAGGGTCAAAAACTTTTGATCAGCCTGATGATAATTCAGAATATCCTCCTCCTTTTAATGTAACCTTTTCAATACATGATCAGCTATTGCATAATTGTCTGCTAGATTCAAGAGCTTCACATAACCTCATGCCAAAAGTAGTCATGGAAGCTTTAGGACTGAGTGTTACTAAACCATACCATGATTTGTACGCATTTGATTCTAGGGCAGTGAAGTGTATTGGGGTAATCAATGATCTGGTGGCGAATTTAACCCAGGTACCTATGAAGAGTGTATTGATGGATATAGTTGTAGCAGATATTTCTCCTAAATTTGGTATGTTATTGTCTAGATCCTGGGCAAAGAAAGTGGGAGGAACTCTGCAAATGGATCTTTCATATGCTACAATTCTAGTATTTGGAGGAGAATTCAGAAGACTTTACAGAGAGGTACAGATGGCATATTTGGTAAGTGATAGTAGACACCCTAATAATCATCCGATCTATTCAATTGATGAAAATCTTGGTTCTTGTATGTTGCAATTAAATGATGAAATTGGAGGGGTTTTACAAGTACAAAAAGATATTCCAGTTCAGGTAAAGAGAGAGGAACCAGATGGATTGTGGTAGATGTATTTTGATGGTGCATAAAGTAAAGAGGGGGCAAGAGCAGGAGTGTTATTGATTTCAGCTGGAGGTGAGGTTATTTCCCTTATGTACAAATTGGAATTTAAAACAACAAATAATATTGTTGAATATGAGGCTTTGATTCTTGGGTTAAGAGCAGCAAAATACTTGGGCATTAAAGAACTTGTTGTATTTGGCGACTCCGAATTAGTAATTGAGCAAGTAAAAAGGGTTTACCAAGTAAAGCAGTATTTATTGAAAGTTTATAGGAATGAGGTTTGGGATCTAATTGAAAATTTCTTTATAGCCTTCAATATAACTTTTGTCCCAAGAGAATATAATGAGACAGCTGATTCCCTAGCTTTAGCAGCAACTTATTTCAAAGTTCCAAAGGTAACTCATATGAAATACCAAATTGATGTAAGGTTCAGACCCTCTGTCCAAGATAATATCAAACATTGGAAAGTTTTTAATGATGATCAGGAAATAAAAGAATTTCTGGAATTAATAGGTGAATTTTCAGATGATATAGTTGATCATGAACAAGATTCAGAATGGGTAGAAAATGAACCTTGCAGAAATAATTCAATTGCTGATCACAAAATTGTTGAGTTAAAAGGGAATTTCATTCCTAAGGGACTTGTTCCGTTAGAAAGATTGTTTTCAAAAGATGATACACTGATAAAACCCACCCTGCAGACTTCTTAGGAGAATGTTATGGAGTATAATATTGGTTCTGAAAATCAGCCTAAGATGACAAAATTGTCAAAACTGTTGTCAGATGAAGAAAGAAGAAAATATATTGGTTTGATGAAAGAATATAGGGATATTTTTGCTTGGTCATATCATGATTTAAAAACATATGATACTAGCATAATTCAGCACAAAATTAATCTAAAACCAAATACTAAGCCTTTTAAACAGAAGCTTAGAAGGCTTAACCCAGCATTGTTGCCAGTAATTGAAAAAAGAGGTAAAAAAACTACTAGATGCAAAAATTATTGTACCTCTAAGGTATTCATCTTGGGTTGCGAATTTGGTGCCTATACGTAAGAAGAATGGAGAGATAAGACTATGTGTAGACTTATGTAACTTGAATAGATCTTGTCTCAAGGATAACTATTCATTGCCAAAAATAGATCAGATTTTGCAGAGGGTTGTAGGATCTCACAAAATTTCAATGATTGATGGATTTTCTGGTTATAACCAGATTGCAGTTCAGCTGGAGGATCGAGAAAAAACAACATTTACAACTCCATGGGGAACCTTTATGTATGAGAAAATGCCCTTTGGGCTTATGAATGCAGGTGCTACTTTTCAGAGGGCTATGGATATAGCTTTTGTCGGTGAAAATGAAAAATTTGTAGTGATATACCAAGATGATATCACGGTCTTTTCCAAATCTGATGAGGATCATCTTAAACATTTGAGACAATTTTTTATTAAATGCAGAAAGTTTGGTTTATCATTAAAACCAAAAAAGTCTCACTTTGCTTTGACAGAAGGCAAATTGTTAGGGCATATTGTTTCTGCTAAAGGAATAAAGATAGATCCAGAGAGAGTCAAGGCCATCTTAAAAATCAGTATTGCTAGAAATAAAAAAGAAATTCAATCTTTTATTGGAAAAATCAATTTTTTAAGATGGTTTATTCCCAATTTTGCAGAAATAATTAAGCATATCACTGAGATGCTTAAGAAGGATAGGGAGGTTAAATGGTCTAACCAGGCTAAACAATCATTTGAAGCTATAAAGCAGGCATTAATAGAAGCCCCAGTATTGATAGCTCCTGACTATACAAAATATTTTGCAATTTTCTCATTTGCATCAGAAGACACTATAGCTGCTATATTATTACAAAAGAACTCAGATGATTTGGAACAACCAATTTCATTTTTCAGTAAAACATTAAGAGACTCAGAGCTGAAATATAATATAATGGAAAAGCAAGCATATGCATTAGTTAAAGCTCTTAAATTCTTTAGAATATATGTTTTACATTCTAAGGTTTTGGCATATGTTCCAAATTTAGCAGTCAAGGAGATTTTAGCACAGCATGACAATGAAGGAAAAAGAGGCGGATGGATAGCTAAAGTTATGGAGTATGACGTAGAAATTAAACCAACAAAGTTCGTAAAAGGCCAGGGATTAGCTAAACTTCTGATAGAATCAAATTGTCAGGTTTTAAACCTTCATGTGATGGCAAAACATTCAGAGCAGGTTATGGCAACAAAACACAGTAAGCAGCAGGTTTATAACAGGTATGGTGAGTCTGATTGGTATAAAGATATTGTATATTTCCTTTTGTACTTACAATGCCCTCTGGAATTGAATAGAAATGAATGCAGATCATTAAAACTAAAAGCAATGAAGTATGTTTTAATAGATCAGATTTTGTACTGGAAGGATCCGGGAGGAATATTGTTGAAATGTTTGGAGAAATCCGAAGTTGATGCTATTATTTCAGAATTACACAGTGGAGTTTGTGGAGGGCACAAGTATTGGAAGGCAATTGCATTTAAAATTCTAAGAGTAGGATATTATTGGCCTGCCCTTTTCTCAGATGTGTATCATCAGGTTAGATCATGTGTGGAGTGTCAAAAGTTTGTAGGTAAGCATAAACTTCAGTCCTTACCTTTGAAACCTATTTCAGTGAATGGTCCATTTCAACAGTGGGGTCTATACTTCATCGGTGAAATTCATCGTCCCTCTAGTGGACAACATAAATGGATTCTAACTGCTACTAATTTTTTCACTAAATGGGTGGAAGCAGTTCCTACAAGGAGAGCAACTGAACAAGTCATAATTACTTTCCTTCAAGAAAACATTCTGGGTAGATTTGGATGCCCTAGGAAATTAGTTACTGATAATGCTCTTGCTTTTAAATAAAAAAAGATGGTAAACTTTTGTCAAGAAAATAATATTAACTTGAAACAGTCCACACCATACTACCCACAGGGAAATGGATTAGTAGAATCCAATAATAAAAATATTGTAAACAGTATCAAGAAAATGCTATTTGAAAACAAAAGGAGTTGGGATACCAAACTAAAATTTGCTCTTTGGGCTGATAGAGTAACAATTAAAAAGTCAATTGGGACACCTCCTTTCCAATTGGTATATGGAATTGATGCTGTTTTTCCTGTTCAATTAGTGACCCCAGTCATTAAGTTTATGCGGGAAATAAAAGAAGAACCAGATGATATAAGAAGAAGAATGTTTCAGATAATTCAGTTGTAGCAGGAGAGAGAAGCTATCAAGAATACAGCTGAGAGACATAAAATAAGAATGAAGGAAAGCTTTGACAAGAAAGTTAAAAAAGAGATGTTTGCAGTGGGTGACCTTGTTCTCAGGTGGGATGCACGAAAGGAAGAAAAAGGTAAGCATGAGAAGTTTGAAAATTTATGGATAGGGCCTTTTTTAGTGATAAAAATCCTTGGAAACAATACTTTTGTCTTACAAAATCTGAAGGGTGAGGAGATTGCAGGTCCAGTCAATGGACGTTTCTTAAAGCATTTTTATACATATTGAAAGACAAAGTGTTATTGTATATATTCAATGTATATATCATTTTTGCTTTAAATAAGACTCCAACCGAATAAGACAGAAATGACTTTAGCAAATTTTTGAAGGCACTGGTCAACATGTTTTCAAAGTTTCACAGGAAAACTTTGTCCCCAAATGGAGCCAGATGTTATCTCTAAGGTTGTTTGACCTTTTACCTTAAGATTTTTTTATTGTGATGAGTTTTTATTTTTAAATTTTCACTTTGTTTTACGCCTTATTTTTTGATTGAATGCCATTATTGTTTTCTTTTAGTCTTTTGAACCATCAAAATCTTCACTCATTTAAAGCCATGAACTTATGTATGTGCAAGAGGTTTTATATTATAGATTGGACTATTAAAACTGGCAGCATCTCTCAAACTAGCAGCATTTCTCAAACTGGCAGCATTTCACGAACTGGCAGCATAGTTTCAAAGAGTATTTTATTAAAAAATTGTTATTCATAAGTACCATGGTATATAAATGAGATAATGAACTATGGTTATATTCATGTTATTCGGTACTTGGTATGAATATGCCTTAAAAGCACTCATGTCCACACAATTATGAATTTTATCGTGTCATTCATGGGCTTGTACAACTGTTTTCATTATGGAATTACAAGCACTCCATGCAATGAGTATTAGTACTAATCATGGCAAGGTCGACATAATTCATCCTTTTTCCCTAAAATCTGTCTCGTTATTTTGACTAAATGCTTTGGTGAACTGGGAGAAGAATATTTAGAGAGCTGTTTTTATACTATCAACGTCCATTGTTCAGGAACAACGAAATTAGGGTTTGAAACAACAAGGGTTTGTTTTTTTTTAAATTCTGAATGTTCGTATTTTAAAAGGGCCAGGTTATATTATATAAGTTTCTCTGCGTTTGAAAGTGAGCTGCTGTAGTATAAATTCCATTTTAAAGAATATAGTGTGAAGGGGTTTTGAAAATGTCGAAGACAGCAGAGGAAGAAGATCTAGAAGTTGTGGTAAAAAGAAAGCCAGGAGGCTTAATTTGCAGGTTGGAGCCAAATAATACAGAGTGGATAATGAAATTTCCAAGATCAACCAAATTAGTGAAGAAGGTCGGATGGTTTACCTTCTATGAGAAATTACAAGGTTATCACTCACAGGTAACCATGTCTTTTATTAAAAACTATAAAGATGAAAAGGTTCAGCTTGAAAGCTTAACAGTTAGGGTAAACGAAGATTCTATTGCTGAACTAATAGGTGTTCCAGCACAGGGGGAGAGATGGTTTAAACAACAGCATTTCCAAGGAGATTATAGTGAGTTTTTGATGCCAGGATTCGAGAAATTAGATTGGAAAAATGGTATCCATGTGAGCAAAATAAAGCCAAGTTGGAATATTCCTTTAGAGATGGTACAAAACTATATCACATGCGATGGCCGGTATGACAGGGTGCTTAAATGCCATTTAAGGTTGCTGATGCACCTTAATGGAGGTATACAGCTCAATCTCCCATTTTATTTATTAAAAAGCCTTCAAAAGATGATTTCAAGGGTTCAGGGCCATCCAGAGCATACTGCTCGATCAGTCTATCATCAGGGTTTGATTAAGCTGTTGATTTAATCACAGTTGCATAAGGAAGGACGAACCTAGGAAGCTCTATTGACAGAGCTAGGGTTCAAATAAAACCCTAAAGAGAAAGGAAAAAGGATGATGGAGGACTTAGACCAGCAAACAACAAGTCAAAAAAAACCAATTCAAACTGTTGAAGAAGAAGGAAAGGATATTACAGAGAAACCAATTCAGGAAGGTTTGTGTCCTGAATCTTCATTCACAAATGAAAACCCTGAAAAACTGAGTGTTATGCTAAAAATATAACCTCAAAAAATGACATTCGTAATCAGCTATTGAAGATAGAGAACAGGGATATGAAGCCAAGGACTAGGTTAAGAAAGAAGCTGCAGACAGAGAAGATATCAGCACATGAAGATGGCATGGAAATTGTGATGATAGATGACGCTCTCAGTGAAGAAACTGTACATACATCTAAGGATCAGTATTGTGTAGATATTGAGAAATTTATTGATATTCAAGGAGTTGCAAGGTCTATACCTGAAGCCTTTTGCACAAACAAGCAAGTTAATTCAGAGGATTGCTCAGCATCAAGGACTCTACAGGAAGAAGAAGTCCATATGAAAGAAGAAGACCTGGAAATATCTCCAGAACTTAACCAAGTTAAGAAGTCTTTGCAGACACACAAAGAACAAACTAAGTATCTACAAAACATTAATGAAAAGTTGATGATAGACAATAAAATACTTCGAGAAGATCTGGAGGATAAGGAGACAGAGTATCAAAAGTTGCTGACAATATCTAAAGATATTCTAAGGGAAAAAAGAACTATTCAGAAGCAGCTTGAACTCATCAAAGCTCAGAATAAGGAGGACAACAAAGATGTTGAATTTGCCAGATTGCAAAAGCGTTCCCAGGTTTTAAGTGATTTAGCTATATTAGTAGAGGCTTCCAAAAGTCTTTAGAGGTTGAATTGTAGTTTGCTTTTGAAGTAATGTTGTTTATTGACAAATGCCTTTTTTATATTACACTTGTACTTAAACATTGTTTAAAGGGGATTGAGTTCCCTATTTTTGAGAAGGCTCGATCCATAAAAGTAGGATCTTATAGTTAGCTTAAACAAACAAATATTTTGTATTTAAGGACAGTCTCTAGATGAGACAGGGGGTGGCAATTGGAGTTATGAAGATCCGGTTTTGATAACTTTATGTATGACATGAAATACTCTACATCTTCAATACAGGTTCTACCTTGATATGAGTATGATTATGATTTGTTTGTGTGTCTTATAAATTGTGTTTCTTATGATTTATCTTGTATATGGTCCATTGAATCCCATTGCAATGATTCTTATGTTGAAATACAATTATCTTTTAAACTTTTAAAAAGCAGAGACAGTCTCATTTCATAATTTCATGATCGTAATTCCTTTGATATTGGATTTTGTATCTTGTTTTATGTTATACAGTTCTTTGATGATTGTGTGATTTTCCTATAGATTTGATTACATACCAGCCCAGTTTTTCATTTTGACTTCATTGAATTATATTTTTGAAAAAGATTTCTTTAAGCTTGAACTCCTGTAGTCTAGGTTCAACTTTAGGGATAACAGGGTGCATAAGTCAAAATGGGTAGTTGAGAGTTTATGGGTTCTCTCATTGACATTTGGCTTAACACTATTGGCTCAAGGGTTTGAATAATTTCCCTCCCTATTCCTTGTGAAAATCATGCCCCCATCTCTTGTTGCATTGCATAGTGATTTGTGGGTATTTTATTAAATTGCATATTCACATGATGTCTCAATTTATATTGTGCTTGGATTGCACGAGAACCATAGGCATCGATTTTAATTGTCGATACATAAAACACTAAATCGAAGGCAGGGCCTTGGCCTTGAGCTCCTCACCATGATTTAATAACAATATTTACATCATTTACAATTTAATGTAGTAGGGTCAAAATCAGGATATTACAGTTGGCCATTTTGTATTCAAGAGCAACAAGAACACGTGTTTGACTAACAAAGAGTTCATATGGATTGTTTGTAGGGTTGCATTTGTGAACAACACAGATGTCACGGTCTGATATTTTGTTTTAAACTAAAACGAGTATTTTTTTTGTATTAAAAATTTGAGTGGCTAAAGCTATCAACCAATTTACAAGTATGTTGATGATTACATTTCCTTCATTCCAAAACTGCTCAGGTTTTGAGAAAGTACAAATGGAAGCTCCTTTCGTATGGAATTTGATGCTTCAAGTTAGGCCTATCATTCAGACTTAGCATTCCCGTGGGAAGTTGGCAGCCCCGATTAGCTTTAGAATCCTCCTTCTTATTCAATTCTCGAAGAATATGAAAAAAGGAAACAGAGTCAAATTTAGTCAAAATGAATTGAATCCTTTGCATAGTCCCATTCAAGGAAAAATTGCTTAAATGTTTATCAGTATTTAGAACTTTAATTAGAATTTATGAATCTCCAAATATTTGCAAATCTTTGTGTCTGGCTTCCTTCGCTAGCTGATAAGCTTTTAAAAGAGCAAGTATTTCTGCTTGATTATTCGTGCTTTGTCCTATGCCCCAACTGAAACTAGTTTCTAACATTCCTCCAGGATAATACAACATACCCCTTGCTCTGGCTATCCCCAGATTTCCTTTGAATGCTCCATAGAAAAAAAAAACTAATGCTTTATTTTGTCTTTGCCACCATTCTGAAAATTCCTTTTCCGGTAGTCTCATTTGCCATTTTTATTTTATAAAGGGTTTACCAAAATTCTTTTGTAGTTTTTCTTGTTGCGAAGAACCAATCCATTGGTATTCAATTGTTGAGGGGTCAATTTTAAATTGATTTCCCACTGCTTTCGGTAGCATAGCCTTTGCTTTTGGTGCTACAATTTCTAGCTTCGTAAATCTGTTATTAAAAATTATATCATTTCGAGCAAGTCATATTTTCCACCATATGAATTTTGGGATAGATTGCCAAATATTACTCCATCCAGGACTAATTGAATCGTTTCTTGGATATCTGGACTTCCAATTTTAAAAAAAATAACAGTTTCAATGTTCACAGGGGCAGACACTAGTAAACCTTTAAGAATTAGCACCAAAGCATGTTGAGTGAAGACGCAGTCAACAAGAAAATGATCTGAAGTCTTTGCAGCAAAATGACATAAACAACATATGAACAGGCCGTAGAAACCTCTCTTTTCTAGATTGTCACCAATCAACACCTTCTTATGTACTACCAACCACGTGAAAAAATTGACCTTAGGCACACGTGGATAGCTCCAAACATATTTCCAAAGTTTATTTGGGTGCGTTGAAGGAAAATGGTTTTGAGTTGACTGCGATTCGTTTTGGAGAGCAGAGTATCGTAGAGCTGCTGTATTTTTACCATATTTTCCCCATCCCCAACGGTCCTTGATTGAATGATGAATTGGATCTTTTCCTATCAACTCTGTCAAAAACCAATTTTTTGAGAGTTAAGCCATTTCGGTAGTTCAAATTGACAATCTACCGAGTTTCCTTTGCTGTCCCATTTTAAAATATTGACTAATTGTAATAGCCCTTTATTAACAAGCCAAAACATGATCTCTGTGAGAGAGGAATTAGTTGATAATGGAAAATGTCCTTATATACTATCTTCCCACAAAATAATTTTTCTTCCATTTCCAGGAATGCGATATAGTTGCTTTTGGAAGAATTCTAGTCCTCTTCAGCATAAATTCCAAGTTAAAGATCCTTTGGGAATGTTTACAGCCTGAAGGTTTCTCAATGTTCCTCCCAAGAGGTATTTTTTCCATAATACTTGACTAACCGGATGTTTACGGTCAGAGAAAAGTTGCCACAAAATTTTTCCTCCTTTAGCAAGATTTGTCAAACCCAAATCTCTGATTTGCAGGCCACCTTCTAACACAAGTCTTTTGACTATGTCCCAATTAACTAGATGCAGTATATTCTGATTTCCTTTGCCACCACTCTAGAGGAAATCTCAAATAAGTTTGGAAATATGATCCATAATTGCTTTTGAAGCTAGCAGAAGAGAATATTGATATATTGGAAGAGCTTCCAGAATTGACTTGATCATTATAAGCTTCCCTGTCTTCGTGAGCCATTGTCCACTCCAAGAAGCAATTTCTGCTTTTATCTTACTAATTACTTCCAGCCAAAGAGAAGGTTTGTTTTGTCTTAAGGTTAAAGGAAGGCCTAGATATTTGATCTGATCCCAAATGTCATATCTAGAAATTTCTAAAAGATTTGAAATATTCAAGATAGTTGAATGATCAGTGTTCAAACCATACACTGCACTCTTTATATTGTTAATCATAGCACCTGAAATGAGACTGAAGTTTTGCAGAATTCCTTTAAAATCTCTTTCCATCTTGAGCGAAGCCCCTCCAAAAAAGAGAGAATCATCAACAAATAGAGCATGGTTGATAGAGTCTACCCCTCTTGCGGACTTAATGCTCGAAATAATCCCTGCTTATTTTTTTGTGGATAGTTTTATGCTCAGAGATTCAACCATTAGAATATACAGGAACGACAAGAGTGGGCAGCCTTGAAGAAGACCCCTGGTTGCTTGAAAAAAAAATTGTTGGTCTTCCATTCATTAAAGGAGCTATCCAAGGTTTATCTCTACAAGCTTGTATCAAATTACAAATGCTGAGCTAAACCCAAATGAACGGAGGAATTTATAAAGGAAGGACAACCTTACCCTATCAAAAGCATTTGCCATATCAAGTTTTATTAGCATTCCTTTCTGATGTCTTTGAAAGCTAGATTGCATGGCTTCCTGAACTTGGATCACATTATCCAAGATGTGTCTCCCTTTGACAAACCTGTCTTGAAGAGAGGAGATCATATTTCCTAGCAAAGACTTGATCCGATTAGCTAAAAGTTTAGAAAGGATTTTATAAGAAGCATTGCAAAGAGATATTGGCCAAAATCTTTCAAAAGTTGTTAGATTAACTTCTTTAGGAATTAATGCTAGGAAAGTGGAATTGGTGCATCCACCAATTTTAGCTTTTAATTGAAAAGTTTTGATCATCCTCAAGAGATCTTTCTTGATTACTGTCCAACACGCTCTATAAAATTGAAAAGAGAATCCATCTGGTCTTGGGGCTTTAAACTCCATTGACCAAATAACATCAATAATATCATCTTCCGTAAATGGCTCCATGAGTTCTCCATTTGTCTCCTTACTAACCAAAGAAGGAATGTTAGATAAGAATTCTAAGTTTAAATCATTCCCTTTTAATCCAATTTCACTAAACAAACCTTGGAAGTGTGTTTCAGCTGCTTGCATTATTTGAGCCTGACCTTTAAAAATTTGTCCATCGGAGGAGGAAATTTCCAAGATGTGATTGTGAGAGAGTCTTGCTCTATACTACCTGTGAAAGAAGGAAGTATTTTTGTCTCCTGCTTGTAACCAGATGCTGCGAGATTTCAATCTCTAGTATTCTTCTTCCTTTTTGAATGCATGAAAAAGGTTGAATCAAGCTTGTTGTTCTTTTTCTAATTTAGCTAAGGTTATCCATGTTTCATCCATTTCCAATTGGATTTCCATTAAAATTTTTAACGCCTCTATTCTATCACTGGATGGAGATTTCACATTTTGTTTAGCCCATTCCTTAAGAGCAAGTTTAGTGTATTTTAATTTTTGTTCCCATACAAAATTTGGTGATCCAGTTACAGGCCGAGACCAAGCCTGTGAGACGATATTCATAAAACCATCACAATCTTCCCAAAGTGGGCTAAACCTGAAAGGAATGGGCCCAAGATCTTCTTCCTCTTCGAACTGTAGCAGAATAGGTATATGGTCTGAAGTTAATTTCAGAAGAATGCTAGAAGAATTTTTTTTTCTTTCCAAAAAGGAGCTTTGAACCAAGAAGTAGTCTAGTCTTGTTGAATATTTGTTGCTCCTACTCTGTTCTTGGTCCACGTGAATCTGCCTTTGTTTGGCTTAAAGCCAATCAAATCCCATAATTGAATAAAATTCTCAACTGTTTTTAACATTGGGTCCCTCCCACAGACTCCCCCATTTTTATCTTTTGGATCTAGCGTGATGTTGAGATCGCCAACCACAATCACGTTTGATGGTAAATTTTCATCCACATACTCTGCAAGAGTGTTCCAACATTCTCTTTTCTCTTGAAAATTGACAAGAACGTACAGATTAAAAATGGACAGAGAAGTCTTACTTGCAAGGGGTCAGATTTCAGTAAATATCCAATGCCGAGTTTTGAAGGAGTTTTCCAAAGAAAAAATATCCTCTGCCCATGATGTTGCAAGTCCAACAAATGAACCCCTTTTACTCACTGCAATCCATGCGTTCTACTTCCAATTCATTTTACTTGATGAGAGGAGAGTTTCCTCAACAACCTTTGTCTCTTGGAGCAAAAGGACATTAGGTGAAGACATTTTTATGAGATCTTTTACAACTTTAGCTTTCGAAGGATTTCCCAGCCCCCTGCAATTCCAAGAGACAATGTGCATTATTTAAGTATGACAGAAGGTTGAGGGCATCCCTTTACATGTCTAGCCCAAGTATTCCTACCAATAGACATCTCTATTGTGGATTGACTGCTCTGTATCTTCAAGCGTTCATCTTCTTCCTCTTGAACCTTCTTTAGATATTTTCGCCCTTTTTTAGAGTACCTCTCTAGACATTCTTCCTTAGATGATTCAAAATGATCTATGGGTTGATTTTTTTCCATATCTGCATATGTAGGGGAGGAGCAAACAACAGGCGAACTAAGATCCTGAGCAACTGAAATTTCTTCCCTTATCAGTCCTTGAGATTGTTGGACTTCCCCCTCCTCAAGCATTGGAGCCTATTCTTCGGGATTGCTCAACATTTCAAATTTGTTTTGAGATATGATTTCCTTCATAGTTGTCTCATTTTCATTCTGCTTTTGTCCGGTGGGATTGCTTCTCGACTCCATTTCTCCTCTTTTTCCTTTCGATCTATTTACTTTCTTTTCTGTACTTGTTTTTTGGGCTTTAGTCCATTGTTCTCTCTTCTCTTTGTCAGCTTCCTCTTCTGCTTTCTTCTTACACGTTCTAGCAAAATGACCATATCCATGACAATTCCTACATTTGAATGGCACTTGCTCATAATCAAGCTCTTGCACATGTGACCAGTCTGCTACTGTCAACTTAATTGCTTCAGGAATACCTACCTCCAAATTGACCTCTACACATATTCTAGCACAAGAATACTGGTCTCTTCTTTCATCCCTATCTATATACTTCCACAATTTGTTTCCTATGGCTTCTAAAGACTTCAGGTTCCAACAATGAAGAAGAAGATGTGGAAGTCTGACCCAAACAAGAACTCTTGAGGGAACATCTTGACAAGGATCAAAGTCTGGTGTCCACTTATTCAGATACAACCCTTGAGGGCCCATGAAGTATGGACCATTTCGAAAAATTAAATCTCTATATGTTGAGTTTTCAAATAGGAATACATAGTATCCCTTGCCTACCAGATGACTTCGTATGCCTGCTGAGATAAGGGGTTTCCAATTCCTCGGAACCCATCCATCAATCGCATTAGGGGATGGCCAGAGGCAGGTAAACTAACCAATAAGTCCCCGATTTGCAATATTCATAGTTGTTCGACAAGGATGTTCTGCAGGTAAATCCACCGAAGGTATATTATCCAATTTCTTGACAAAATTATGCTGATTTGGACTAAGTTTCCTCTTGCTACTTGCAGCCACCAATCTCCTGAAAGCATCAATATTAGAGGGAGGGGAAGTATCCTCTCTTGCTGCCATGACTCTCAAAGTTCTCACTCAATCTCATATTCTTGAAAAATGCACACTCAATCGTATTGAACTAGGGTAAATCATTACAAGAAGCTCTGCAGCTCCTTTTCAAAAACCAATTAAGCCTGTAAAAAAGCAAAATCTCCTTGCTTGAAGATTGATCCTTCTCCGAAATCCTACAAAAAGTTTGCGCTCTCCTAAAAAATTCAAAAACCTGCAAAAAAACAAGAAAGTTCGCGTGCTTCCGTCAAGGTCTAATATTAAATGGGGTAAGGATCTGTCAATATTGGAAGTGTCTTGGGGGAAAGCAAATAGTATGACCAGAATATTTATATTGAACACCACGGGCATGTGTGACTTGTAGGATTGGGTTAGCGCGACTAATGAGCATTTCTTCAACTTGCGTAAGTACTGCAAGGACAGGTGGTTGGATTCCTGAGTCCATATTGTTTTCCAATGAAAAGCGATGGCCTTTTCTATCTAGAATACAACGAGAACATCTGTATGCACCATGGAACTTTTTTGTTGCAATGCCAGGGTAACATTCATTGCAAATCGAGCAGATTTTCATGTCATCTAGTTGGTCCATTTTTTTATGAAATCGTTGATGTGCATCATCAAGGGGGGTGTTGGATGGATTTAGCATGGGGGATGGAAGGGATGGTCCGTTGGAAGGTTGGGAAGGAGAAAACGAAAAATACATATCCATAGCTTGATGAGCATCTCTATAAAGAAGACATTGCTTCTTGGTGTTTTTATTTCTGTTCCATGCATATACAAGTCTTCTTCATGCATTGGCTTGTTCATTGTCATGATTCGGCATGATGCCTACAAGAAAAGCGTAAACTTGTTAAAGACTTAGAAGATTCATTGGTGGCAGGGACACATTTTGTATATGTATTAAGTGAAAAGTATATGGATATAAAGCATAAGATATAAAGCAAATGTTAAGTGGTTGCATATTGGGAACCAACCATGTACGTTAAAATAAAATCTATGGAGTAAATATATTTTTCAATTTTTAGCTTGATAACTGTAAGAAAGCAACAATATAGAAGACCAAAGTTTAGTATGACAAAGCATATATGAAAAAAAAGCAATAAATGTAATAATTGTTCTGTATAGAAGAATGACAAGTTGTGGTAAGAAAGAAGAGAACAAAGTTGTTTATTTTATAAATAAACATAATAGCAAATTAGTATTGTATTCAAACGCGACCATATAGGTTGCATCAACAATTTAGGTTCAAAATGTTAAGTGATAGATTGTACATTGGAACTATGAGACTACAAGATAGAACTCCTAAAATTGAAAACTATAAATGGAGTAAAAAAAAAACCTTGCTATGTTGAAGCATGAAGTAAGGACAAATTTGAGAATTGAGGCAATTCATTCCTGACAATTACGAATGCTTAAGTATCAAGTCAAAACAACTTATGTATTTGGATGTCTAGGTGAAGTTTCCAATTAAATGTTTTCAACCATCACAATTACAACCTTTACATGTGCAATACCACATAAGGTCTCTGTTCTAACTGAAAGAGTAAGAAGAAATTGTTTGTTTCAGATCTTTTGGGATATTTCAACAATTGATGCTGCTTCAGTTGAGAGGTGACATAGGTATTTTGCAAAAACGCCCATGAGTTGGTTTGCATCATCATAAAAATCTACGACACCATGAAGGTGTCTAGTGATATATTCCAAGTCAACCTTTAGTATGTATCAGTAGTCACATTCAAGAAACTCCCCATCACATTTACCACAATGCCAAATGTTTCCAAATTTGTGAGATTATTTTTTCATGCATTGTATACCATCAACAAAAAGAGGGCATGAAAGGAAATCAAATTCATCCATGTTAACATTTATGATGGTTGCAACAATAGAGTACCAAATATCCTTTTCAAACGGTTCAAGATTTTGTAGCTCATTGATGGTAATGCTTTTATAAGGAGTAGAATGAGAGGCATTGAATTTTCGGCTCAAAGATGGTGATGGTGAACGAAATCCATTGTCATCAAACCATATTTGGAGAAGGATAGTTTCTTCAATATTTGGGTTTATAAAAAGATTAGTGTTCGAGATAGTCCCAACAATTTTTCCATTAAATTATGTAACACGACTGCCTTTGATTTCTAAAATTGGAGGAGTATCTAAACCACGAAGGTTAGCAAGCTCAGTTCCTTCAATTTGGCAATGCTCTCCCCAAAAGTGTTATGTCAATACTATAGACTGACATGTCGCGGAGTCCAACGGTGTGTCGTACAATCTCTACACCACCCATTTTTCGTATGCTTGATGCAGGCGAAACTGAAATTACAAGTCCAAGAAGGTCAACCATGGAATTGACAGGTATAGTTTGGATGTCCTAAATAGTTTTAAAGTTAAAGCAATGTAAAGTTATTAAGGGGTATTTATCTAAGCATGGTTGGATGGTTGAGGAGGAACCTAGGAAAATCTCATGATGGCTTTTCAAATGGTTGGAAAACTGGCTTGGATGCTTTGACTGTGCCATTTGATACTATGTACACTACTCCTGTTTGTATTTGGTCGTACAAAGAGAGTGCCAATTCATTAAATGTGGAGATATGTATTTCATCGTGTGAAGCATTAACAAGGTCAAATCCGAACACTTTGCCAGACCCTCGTTGGTTTCCATTTTCATGAATGTTTGTCTTGGCAATAACTCGACCTTGAATGCTCCAAATTTTGCTAGAAGAGGCAAGTGATGTGAATGGGATAGTCGATGCAGGCGAGGCATGGTTTTCATTTATTGAGGTAGGGTTCACGAACAAAGGGGTGCAAGTTTGGAGCAATCTATTCTCTGGAACATAGGAACTACTCTGTGAGGGAGAGGCTATAGCTAAGTGGTAAGATGAAGGGTCTCCAATAATCAGTGCATCCACTATGACAACCTCAAGTGCAAGCAATGTGATAGTCCCAGTAAGAAGAACTATTTTAGAGAGTAATGGGAGACAAAAACATGTGATGCATCAATGGTGTGAAATTGATTAAGTGGGAAAAAAACAACAAGGAAATGAAACATACGTTACATTATGTACACCGTTGCATGTACAATGGGTGACTTTGATTATAGTTCATTATTTTAGCTCCCCATATTCTACAAGACTATTATATATAATTGGAAGTAATAGCTCATGCTTGTGAAGGCTGCCTGAGATAGAAATTTGGAACCGAATAGTTGATGAGTTGAGTGAGTTCACTTGGTTTAATGTGGAAACGTGTACTAGCAGGAAAAGGTTGACAACACCATTGAGCAAGAGTGAAATAGCATATTCAATTAGCATAGTCTCCATAAGGTGATGGTTGTTCTTTCCAGTGGAATCAAATAGGGCATGACAAACAAAAAAATCGCAAATGATATAAACCTTCTGACGTTTATTCATTCAGACATATAGAAATGAAAGTATAGATATGAAAAGCGACAATGGTCATTCGGTTTGAAATCCACAAATAGAATGGAAATTTTATACATAGAAAGAAATAACTACAAATAATATGTGCAATTTTAAATTTGCATTGCGCATGTGTGTAGGAAACACTTGCACTCGTAGCTTTCATTTTGAATCCTTATGGAGAACTCTACTTTGCGTTTGTTTTG
The DNA here is from genome assembly GCA_001517045.1 of Pseudotsuga menziesii. Lineage (NCBI taxonomy): Eukaryota > Viridiplantae > Streptophyta > Pinopsida > Pinales > Pinaceae > Pseudotsuga > Pseudotsuga menziesii. The sequence continues at coordinate 171,351 of LPNX010657381.1, read as the reverse complement.
CATTTTATGCATTGCCAGAGATGTTGTTGCATAATTTTTTTTTCATCAATTACTCTATATATTTTGAGTGGCCTTGAGGTGAAGATGTTGTCAACACGACATATGCGATTATTCAGAGTGAAATAACACATGCTTTGTCAGTGTGGATTGAATGTTTTGGAAGCGGTCATGTTAATTGTTTTCTATGTTTTGGAGGCGGTCATGTTAGTGATATATGTAAAGCTTGAGGATTGACAGGTGTCTTAGGTGTTTTGATTCTATTGTCAACTGTATGGAAGATAAGAACAATTTCCCCTAGTAGGGTAAATACCATGTTTCAGGACTACTCTTACCCATTCCAAAATAACATTTACAAATAGTTTGCAAAATGAAACCCATAATTTGACAATAAATATGTAATAATTCAGACCAGCAAGAATTCCACTGTCAAATCTATGTAAGACAACATATATTTGTTGTAAATTAATAATAAACATCGTATAAATCACAACTAAGCAACTTGTAAGTAAATACTACATTTTTAAACATTCAAGATTAAAATTCCAATTGCAAGAAGAAGATAAATTCAGAGCCACAAAAATACCAAGTAAATAATTTGTTACCACAATGAATATTGAAGACATTTAAGCAGAGTCAAGAAATACCTGCAAATCTAACAAAGTGGCAAAACCTATGGTGTAAATGAAGGGCAACAAAAGCAATAAGCAAACCGAATCCAATCAGTACCAAATATTGGTTATATGGAGTTTTGTAAAAATGTGCAAAGCAAAGGCGGTGCAACAACAAACCTGGTAAATTGAGAATTTTGACAAGATCTTCAAGATCCTCGTAAGCTGAGACACAGTTAAGACATAGGCCCATGTCTGAAGCAAATGACAAGCTTTCTTGCATTAATGGAGCAACAATACATTGATGAAGCATTAACATAGAGCATTCATGTCGATGAAGAGACATTGGCGAAGTGTTCTTCATCGACTCAAGCGGTAGTGAAACCAAACCGCGATTAAATTGATCCCACAAAGTCTGAGCCTAAACCCACAAAGGCCCTCAGACTAAAAATTTCGCAAAACCCTCGGTCTCAAATCTTGGCAAAGGCTATGCCTAATTCAAAGAAATGAATTGCAGTGAAGGACATTGGCATAAAAGATGGGCCTGTCAATCCAGACATTTGTCCAAAAAATGAAATTGACCACCAAACATGCATGAAAAAATGCAGTGAAATCAAACAACAACCAAATTGACCCCACAAACTTTGATCCTAAACCCACAAAATCCCTCGAACTGAAACTTCACAAAACCCTCGTCCACAAATCTTGGCAAAGGCTATGCCCAATTCAAAGAAATGAACTGCAGTGAAGGACATTGGCAGAAAATATGGGCCTGTCAATCCATACATTTGCCCAAAAAACAAAATTGACCACCAAACATGCATGAAAACATGCAATGAAAAAAAACCGCGACCAAATTGAACCCACAAACTCTGAGCCGAAACCCACAAAAGTCCTCGATCAAATTGACCCCACAAACACTAACCCTAGACCCACAAAATCCCTCATACTGAAACTTTTGCAAAACCCTTGGCATTAAATATTTGCAAAGGCTATGCCCAATTCAAAGAAAATAACTGCAGTAAAGGACACTGGCAGAAAACATGGGCCTGTCAATCCAGACATTTTCCCAAAAAATTAAATTGACCACCAAACGTGCATGGAAAAAATCTGTCATGACATAAGCCCATCAATCCATTCATGTGCAGGCCCTACCATTTAGGGCCACAGATAAAATTCTAGTCAAAACACGCAAGCCACCTGCCAGCAAAACACCCAATACACCTGTCAACCCGCCTGTGCAGCAAAAACCAGTTAACATGAAAATTAATAGATCCGTAAGAGAAATGTGCAAGAAAATCAATAGATCCACAATGATAAGGTGAAGATCCACACTTGATCTAAGACCAACGAATAAAGAAGAAGATGCATAGATCAAAGATCGAAAATGAGTTCCACAATGCGAAGTTGAAAGCTTTTTAAAGCTATGGAAAGTTGAATTGCGGAAGAAAAGTTGCGGGAGGAAAAATATGGAAGCCTATATTTGGAAAAGTGGGAAGGAGGATCTGCAATCTGATTGCAGAAAGGATTGTTGTGGCTACAAGTTTGCGGAAGTCCATTTTTGAAAACTGAGAATTGCAAACTTGCAATCCGCAATTGCGGAAAGACTGTTGTAGAAAGGCAATTGCAAAAGGGAAATTTGCGGAAACATGGTTGTGGAAAGAGATTTGCGGAAATATGTATTGCAGAAATAGTGTTGCGGAAAAGGAGTTTGCTGAAAAGGAGCTTGCGGAAAGGAGCTTGCAAAAAGGAGCTTGCGCAAGTGTAATATGCAGAAATGGAGTTGCGGAATCTCAATTGTGGACAAATTAAGTTATGGAAAGAATGAGGTTGTGGATGGCCTAGTCTCCACCTGGTCTCCTTCCATTCCGATGAAAAATGATCAAAGCGGTTTTGTCACAAAGGCACTCCCTTGTTCCGGATGCCGCAAACACCATTGATCCAGTGACAGGTGAGATGATGAAAGGAGAATCCTCTGATATGTATGGTGTATTAGTCTGGTCTTTTGTATTCGTTTGCTTCTTCCTACGCAACGGGGGCTGTATCTCTGACAAAATCCTATGAAAACTGACAAAATCCTGCGTTAATGACAAATGAATTGGGACTATAGCTTCTCTGACAAAGATAGGTAACACTTGTCCAACTACCATTTGTCAAAGCGACAAGACACAACCCCCCGTTGGGTGTTCTACTGAAATATGGAGAGTGAAGGATTCAACATGCGGCAATAAGAGATAATGCAGCAGAGTCCTCGACGCAAGAGAAATCCTAGATGGATCACGAGACAAGTGTTTAACTACCATTTTCCAAATCGACGTCACACATGTCGATTTGCAATTAGACGGAGCGACGAGGAATCTCCTGAGACTTTGTCTCCATTGTGTAACGCCTTCAGCATAAATATATAGGGGTAAGAAAGTGTAAGTTTGAATATGTGGGTTAGTTTTTTAGAAGATATTATAATCATTATTTGGTGTATGAGTTTTCTTTGTTTGTGGGATAAGGGACATTTTTTTGCGCAGTAATTTAACTACTAAAGTATATAGAGGTGTACATATTCTACCTTCTGTGGATTTGAACCTATAATTTTTTAGGAGGAAACACATGCTCTTAACCATTAAACCTACTCTTAAATTCAAATAATTTAAAAAAGATGTTTCCATTGGTTTTTTCAGATGGGGCTTTGGGCTTGTCAACAGCCTAGTGGTGAGTGTGGAATTGGTGTTTGTCTCAAGCTGGTTGTTTCTCACTACTTCAGGGTTAAGATGGGAGGTGGCCTAGGCACTAATACCAGAGCTGAACTCTTAACTCTTTGGGTCGTCTTAAAATTTGTCATTTTCAAGAACATTTCTCCTATCTAAGTGGCGGGTGATTCTTTAGTAATCATTGACTGAATCAAATGTAGGAATTCTCTCTCAGTATTAAACTTGGATGGTTGGATGGGAAAGGTTAAAGACCATCTTTGCAATTTTCAGTTTCTCTCCTTTCACAACATCTTTAGAGAATTCTATAAGATGGCGAATAAGGTGTCGAAGGAGCTTCTTGGTCTTGATGAAGGTTCCCTACATTTTGAAGAATTGATGGAAAAAGACCAAATTTCCAATGGCTCCTTTCATGCGTATTAACTTGGTGATTGAGGGAGGGTCCACTTCCATTTTTTAGTGTATTATTGTGATAATTGCTTAGGCATATATTGGTCTTTTTTACTTTTACTTTTACAGGTCAGACTTGAAGGCGCACTCCTCCAACCATTTGAGATGATGATTTCAAGATCTTGTAGGCTATGTTATTGCTTGCATGTTTTCTCAACTACATATGATGTGGTTGTATGTGATTTCAACAGCCTTGTTGTCTTTTTGGGTTGTCTATTTTGTTTCATGTTGTTTTATTTATGGGTTATATTTTGTAGATTCAGTCGATTCTTTGACTTTGTCAGTCTAGGGGGTGGTGATCTTGGTGTTGATAGCCAGCACCATGTTTCTACTGAGGATGGTTTGTACATGTCTCCACTATTTGGGTGTTTGTTCGGACCTCTATGAAGAGTTGTTTTGAGGCTATTTTTTGTTGTGACTTTACGGGTTGTTGTGGCATGTGTATTTGTACTTCCACTGCCGATGTCTTTTGTGTTTTCATTGTTTGGATATGGATGTTTTCCCTTGATACAGGGAGGGATTTGAACTTGGGACTGGCTTTGTTATACTTTATCTTGATTCTATATATGAATATCAAATATACAAAAAAATGTTAAAAAAATAGTTTAAAAAAATTCAAATATATAGGGATAAGGTATGTATATCTTCAATTTGGATCTCTTGTATCATAAATAAATATTTCATGCACCAATTTGATATGTAACTAGATCATGACCTTAACAAAATGATTATTATTATTATTATTATACAATGTAAAAAGATTTAATTACAAATATTTAGAACCATTATGATTATATATGTGTCCCAATTAATGATATACATATCTTTCCAAGCCTTTGATTTATAGCTTATTTATGATTTTCAATTAAATTTACCTTTTTACTTAGAAATGAAGTCTTGTTTTATTTTACCAAATCTATGCCTTAATATCACTATAACACGTTCCAAAGAATGTTTATCAATGAATATGTATTAGATCATGTACCCCTAGCTCTCAACTATAAACATTTGCCATAAAAAATATTTAAATGACACTTGATATTATACTTTAAAAGTTCAAGTGATGTATGTGTTAGGCCTTACTCTTGTCGAAGGCTTATCCATGGCACTTCCTCTCTAATTCTCTCTCGTCAAATGAAGAAATTTGAGAAAGTTTTGCCAATCCAAATTGGTTGAAGGTGTACACATGACCTAGTATCCATTGTATGAGGGTTTTGAATGGTTGAATATTCCATTCTTGAGGGATCATTTCTATAAGGTCTTCCAATTATGTGTGTGTCTACCTTTAATGTCTTGTGACCTTGGCTTCTTGTGTCATTGGGCAACGCTCCGCCAATTTTGTTCTTACTTGCTTTTGTAATAGACCACCAAAAGGATCAAGATTGCAAGAATATCAATATGCATCCCCTCCTCATTTATGGTTTGGGTAGTTACAGAGTGAATGAATGAGATGTTTGTTTACTTTCATGGTGATTATAATGTATTTTGATGGGATGTTTAGCATAATTTGATTTCATTGTTAGTTTTTTTAAATGTTGAATTACGTCCTCATAGAAGATACATATTTTAGTTTGGAAGCTTTCATTCTCTTCTTTCTCCCTATATTGTCCATCCCTCCTTCTTTATTGATATTATGTTATGATGAGTGAAGATTTCACTCAAAATGTACTAGTTAAAGAATCATATACACAATAATAAACCCAAAAATACTATTTAAAATAATACATCTTGTTGTAGTGGTTTACATTTTGGGCTGTTAGAATAATCAACCCATAGTTAGCTACCCTAGACATTAATTAATCCATTTTTGTCTTATTTGCCTAGTTTCCATGTTCCACCTTATGCAAATTGTCATCTACACATCCATAGTGGTCAAACTTGCTAATTTTGACTCATGGAGCGCTTGGAAAACCTCCTGGAATCAAATCTGCTTTATTCTTGGCCTCCTAAGCGCCCTTCTGCTTTTTTTGCTTTATTGCCTGCTTTTTCAGTGCTTTAAGGCAATAGGGAAAGTTTGACTAGGTGAAGTTAACTAGTTTTTTGTCCTCCACATCCTCCACTCTTTTCTCCTATGAAAAGCATGTATGAGTTGTCCTTCCATTACCTTTTAGCTTGCCTAATTGATTTTGCCAATTTGTGAACTCCTTGACAGTTTTGGAAACTGCTTTATGCACCTATGGGGGATTTGCTTAGATTTAGTAAGCCTGCTTTTGACTAGATTCGAATTGCCTCTTCATGCATTCAAATCCTTCATGTAACTATTTATTGTGGCAGCCTATGACTTCACAGGGTTGGCTATTGTACACTTATTCAATACAGTTTAGTGTTTAGCTCCATATTCAGTCTCTTTTGTGAGTGATTTTGCATGTACAATTGATAATTGTTGTGAGTGTAATTGTTTTATCACTGGGTTCAATCACTGGGTTCAATTTCCACACGGGCCTTAGATTTGCTTAATTAGTTTTTTGCTTTAAAAAGTAACTAACCTTATTATTGTGTTTAAATGACATTATTAGTTATGGATAGTAAGTGTGATTGCTCAATTGTAAATGATACTACATTAATATTTAGTGGTTTTTTTATATGATACTTGATATTTAGTGTTTTTTACATGTAGGCTTAGACATTGATCTTCATATGTATATGTTATAATTAAAAGTGTTATTGCATTGAGAGGCGCTCTACAGTCCAATATGCGAGATATCTTGTAACGTTTGTCAAATCTTATATGAGGGAGATCTTGTAACATTTGTCAATATGAGGGAGATGTTATAACGTTTATTAGTAACAAAATAATAAAAAATAAAACTGTTAATTATCCACCAAAATAAATGTTGGCCAGAAAAAAACAACCTAATATGGGGGAGATGTTGTAATGTTCCTACCTAACAAAACAATAAAAAATAAAAAAATTATTTATCCGCAAAAAAAAATGTTGGTTAGAAAAACAACACAATATGGGGGAGATGTTGTAAAGTTTTTACCTAATAAAATAATAAAAAGTAAACAATTGAATTATCCGCAAAATAATGTTGCCTTGCACATGTTTTTAAAACCATGTGCAAGGCCTCTAAACAACCCTTGGTTTTATTGTACATGGTTTAGGAGGGCCTTGCAAATGGTTTTAAAACCATGTGCAAGGCCTGCTAAACAACTCATGGTTTTATTGTACATGGTTTAGGAGGGCCTTGCAAATGGTTTTAAGACCATGTGCAAGGCTTCCTAAACAACCCATGGTTTTAGGAGGGCCTTGCACATTGTTTTAAAACCATGTATGGGGAAGATGTTGTAATGTTCGTTCCTAACAAAATAAAAAATAATAATAAATATTGTATGTGAAGCATAAATAATTTTAAATATTAATAATAAAAATATTATATGTCGACCTTAAATAAAAACACGTGTCTTTTGGTTTGAATCAAATCAATGATTATATATAGGACATACCAAAGTTGATAGGTCTTTGAGTGCATCACCAAAGAAAATTTTTGCATTTTGAGAGATTTGATTCCTCTCAACCCTTGATAGAGCCTATGATTTGGATCTAAGTTGATGATAATAAATAATGATGATTAGTTATATACTTAATGAGAATATTTTAATGTGTTATAAGTATGTGCAATCATACACATGTTTTTAATCGAGATAATAGAGGTCTTAGGCGTATTGTAGCGTTTAAGGATGTAGATATACTAAGAAACGTGATCCACATAATAAGCACTAAGAAAATATAGGCAAATAAATATTCAATGTCCAATGTCCAAGTGGCATCAAAGACTTTGTAATGACCAATATGATATTTTTTGAGCCAACAGGAGGGAGCCCAATTTAATTGGCCCCTTTGAATAAATGGCCTTTTAAGGATATTGGCTAACTTATTACCAAACATAGCAATAAAAACCAAATGGCATCGATATCTTCACTACCATTACCTATGAAACTTATCATGAGCTAGTATAGGAAATCCATTTTATATTAAAAAAATCAACATTGAATGGTCAAAGCTTGTAAGAAAGAGTTTTATAAAGTATAAGCAAAAATAATATTTTGATGTTATTAAATTTTGAACAAATGGAGGAAAAAATTTACATTTGAAAATGTGAGCGACAAGATTGAATGAATAAGAAAATAAAACCATCATTGGAAAGGGCCAATGGGAACAAAAGGTAAGGCTCAAGTAGGAAACTCCAATCCTCACCTTCAAAAGGATTTAAAAGGAGAATTGAAATGTCGAAATGCATTGATACCATAGTTAGCAAACATGCATTATTTTCCCATTACCTCCACTCATTGAAAAAACATTCCATAAATATGTGAAAGCAATAAATAGATTTAAGAGGCCAGAGAGGGGGCTTCAAAAATCCCTGAAAGAGAAACCTATGTGGGAAACAATTTTCATAAGACGTTAGAAATTTTGTGGGAAGTGAATGGTTGGAAAAGACTCAAATAAAATTAAGCAAAATATGTTTATAAATTTATTAAAGAAGTAAGCTCTGTATAGACAAAGAATATAAAATAAGTTGTCAAATATAAAATAAAGAGGATTTTTGGAGATTGCTATGGAATAATAAGAGCTTTGGTCACTGTGAGAGAAGGAAGAAGAAATTGTGAAACAAAGAGCAATTTGGTGACTATAGAGGAAGCTGAGGATTTTAATGACTATGGGAGAACATATGAGCAACTACAAATTAGAGAACAAGAGAATGGGTTTTGGTGATTGTGGTGGGGAGAAAGGAGTTTTTGTCACTGTAGAAGAAAAGGAGAATTTCATAACTATAGAAGAAGATGAGGGTCTAGGTGTTTGTACAAGAAAAAGGTGAGTTTTGAAAATTGTATAACAAAAGGTGATATTTGGTCATTACATGAGAAGAGGAGAGTTTTGGTGACTATGAAAGAAGATAGGAGCAAATGGAACAAGAAGGAAGGTTTAGAACAAAGAGAGTGATTTTTTCTTACTTTGATTCCAAATTCTTGAGTCAAGTGCTTCTTTCCATCTAATAATATAAAATCTAGAAACCATTTATTAACCTTGATGGAATTTCATGAAAGATTGTGTTTAGCATATGCTACATGTCCAAGATTTCAAAAAGTTGTAGTGTACCCTTAATAATTTTAAAATACTTAAGCATTCCTAAATAGAACCTTCATTGTAGATATAAGTTGAATTTCCCATGACCAAACCCCACATTCTCCATTACTGCATAGATCCTATCAAATTAGTCAACCATAAACCCAAACATTAAGCTATCTACAATTGATTTGGTCAAACATTATCATCTAGATGGGTTGGCCACCTTTAGCTGAGTCAAACACTCTACCACCTTCAATGTAATCGTGTTATTTGATTATCGTATGTTTTTGACATTATAACCCATATGGTGATAATGACCCCATGGATCATTATTCTTCCAATATGGGATAAGGTAACTTGTTATGCCCCTCTTCTCGTTGTGTTTCCACGTATGAAATTGAGACGAATCCTCCAAAAAAACCTAAACCAAACTGCAATCCCACTTCTCTAAACTACAATTATGGTCTAATAACAGCTATGCTTCCACCCAAATGATCAAATTTGCAATTTCAACAATTTATTATGCATTCTCAACTATTTTCATTTTACTATAGTATGAGTCTTCTCCCTAAAACTGAGGTGATATGAGTATCTTGCATACAATGCCAATTCTTCCACTCCCACATTAAGAAAATACAGTTAAGATGTGCATTGATATTCAACCCATTTAAATTAGTTTTCTCAAAGTTAATGGACATTTTATATGTTGTTATTTGTTATGGTAGCTACATGGACCATGTGTCTTTATGTACGTGTGAATACACATTTTTTTAATAAAAATGTCCATGAGTGAATAAATGCTGCATAATAAATTCTTGATTTTATGAAATGTATTAATGTACATTATTTTTTTCATATATACAATTTTCACTTGAAAAAGACGAGCAATGAAAACTTTGAATACTATTGTAAGGAAGGTATTGAAATGATTATTCTCGAGCAATATAATTACTTCTCGATGTTCATGTATTGTATTTCTACTTAGATTATTCAAGTTAGAGCCTAGGATAAAATTTCAAATGGAAATATCTTATAGAAAGCACTCTATTATGTCGGAATTCAATGTAATAACTTCAATCAACAAGCAACATCATTTCCCCTCCTTTTGTCCAAATTAGGTCCTTGCTTATTTGAAATATTATGCAACCATGGTTAATCTATACAATTTTGTGAAAACTTTAATTGTATATATGAAAAAATAGAAATAGTTTATTACGTTACATTTCGCATTATTACAATTTGTGTTATAATTATTTAACATCCATGTCATAAATATCTTAAAATGTTTATAAATTAACCAAACCTTCCTTAGTCAATGAAAGTAGAGTATTTTCAATTTCCCTACCGGGGTTCAAGTCTTCCTAGTATCATGTTTTGCCTATCTAGGTCGCTTGTGCTTGTCCTTATTCTTACTTTTACAATTGAGGTTAGGTGTAAATCCTTGATGAATTTGTCATAACAAATACTCCCACTTGTCACACTTTTGTAGTGTGGTCTAACTTGATGCATATGGAATTACACATTTTCTGTAGGCGAAACATACTATCACTTCCATCTTTGTTGTTGATTTGCAATAGTAGACAAATATACCAACAAACAACCTGGTTATTACAATATTCATGATATTCATTGGTTGAAATAGACTGTAAATATGCCCAAGGATTGATATGCAATTTATGGCTTTATGCTCTTTCTTATAGTATTCAATTGCCTAAAACAATAGACTTTAATAATGACCTCAGCCTCCCAATAGGTAGTGTTGTTGCTATGGGAGTTCTCATTTAGCTTCATATAAAGTCTTGCAAAATTTGGACTATAAAGAGAGTTGATTAAGTCTCTAGGAGCATCTTCATTTCCAACATTCAAAAATAGAAGTTATCATGATAAGAATCTTGCTTTGCATAGGTTTTACTCCTAGTGAAAGGCATACACATGTCAATATCATTGATTTCTGCACATGACAACTCATTCTGAACATTAATGAACATTGTTACCTAGTGGTAAGATTCCTATGGAATTTAATCATGCTTCCAACATCATCAATATAATTAATGTAGTCTATTGCTTCTTTCATTTCCTGAGCACAACATACAATATGTCAATCCCTATTACTCTACCTATAGTGTGGATCATTGTTTGAAAGAATGTTAGTGGTTGACTGCTCTTTTTCAAAGCTTGCACTATCTTCCATTATTGGCCACATTAGACAGATTGGAATGCAATGATAATAAACCCTTGTAATCCATGTGTTGCACACATAATAGGTGAATACTCATCTAACAATGATTCTCTCTAGAAAAGACATTTGAGCAACAAAAAACATTCTTCCACGTATTCATTGAACACACACATGCATTTTATCCTCTTTTCTTGGTGTTGGAGGATAGACAAGGTGAACCTTTACAATTTTGTTATCATGATAATGTTTATCTTACTGGTCACAAAAGGGTAACCTGACAAAAATTTTCCCGCATCTCTTCGCTTGATACAACATCATCATAATTCCCTAGTAGATAGGAGCTCATATTGGAGAATTTTCAATCAACAAAAATAACAAATGAAAACCGACATATGCACTATGAAAAATGCTCCTAAGTGTTTATTTTGTGAACTCATGTGCATTATATTCCCATTGACCTCTCCCTATACTTGTTCCCTTCATGGAATTTCTGGTCAGTGATAATTTTAAATGCCCTTCTCATAACAAACAAGATTATTACGAGGATATGCATATTATGTTGACTTTATAGATTTTTAATTCTAACAACACATGTTGTGCATTGGTAACTAGTTGGGTTTATTAACTACTTTCTCTTTTTGACACTATTGTTTCCAAAAACAGTATTTCTAAATTCGTTGGTGTAGTGAATCAAATTTTACCGCTCAACATTTTTCAAATAGTGGAGAGAGTACAGACCAAAACGATACTCCACCGACACATAAAACAATGAGAGATCTCATATTCTAATGTCAGCACCAAACCCTAACTCAAATGGACATTTTGCCCTACATTTAACGTACAATATCATTATTATTTTCTACTTTAATAGAACTATAGTTATTTCGGAATTTATTGAGCCAAAAGGAAAAACAATTCACTTCACATTTGATCAATGAGTTTGTGGGAAATATCTACCATCAAATTCCCATTAAAAGTGTTTAAAAACAAAAGCCCTCGTTAACCCATGTTTTCCATATGAAAATTACTCTTAATATTCTTAGTAAACTCTTTTTCCACAAATGAATTACTCTTGAATGCCCAGCAAACTCATTTTCCATAGATGTATTTCTCTTAAACACCCAACAAACTCATTTTCCACAGATTATTATCTTAAACACCCAACAAAATCATTAAAGACAACCCTTCAATGACCCATGATTTTTAAGATAATTTACTCATAAAATGCTTAGCAATGGAATTAGGAATGGAGATACTTGCGAACAAATGACAAACCATCTCGATGACGACATACACTAATTTCTCTTATGCAATTTTGGGTTCTAAAGAGAATTAAATCAAACATGAAAAAGTTCTATAATTCATCATGGAACCCATTAACTGCATAGATCAATACATCCACTACATCATCATTTCAATTCCAATTCCCTTTGTATCAACACATGATTTAAAAAACAAAGAATACACTTACTATGATTATTCTTTTAGAAAAATAGTTGTGAATGAGGAACGCTCCACCCAACTGTAGGAAAATGAGCTCATTACGCTCTCAACCCATTTGCCACCACCAAGCCAGGACTATGAATCTATCAGGGAAACAGTCATTGGTTTACTCTTCCATTTAGACCTTGGGGCAAACAACTCCCACAAAGCTAAAATTCTCCTATGCATAGTCAATTCAAAAGGTATTAACATTACAATCATGTACTAATGACGACAGAACTATACCCATTCGCATTGAATATGAAACAACACCAACAACTTACCAAAACCATGAGAAAAGTAAATCCTTTAGTGACAGAAGGGGAAACGCAAGCTCCAGTGACAAAACTAAATGACAAGCTACTAAACCAAAATCCCATCCAAGGTTTGAATGACAGACAATGGTAAAAATTCAATGACATTCTTTAATGATTCCCAAAATGAAATGTAAGACCAACTACATATTGATAAAAATAAAATTTGGATTGAGTGGAATGATTGGCAAGGAGAATGGATTTTTGGATCATGAATCGCAGACACCATGTGTCATCACCAAGAAGCCATGAACACCCCTACCAAAGTCTAATAACATCCATGCATGGAACCCCTATGCCAAGGTTAAGAGACTTAGGCTTGAGCATTAAATAATAATAAAATAATCAAGGTCGTGACAAGGCTACATACAAATACAAGGTCATGGCCACAAAGGATTATAAGACCCTCTCACACCTGTCCCTCTCATGGAGTCATAGTCCCCTTTCTCTTTTTAGTGTTTTGTCCTCATCCACAACCAACTAATATTTATTAATAAATAATTATTGTTCAAATACAATTACATGACTTGACCCCCAGTCATATCATCATTAAATTATATTACGAGCTTGAGCCTTGAATGGGGGTGTTACAAGTCACTCATGATTTATTAGCCAAAAAATTATGATTTGAATGGTTTAAGATGGAAACATTAATTTAAATATTTCCAAATTGGAGAAGTATGAACTTGCCACATTGAGACAAGAAGAAGCTAGAAGAAAAACAACTGTGACAAATTTCATGTTTAAAAAAGGACATGAAATATTCCTCCAATTTCACCGCTTTTTAAAGGACCTTAATAATTTACTGTACTCTCCCTTCTCCACCCAAGTTTTCCTTCTTACTCTAGTCATTATAAGTCCCTTGCTCAAGACCCTTCTCCAAGTAAGCCAAGTTATCTTAATGACTCTAACAATATATATCTTGTCGTAATATATTTTAAACTTTAACTTCATTAATGAAAATGTTTCTCTATTCATGATTAAAACTTTGATCTATTAACCTTGAGGTATGTTCATCTTCATGTTCATTGTGTTTATGTAGTGTACTTAAATATCATTTGCAAAGAATTTAAGAGAAATATATGAATAAGCATTGCTCCCTTTAATAGGTATGCAATCATTTCTTCATATATTGTGCTGCAATGGGACAACCTCCAATTGCACATAGCTCCAATACAATTATAATCCTTCACTAAACATTATCTATCTTCCCACCTCTATAAATAGTTTCTTGCTACCCATAACCTAACCACTAGTGGCCCCTATATTGATGAGCACCAACTACCCAATAGAACTTAATCATCGAGGATGACCCTTTTACATAAGTAACCACACAACAACTACCAAGTGGGCCTTATTTAAATAGAATATCCCTATACATTAATTACATGACTCCTAAGTACCCCTAAGTAGGGAGGTCAAAGTAAGACCCTAATATGGCCTCTTCCTTCAAAAATAACTTTGGCCTCAAGGTTGAAGGCGTGGAAATTGTTAAAAATTATTGATGGCTCCCATATGGAATCATTGGGTTGCATATCCTTCCACTATATCAATAGTTCTTGAATAATGCACTAGCATAGATGAGTCTATCTTTAGGCTAATGTTTCCTCTACCTATAACCAAACATACCCCTCTTCACCAAGTTTGACTTTGGAGAGGATGGTCTAAATGACAATTTCACCCTACCACTATCTTCAAACAAGACACATAAAGCACTAGGAAAATGAAGAGAGCCATTCTATATTTAACTTGTTAAATACATTAGAGGATTTTATAAGGCCACATAACTCGCGTATGATATTTAGGTGTCTCTTTTCCATAAGACATGTTTTCTTATAGGGTTGGAGATGGAGAAACACATGATCCCCTTATTCAAAGTAGTGTTATGGGTGATGCTAATCTATATATTGCTTCATTATATTTTTGAGCCAAGACCAAATTTCCCTTAAGTGTACAAACAGTGTTAGCACATGTGGTAAGATTGATATCCATTTATTGAATCTTGGAGGTGCTTGGTAAGTATGAGTCTAAGGAAGGGTGGTTTTCTCCATAGACAACCCTTAGAGTGACATTTCAATAGCATCATGATAGGTGGTATTGTGACACCATTCTACAAGGGGTGGCCACTAATCCCACTAGCCTTATCGATATAATGCAAATAATCTCAAGTAAGTTCCCAAGCACTTATTGACTACATTTGTTTTACCATGTGTATGTGGGTGATAAGTTGTGCACTCATTTTCAATTAGTCACCCAATAGTTTAAACAAATAATGCCATAAATTTTGATGAAAGTATGATAGCATTCCATCACAATAAAATTAGGCATGTTATGTAATTTTAAAATATAATATGAGAAGACTTGTGCAAGTAAGAATGTTTAAATAGGTGTTATAATGCACAAAAGTGGGAATTTCAAGAAATGTGGGAAACAACCACCATGAGAACGAATTTATTTCCTACTTAAAGAAGTCCAACTATAAAATCCATAAAAATGTCACCCCATATCACCATAGGGATATCTAAAGTCTACAATGCCAAGGGATCTTCAATTTTCACCCTTACTCTTTAGACATATTCGTGACATGTTCACATTAGCGTCCAATGTATGCATTCCCTTCTTCATGCCATCCCAAAATAATGAACACTTAACTAGTTCTTATGTTGTGTGAAAGCCTAAGTGACATGGTCTAGGAGAGGAATGAAATTCCATTAACACCTATGATTTTAAAGAAGAGTTATACACCAAAATAACATGCACTTTATACCTTGAGGTGTCGTGTTTCCTAGTATAGATTGCAATGGGTTTTGGATCCTCATGTAGTTATTGGATGAGTTAAACAACCTTGGAATTGACCAACCTCTCTTGGCACATCTCTACAATCCAACCTGGAAGTGGTAAAGAAAGGGCAGATAGGGACCCTTCCTCTACATATTTTTGGGACAAGGCATTAATCAACATGTTCTCCTTCCCCTTCTAGTAAATGGTCTCATAACCATATCCCAACATCTTGGTGACATAATTTTGTTTCTTTGGTGAAGACAACATTATTCAAAAAAGTATTCAAGTTATGATGGTCTGTCTTGATCTAAAAATGCCTCTAAATTAGGTAAGGCCATTATGTATCGATTACATGAAGAATGTCCATTAGTCCTTTCTCATATGTAGACTTGCCCAAGTTTATATTACATATTTTTTTACTGTTAAAATCTAATTGGTGTCCCTATTACATAAAAAATACCCCAATATCTTTTCCAAATACATCACGTTCTTAGATGAAATACTCGACGAAGTCCATCACGACTAAGACTAGATTAGTACACACAGGTTCCATTAAAGCCTAAAAGGATTTCTCAATTACATAATTCCATACAAATGCATTCCTTTTTAGAAAGGAACTCACTGGGATGGAAATTCTACCATAGATCTACACAATAAAATGTAGTAGTCATTAAGAAGACCAAGGAAACCACACAAGCTTTTCAATATCTTTGGGCATGGCTAATATTTCATCACCTCATATTTCTTAGGGTTGACTCAAACATTTTCTTTATTGACAATGTGACCCAAGTATTCAACTTCAGAAGTGCCAAAATGAATTTGGAATGTTTGATGAATAAGTGGATATCACATAACAATTGCAATGCTTTCTCAGCATGTGGCATATATGACTCCCAAGTTTTGTCACAAATCAAAATATCATCAAAGAATGCAAGAAAAAATTTATGTAGAAAGGGATGGAAAGGCATGTTCATGAGGCTCTAAAATGTGGATAGGAATTTTAAATACCAAAAGGCATCATTAGAAATTCACAATGTCCTTCATGCATGTGAAATGAAATCTCAGGAATGTATAGTCCCATCATACAAATTTGTTGATAACATGAATGGAGATCAATTTTAGTGAATAAATGTGCATCATGAAGCTCATCCAAGATGTCATCAATTATAAGAAATAAAAAATTATCTTTGATCATCAATTGTTAATAGTGTGGAAATCCAAACATGTAGATTAGTTTCCTTATTTCTTTAAAACTATGCCCGTTAAGGAGGAGTAGGGGCTAGTACTAGGACGTATCACTCCTGCCTCGAATAACTCCTTAACTCTCTAGTCAAATTCACTTTTTTGTGCAAAAGGATCTCTATAAGAGGGCATGTTGGGTGGTTGATTACATGGACTAATCAAAATTCCATTATCATGCTCTCCATGAGATGGGGGTAAGTCGTGGGGTGCTTCAAAGACCTGGTGATATTTGGCCAAAACCCATTGAAATTATGATGAATTTCACATGGGGATTTATCCATAACTTAGATGGATTTGTATTGGGTAATAATTCTTGAGTGACCCTTCTTTAGCATATTTTCCATATGTTGAGAGTTAATGATTATTGTTGAACTAACTTGAATACCTTTTAGAGTGTATTTATGGCCCTCCTTATTGAAGCTCACGTATAAATCCATGAAATCTATTGTAATAGGGACCAATGCTGGTAACCATTATGCTCCCAAACCTACATTACACCTTCCTACTTCAATGGAAAACATGTTAGATTCCAGGAAATAGTCCCCCATTTGGAGTTTCACATTCTCACACTTCCACTACATTCCATAGTATTGCCAGTGACTATTGTGATTTCAAAATTGTGCGCTACATAAAGATAGTGGCGTGTTTGTTCCACTTCTTGACAATGGATGAAATTGTGTGTATTACTGCCATCAATTAAGACATTCACCTTCTATGCTTTATAATCTATCCAATATGAACATTTGGAGAACTATAACTTCCGACATAGCATGGAAGGAAATTTGGGGTTCCTCACAGGGAAGCACTTGAGTGATTAGTTCACTAGGAGTAGGTTTAGAGTAGGTTCATTCTCTCCCAAGTCCATCTTAGTCATAACCTATGGAATTTTCTTAAATGTGCTCAATGGATCCATATCTGTGACAAATTATTTATGTTCCTTGCGGTTATGCCATTTTAAAAATATTTCATCACAATGATAGCGAAGTACAATACATTGATGTCAACTTTTAGACCCAAAGGAATAAAAAAGGAGGTGCAGAAGGCACAAAAAGTGGATGTTGATTTGGATTGTATAGGTAATGAAATGAAACACACACAAAAGTATAACAGAAAGTGTAGTGATAAACTAAAAACCCAATTTTTATTAATGAATAAAATAACAAAATATTTTGGAACATACACTCACTAGAATGGTGGTAGCCTATCTCTGAAGGGAAGAGAGATGGTGGCTACACTCATTCACAAAATCAAATACAAGAGGCCAAAGAGATGGCCTTTTAACATAAAGAAAGAAACTTTAAGGTCCAAAACCCTAATTCTAGGCGGAAAAGTGCCAAAAAACATTTCTCTAAAAATAATGCCAAAAGGTATTTTTAGGCGTAGCTTTTACACCGATTTCCTAGAAGCGTAACTTTCACATACGAGCTCTGTTTGGTGCATATAGTATCCCATTGGAAATATCTGACCGAGAATCACAAGTTATAATTGACATGTCATTGGGATGAACAAAACATGTGGTGGAGTCTCATGTGCCAAAAAAACATTGTTTAGTCCCTCAAAATAGCCCTGGACGTTTATGACCCAAAAAATCCCAAAAATCCTAGAAAATCCTNCCCCCCCCCCCCCCCTCTAAAGCAATGGTATCCATTGCATTAAGTTCCTGTAGGAGATGGGGAAACTTTTGTTGAATTGAATTTGGGTGAGCCATCTGCCTTGGTGAAGAAGTTGTCCTACTTTGACTACTCGATAGAGTTGTATGATATGTTGGAAAGTTCCCTTCATCTTTGTGTCCATGATATGATCTACTTTATCTTGCTCAAGGCAGTCATGATTGAGTTTTGTAGGATCCAATTGCTCAACCGCGTATGAGGTGTCCAACAGAGGTAGGAACTATGGGTAAAGAAACTCCACATTAAATACTAGGTATAAGCCAAGGAAAGGAGGAATACTCAATTTGACATCATTTTCACCCATATCCTTGGTGATGGTGTAAGGCCACTATTGAAGTGATTGTTGCTTCCTATGGGGTCTTTTGAGGTGCTCTTTCGGCAAATGCAACTAGACCTTATCACCAACTTGAAACTTGTGGGGAACCTAATGTTGATCATGTCGCTACTCGTACCTGGCCTTGATTTATCCAAAATGTCATGGACTTGTTGGCAGATATACTAAATCTGTTCAAAAAATTTAGTTTCCCTGTTAGCCTCAATTTGAGCATGGGAAGATTCCTCCTATGTGGATGAAAGAGGCAGAGCTACATATTTTTGGGGCCAATGGTTGGAATCCCAAACATGCCTGAAAAGGGTTGTGACCAGTAGAGCTATGAAGAGCTTTATTGTAGATATGTTAAGCATAGGGAATACTATCATCCCATGTGCATGTAGGTTTGTAATTGTACGTTCTTAGAATATACACAATCATCCTGTTGACTGCTTATGTTTGTCCATTGATTTGGGGGTGAAAGGCACTTGATTTGGTGATCTTTGTGCCCATCGGTGACCATAGGATGGACCAAAATGTGCTGGAGAACCTACTATCTCGATATGAAATGACAGTATGTGGAAAACTGAAATGAACCCAAACACGTTCGAAGAAGAGCTTAGCAGTAGCCTTAGTTATGGAGGGTGTCAAAATGACCATCTTAGAGAAGGGATCAATGACCATAAATACATAGTGATTTCCATGTTTGGTTGAAGGTACTCCTAGCTTGTAATCCATGGAAATGGACTACCATGGTCGATCGAAAGTAGGAAGAGGGGTGCACAACCCTTACTTCTTAATGGAGGGTTTAATGATGGCATATGCAGTGCATGATCTGATATACATGTTGACACCTTGTCAGAGCTTTGACCAATAAAGTTACTTTTGCAATATTGCTACCATCCTTTCCACACCAAAGTCCCATACCACCTAACTATAATGCGATTCCCAAATCATCTTTTCAGGCTCACTTGAAGGAACACAGAGATGGACTAGATGGCATAATAGTCTTTCCTGAAGATGAAAGTCTGCAACCAGTGTCCCTGTGCCTAGTTCTTAATAGGTGGTAACAAATTCAAGAGCACTATCATATAGATGGGGCCACCCTAAGGTTTCATGGTCAATACATGAGTTGAGCATTGTTGTCAAGGCTACCATTGGAGGTTCGCTAAGGTAGCCATCGACTTGATTTGTGCTTCCCTTATTATATTTAATGTTTAGGTGGTATTTCTATAAGTATGTGGACCACTTTTTTGGTGATCATTATAAAAGTTTCATTGTGTTTGCATGAACTTTAGGGGCTTGTGATTAGTGTTGATGACTATTTATTTTCCTATAATGTAATGCTTCCATTGGAGATAAGCTTGTAAAATGGAATATATTTCCTTATCATAGGTGGGGTATTTATGGATTGCATCTGAGATTATTTCACTATGGTATGCCATTGGATGGCCATGTTGAGTGAGGGTTATGCCAACAACATAGTTTAAAGAATTTTTCTCAATCTCAAAGGGTTGTGGCAGGTCTGGTAAGGTGAGTACTGATGCTGAACATGGGTGGTGTTTTAGATCCTCAAATGATTTATTTTGTGGCTTAGCCCAAACAAACTTGGCTTTGTACCCACCCTTGGTCACTTTGCTAAGGGGCCAAGTGATATGAGAGAACCCCAAATATACAAAATAGAGACAGAATTTGGTAAGTTCCAAGAAACTATGGAGTTCAGTTTGAGTTGTTGGGGTTGACCAATCATGAATGACTTGGATCTTGGCTGGATCCACTAGCACACCATTCTTATCCATGATGTATCCTAAATATTGGATTCTCTACATGCCAAAATAGCATTTCTCTAGATTATCACATAATTTATGTTTTCACAGGGTGTTGAGGACCCGTTCAATGTGATCCAAATGCTTGACCCAATTATTGTTGAAGATGAGGATGTCATCCAGATATAAAACAACAAAAGAATTAATGAAGGGAAACAAAATGTCATCCATCATCCACATGAAAGTTGTTGGGGTACTAGTCAATCAAAAAGCCATGACCAACCACTTGAAAAGGCCTTCCCTGGACTTGAAGGTAGTCTTCCAGACATCCTAGTGGTAGCTAAGCTTTAGATCATGCTTATTGAAATACTTCCCCCCCTTGAGTTGGTCAAGAGGATCATCAATTCGTGGAATTGGATACCAATTCTTGACTTCGATTTTATTTAGAGATCTATAATAAATATATAGTTTCCATGTGCCATATTTCTTCTGAACCAACATAATTGGGCTCCCACTAGGTGAGGAGATTGGTCGAATGTGCCCCTTTTGGATTAAATCATGAATCTGGTGTTTGATTTCTTCAGTTTCTAGTATATAGTGCTTATAGACTTGGGCATTAGGTAGAGGCAAACTAGGTAACAAATCAATTGAATGTCTAACTTGACAAACTGGAGTCACATTAGATGGTAAGGTGAAGAGATCTATGTATTCTTCTACTATGTCTACCTGCTTCTAATGTATGGAAATCTCTTGTGTAGAGGTCATAAATGTTGCTATGATATTCCATTCATTTCCAAAGTGAATCATGAAGAGCATGAATTTCATACCCTGGGGGATTACCTTCCTACATTTCTTGGCTAAGATAAAAAATACTGCAGTAGTTGGAATAACTTATGGTATATTATAGAGTTGTTTTCACAAATGAACAATGACACTATGAGGTCAAGACTCATATGCAACATGACATTTCCACATATATGGTTTCCCTAAAAGAACATCACAAACTTCAAGAGGGTAAACAACACACAATACCTCATATTTGAAGGGATTAATATTGTAAGGCAGGCGACATTGTTGATTGGTGCATCTGTCACAACCTTGGCTCAACCAACTAATGGTGTATGGTTGGGGTTGTGGCATTATCAACATATTTAATCTCTTAATGACCTTAGTTGATATTAGGTTTTTTAGCTCCCATTGTCAACAATGAAGTGTAGTGGGGTCTCATTCACCCACATTTGTGAATGGAAGAGGCACCCCCCTCTTCAAGCTCTTATGGATCCTTTGATTAGATCTTTGCGATTGCGATGGTAGTATTGGGTTCTGCATCAATGATTTGCTTCCCCTTATCCTGTTTGGAATACGATTCTGAGGCATATTTTGACTCTCTTTCTTTAATCTCAACCAATAGTGATTGTTTCAAGTGACATTCATCGGTGTTATGCTAGGGGATTTTCGGGAACTCACACCACTTCAAATTGTCCTTTTTTGACGTCTCATTGCCATTATTTGGATGTATATTTGATTGGTTCTCTCAATATTGACTCTCCTTTCTTTGCCCCTTTTGTTGCGAGTTAGGGTTTCCTTTACCATACTGTTGTGAGAAATTTGTAGACCCAAAATCTTGCTTCTTTCTCTCCTTAAATTTTTGTTCAATCTTGACAACAAAGTGGTAAGCGACTAGTGAGGAGATGTCCAAAAAATTCATATTTTCTTTGATGTACTTGTGTAGGTCAATGTGGTGCTTCAAAACTAAGTGTCGCTTGGAGTCTTTGATACCTAGATTTGAGTGCAAGGTATGGAAAGTATTGATGTATACTCCAGCTCCGTCTAGTCTCTTTCTTGACACAGAGCTGTCCATCTCATGTATTTGTCATCATAGCTTCTAACAGGGTAGAATTCCTCCTTAAGGGAATCCACAAAGGCTGCCTAAGTGGGCCCTACCCTGAATAGTGTAGATTCATCTTCATTATATCTCTCCCAATAACCAGCCCACCAATCTTTGACACAGGGAGAGGTTTTAAGAAGCACAAAGGTGATATTTTCGGTGTTGGAATTTTTTTGAACAAAGTAATATCCTTCTAACAAGTTTAACAATTTTTCCAAAGCATATGCATCTATCTAGGATTCAAATAAATGGATATCAAAGTTCACTTGTACCTTGAATGGTGTCACACCTCCAAAATGGTTGCTTATTGAAGGTACCTCGCCTGTGTGTTGTAGGCATTGAAGGTGACGCGTGAAGTTATCCATCATCTTGTTCCTCCGTCACGTGAAGGCTTCCTCAAGCAATAATTTGATAGGATCTCATGTTCATTCACCTAGCTTGTCTTCTTCCATGGGAAGCCACTTGGGCTTGTGAGAACGATTGCCTTCTAGCAAAACTAGCTTGAGACCCAACTCTCTATGCTTTGACCTCGTCGGGGACATGCACCAAGAAAAAAAAGCAGATTGCTCTGATACCACTAATCTGAATTGTATAGGGAAAAAAATGAAACACACACATAAGTATAATAGAGAGTGTAATAATACAATGAAAACCCAATTTATATTAATGAATAAAATAATAAAATATTGTAGAACATACAATAGCTAGAATTGTGGTAGCTTATGTCTAAAGGGAGAGAGATGGAGGTTACTCTCATTCACACAAGCTATACAATAGGCCAAAGATATTTCCTTTTAACATAAATCAAGAACCCTAAAGTTCCTAAACCCTAACCCCTAGGAGGCAAAGTGCCAAAAGTTATTTTCTCTAAAAGTAATGCTAAAAGGTATTTTTAGACATAACTTTTACATTAATTTCCTGGAAGTGCAAATTTTACATATGAGCTTTGTTTGGTGTGTATAGTATCATGTTGGAAAGATTTAACTGAGAAGCACAATTAACAATGAACATGTTGCTGCAAAGAGCAACACATGTTGTGCATGTTACTGGGCCAAAAAACACTGTTTAGGCCCTCAAAACATCCCTGAGAATCTAGGACTCGAAAATCACATAAAATCCTAACATAATTTCCCAACTAGAAAACCATGTTGAGTCAGTGGAAGAGGTAGGTGGCCACCAATATCCATTTGGATCAGATGTAGGTACACAACAACATTGGGTCATTGTTTAAGCCTATGATCATCATTGATGCCTTTTTATCTAGCTAAGTGGCATTCAACCAAGTAGCTAGGTGGGACATCTCTACTCGTGCTTTGATATTTTCCTTAATACCACATGTAAATCACTCCTTTAAGAACTCATCGACCATACCTTATGTTATGATTACCAATTGATTAAAGTAAGCATAAATTTTTCCACACTTCTAGTTTTGTGCAACTTGATTAACATCCCCAAAAAATGAGTATCGATTTCAGATTTGGCATAGATGGAGTTCACAAACTAGTTACAATTAATATACCCATTATATGCCTTTCTTATGCCATTGCCACCACTACCAACATTCCTTGTCCAAATATAACACATTTTCTTGTAATTTCAGTTATTCATTATCATTGCTCTTGAGGGATAATTAATGTCCCATCTGGCCCACCTATTTTGTTAGATTGAATCCATTGAACTTATATATATCGACCTTAGGAATTTTGTGCGTCATATGGGGTTAAGTGTCATGAAAGGATGACCTAGCGTGATGTATGTGGCTCATTGAAGATTCTCCACTATCAATCAACCTTAAAATACTATCATTCCAACATTCAATTGATTATTGATGGAATTTTTGAAGGAGGATATTTAATTGTTGAGATCAATGTGGAATGTTGTTGTGAGATAATGAGGTATCATATTTTTTCTTCTAGGTTGAGAGTCTATTTATTTTGTCTTCTAGGACGGTAACTTTGTTTATTTTGTCTTTTAGGATAGTGAGTTTATTCTCCATTCTAGTGGCAATCAGGGGACCACTTGTGTCCACCATAAGGGTTACCAAAGAGTTATACCAATGCATTCAACTTTGCACAAGGATTCCTTTGGGATAGAACCCCCAAAAATGGTATAGGAAGGTATGAGACCACTTGATTAATTTTTGACAAAATTTTCAAATTTGGTTAAATCCCAAGGTTTGTAAGAATTTTGTTGTTTAAGTAGTTGAGGTTCAACATGGTCTTAAGAGCAGGATAATGCTAGACATTATAGCATTTAATATACCTAACTATTTCCAACAACATTGTTAGATCAACCTTACATGGCTCTAACTAAGGAGTGTCAACCATGCCCTTAGATGTACTATTTGATTCCTTGTAATGCAAGAATGATATCCCCAAGTGTTATGCTCGATGTATTGTACCAACAAATAATTAATTGGATTTTGTAAAGGTGATTTTAGTTATGCGTAGGTGATTTTGATATAGCCAAGGTATGTGGAAGATCAAATCCATGAACAAATTCTGTGTAATGTGGTATTACTTAGCAAGTACCTATAGAGCTATACAAGGATGCTCAACTGGGTGATTGCACTTGTATTCCTCATTTGTATGCCTCCCAATCACACGTTGACCTGCTTAACAACATATATTTGCATTATAGATTCTAAAACATTCTTTAGATTAAACAAATTCTTTAAATTTAGGGTGTGTGTTGGTCTAAGCAAGTGCTATAATCCTACTTGTAGATTACTTAAATAACAAATATAGAGAATTTAAGAGTAATCTATAAAGAAATGTAAATAAAAAGAAATAAAGAGAGACAACCCATAGTATAACACCTACATAAAATATAAATCTTTATTGATATGCCAAAAGGGAGAAACGCTCATGCATCTTTGAGGGGAAAACCTCAGATTGAGCAGAGCTCTAATATGATAATAATCATTCAAAAAACATTACATACCTTTATACCTCTATAAATAATTTTTCAATGCCCAAACTCGAACCACTCATTGTCCCAATATTAATAAATAACAGCTACCTAATGGGCCTTATTCAAGAAGAATGACCATTTCACATTAAGTAACCACACACCAACTACCTAGTTAAATTTATTTAAAGAGGATGATCTTGTATATTAATTAAATGATTGTTATGTAACCCTAAGTAGGAAGGTCGTGATAGGACCCTAATAATTTACCACCTTCAAGATTCTCCTATTGTTTTATGTTATTGAAAAGAGACCCCATATTTTGATTGTGAAAATGAGATGTTTCGCAACCGACAAGCTCAACCTCCCACAAGGCTACATGAGAAGAGAAAAAAATGGTACCTTGGGTTTAAAGCCCCAAAATGACCATCACAACTTTAACCTCCATAAAAGATATGACAAAGTGTGTGAGATGAGATTACTATCGGGGGAAGTATGTGAAGTAAGAGGACATTGCAAATATAAATATAAGAATCTCTACAAAGTTTTTTTTTCTAATTATTTGATTTTTTGTTTTATATTTATATTTATATTTTTTAATGTTTCATTTTTAAGCTAAAATGGATATATATTAACATATAAAACAAATAATTAAAATGAAAATAAACAAACTATGAAAATAAATTATAATAATAAAATGTAAATAAAAATCTAACTAGAAAATAAGGAGTTATTATATATATATATATATGAAAACTATCTCGGTGGGCTAGCTCAAGTGTTGTAAGTTGTGAGCAGAAGGTCTCAGGGTCAAATCCCCTGGTGGCTATACATTGCTATATAAAGGCCTTATTTGATGTCCCCATCAGGTAAGCTCTGTAATCAGAGCGAATGACGTGAGGCCCCTTTAGGTGGCCCCCCTATGACTTATTCCTGTAGACATAGGAAACCTCGCTAGAGGTAGGTGAACCACAAATAAATAAATAAAAATATATAAATGGAAGCTTAATTTAATTTATTAAATGCTAAAATCAAAGAACTTTGTTTACAATATAACAAAGTAAAAAAAACTAATCAAGATATAAGAATAACTTAATAAAGAAAATAACTAAGAAGGCATATGCATAATTAAAGATAAGTTTTATTATTATTATTATTATTATGATATGCAAAATAAAAGAAGAAACTATATAATAAACAAATAACTTTTTTTACATAAATAAACTTAAAAGAAAAAAATAAAAGAGTTTTATATATAAAGAAGAAAAATAAAAAAGGTTAATAAAATTTATAAAGAATGATGTTGCATAATCAAAACATTTCATTTTATTCATGAAAGTATCACATACATCGTTTAATCAAAATATAACATTTTTTTTCAAAACTCCACAAAGCTTTGGACCGGGCACAATTCTAAAACCATACTCGACATTAATGAATCCTTACAAAATATGATCAAATTTACATAGAGCATGGAGAAAACAATACTTTGAACTTGCAAAAAAATCTATAATAAGTGTATCTCCTTGATTGCTACATGCATATAGAGCCTAATGTAATTAGATTTTTCAATAAATGACAGTAACACGATGGACAATCTACCTTGAGAAAGACCAAACACATGCCTGCTTCTCCATTTCTCTACAAACTCCAAGAGCCCCCTCAAATTAACAAAAATGTTGAATCTCATAGAAAAAAAATGTATGGAAAATGAATGCAAGATTAAAAATATATTAACTTGAAGAACATTGCTCAAGCATACCTTCCGCTTACTACCATTTGGAATAGTTACTCGGTTGTGTCTATCTCCTTTTAAAGAGCTACTAAACAGTTTCATTTAGTTATTAACAATCAATCAGTTTTTGAAGCAACCTAACTTAAACTCTTAACCAACACTAGTTCGACTTCGGGTTTTCTCCAACTTAAGAAAATCTAATTGTTGGAGCAGGGTCCCGCAGCTACAAAAGAAGCTGCTAGTTTTGGCGGAAAGAAGTTAAGACAGAGCTACGATGCCGTAGCACGTTTCCAGCTGGAGAGCAGAGCCGGAAACCATGACTTTTAAGATAGAAAAGTCAAGAAGGCAACGGTACCTGAGCGGCCGAGAAGAGAGAGCTCAACCACTGCATTGAAGGCAGCGGCAGAAGACAGGAGGGCTCAGCGACCCTCATAAAGGAGAAGGAGCAACGAGGCTGAAGCATTGAAGACGAAGGACAGAAAAGCGAAGCGCTGTATAGTACCCATGATTAGTGCCGGGAAGCATGGAAGACTGCAGAGAGCTGTGGTGTGACGGAAAGTGGCTACCTCAAGTACAGATATGGCCGACTGTCACTAGTTAGGGTTTCGGGTTACTGTTGGGATAGGCCCACAGTGTTGTAATGGCAAGACCTTCGGGCTGCCTATAAAATGATATATTTTGTATTGTAAAAGGGTTGTTGACAGTTTGGGTACTTAGGCTGTTAGCTAGCCATTTTGTTAATCAGTTAGTCGACTCATTCAGTTGTAGTAGTATTTTGCAGACTGTTAGACTGTGTAAAAGACTAGCTCTAGTTCTGTTATTAGCGGTAGCAATCTTATGGTAACTAGTAGCTGGCTTATAGAATGTGCGTGGAACGATCCGCAGGGATCGACAGAGAGGGAAGAGTATATTGTAAGAGAGCAATATAGAGAGAAAAGAGATCTAAGAGAGAAGATCTTAAGCTGCATATGCGATGCAACAGAACTGTGTCCTACCTTCCCCTGAGCTATAATAGAGGAACACAGTTCTGTGGACGTAACTTCCATCCTGGAGGTGAACCACGTTAAAATCGCGTGTTATGTGATTGGATTATGTGTTATGCTTGCTTATGCATTTATCAATTAGTTCATGGACTTGGTTTACAGTTTAATGAATGAATGTGTTAATAAGTTCCCAACAATATAGAAGGATAAACATAAGTTAAAGTCTTTGGCATGTTGTATGTAGTTCATTTATGCTCTGTGTAAGACAGTCACTGGTTGCAATATCAAATAGCTTTGTAAGTTAAATCTTGCACGTCGACACGAGCAACGCTAAGTGCGCTAAGCCGCGGAGGAAGGATATCACAGAGAGGTGATACCACACCGGCAGAGAAGCTGCGGTGCGCGATACCGCAGGTTAAGGACTTAGCGTTGGGTAGGAGCTGCATGTCGCACAGTGCACGACGATGCGATAAGGCCGGAGATATCGCGAGAGAGGGAAAGTGCGCGCCGTAGGGTAGGGCTGCGCGACGGTGTTAAGAAATATCTTGCGGCTAGAAGAGCTGCGAGACGAGGGAATCGTACGACGCGAGCAGGAGATCGCACGACGTGAAGAAAGAGAGACCTCGCAGCCAGGGGAATTCCGAGCCGC
Source organism: Pseudotsuga menziesii (assembly GCA_001517045.1). Taxonomy (NCBI): domain Eukaryota; kingdom Viridiplantae; phylum Streptophyta; class Pinopsida; order Pinales; family Pinaceae; genus Pseudotsuga; species Pseudotsuga menziesii. Next base: position 142,611 of record LPNX010657381.1, on the reverse strand, counting down.
TAGTGGGATCGCCATAGAACCTGGCCCAAGACACTTGAGTCCTTGGCCAACCCATTAGAGTCACTTCGGGTGAGACTTCAGGCCACTTCACGGTCTGTCGTCGAAAGGGCCAGTGATCTAGGGGTGTTGTTGGTTGATTATAGTAAACCCAGGTCTGCCCAAAGCGACCAACAAATGGTTCCGTTACTGGTTTTGAACAATTGAGCGCTAATGTTCTGTTGGCATCCAACCAGAGAAGAGTTTCACCAGTGGCTAGATTCAAACCTAAGGGAGTTTGCCCAGAAAGAAAATCAGAGCCCTAAACTAAGCACAGAGGCCTGGTTAGAAAAGCATATCGCTTCAGACATACACGCTATATTTTTTGCGACCTATGGAAACGAGCTTTTCGACTGGTTATCCAAGTTGACAGATAGGAACACATTCCAGAAGAAAAGAAACATTGTCTGGACACCGGAGTTGATTCAGACTGTGCAGAACCTCGACAATCCCATTACGAGAGCAGTGGACTTCTGGCTTGCGAGCGTGCTAGGAGGCTTTGTTACAGAATTTGCAGTTGACCAGAGAAAGAGCTTCAACGAGGCTGAGCGGTACTTCTTCAAAGGATATCGTGGTAAGTACCTAAAATCTCTAGACTTGTCCATTAAGATGCTGCTATATGAAAAAGGAGTAATGGACATGACTTCAGATGAATAAGTAAAGATAGTAATGTCATAAGAGTTTGAAAGTGATTTTGATGACATTGGACGAACACGTAGTGGCAAGAAATATAAAGTAGCTTTCAGCTCTCCTGTATTTGGAGATAGTTTAGACAATATTAGGCAACCGAGTCCTAGTACCACAGAAGAACCAGAGGGGGGTATCCCTTACCAGCCCTATACCCCACAGAAACAGACAGGGACTCAGAGTAATCCCGTAGGTACTCCATCCAGTAGCTCACAGACAGTACCTACTACCGCTACATCACCTTCACCTACACCGCTGAGTGGTAGTAATCCAGTCAATCAGAACCCACCGCAGAGAAATAGAATGGGAGATGATATGAAGCTACCTACCTTTAAGGGTACAAGAGCAGAGGACCTAGAACAACATTGGTTTCTATGTGAAGCCATGTGGACCATTAAAACAATCAAGGACGATAACCTTAAACTTGTACAGTTGGTCACTACACTCAGATATCGAGCTTTAACATGGTACATAAAGTATACCACAGTACCCAAGACACTTGCCCAGGTCAAGAACGCCATAATTAAAGAGTTCAAGAAACCTAAGTCTGAATCTCAGTGCATTAAAGAGCTCAAGGATATTAAGCAGCTACCGTTAGAATCAGTATGGGACTTTGACCAAAAATTCAAAGCTCTTATAGACCAAGTAAGTTTTGAGTTTGCGCCGGAGCAGCATAAGGAATGGTTTATTGCAGCGTTGCTCCCTCACATCAGAGTGCCACTAATGCAGCAGAAACTCCAGACGCAGGATGACGCGTTGGAGATGGCGATGAAGCTAGAAGCTTCACCTTTAGCAGAAACCAGTACAGGCATGACAACTCTACAGAACCAGTTGGCCAACCTCACGTTACAGATACATGAACTTAAGAAAGGCAAAGAGGTTATGCAAGACATATGGTGCTTACGATGTAGAGCACAGGGTCATACCAAAGACAACTGTCCAGTCTTTGCATAATATTTAGCGTCTGGGGATCCTAGCCCCTTACCACGAATGCAAGGGCCATGGTGTGAAATATGCAGAACACAAGGACACCCACCTCAGCAATGCCCTTTGCTTAAGAAGTATGTACAGACACCTAAGAAACTATACTGTGTCTTCTGCAGTTCTGTTGGACATGATGAACAGAATTGCCGAGCCTATTATCTCATGTTGGATAGAAAACATGACGTGTACAGAGTCCACGCATAAACACAGGGTCCAGCAGCAGCACCACAGCCTAATCCGACTTATGGTGGCCGTGGAGGAGGATTCAGAGGACGAGGCTGTGGAGGAGGCTTTGCCAGAGGAGAAGGCTTCAGCAGAGGAGAAGGTTTTGGCCGTGGTCGTGGACCAATCACTTGTTATAATTGTGGAGTTGTAGGACACTATGCTAGGGACTGTCACAGCCCCACTACTACTTGTAATTACTGCAAATCTTATGATCATACCATAGAGAAGTGTCCTACCTTGATAGCTAAGATCAAAGATACTAAGCCAGTAGTACACCAGAACATCCAGCTTATTGTTGCTGAGCAGGCAGAACCAGAACCAAGAGTCAATATTGTGACTCGTAGTGGTGCTTCCACTAGTGGGACATCGCAGGAGAACGGAAAAAACATAGGGCAGGAATGGGTGCGCAGAGCTCCTGGTAAAGCAACAGCACTCGACCTATAGAAGAATAAAGAGACATTTCATGAAGCCAAGGCTTCCTTTGATGAACCTACATAATCAGGATCGCAGGTACCGCCGTCTACGGGCGTACCGTAGCAAGCACCTTGTGGCGACAGCCCAGAACAGATATCGTAGGCTACCACATCGGGAAGATGTGACGAGGATGAATCGACAGGAAGTGTACAATCCTTCCTGCGTAGTTGCTTGAAACTCCTGAGAAATGAAAAAGCTATCGGCGAGCTACAACGCATCGTAGATCAGTGTCAGCAAACTTCTCTCTTGGGCAGTGCACACCGCGCTGTCCATAATATTACAGGACATACAAGGACCGGAAGGGAGATGAAACTCACAGCACAGATTGGAGAGTTCGAAATGGATGAAGTCGTCTTATATCTGGGATCAGAGGTGAATTTTCTAACTAAGCAGACATGGGAACAGATGGGTAGCCCCCAGTTAGCCATATCGCCTATCCACCTGAGATTAGCTAACCAGCAGCGAGTATCACCATTGGGTCGACTGCCGCAGGTGCCAGTTGACATTGACGGAGTTCGTACTTTTGCGGACTTCGAGGTTATAGAAATCATTGGCGACAGTCGACCGTATCCAGCACTATTAAGTATCGATTGGGCGATTGGTAGTAAGGCTGTCATCGACCTAAAAAGAAGACAAATGACCTTTGAGGATACGCAGATCCGGGTCATCGCGCCGCTGGATCCTCACCAGGGTCCTAGATATATCGAACCTATCCGAGCAGAGGAGGAGGCACATAACATCGATAGTCTCTACCAGATGACTGAAAACCAGAACGACTACATCAATCCAACCGCAGAAGGGAACATTAGTTGGCAATGCGACAGCTCATGCGCATCGGATTCCGATGTTGGTCTAGAGAACTGGCAGAACAGACTTCACGAAGTCTCAGCGCGCAGATGTACGTTTATGAGTAAGTCACTGTGATGGATTGGCGCAGAGATCACTGAGATTCCATCATATCATGGTCTAACAGATATTCAGGAATTCCTTGAGCAGTTTGAGCAACAGATTCCTTATGAGCAGAGAATCGCAGCTATGGACCTTGCAGTACGAGCCACATTTGCAAGATGGTGGTATGCGCATAAAGAGAATATCGCATCATGGGATGATATAAAAAGACTGATGGCGATCAGATTTTCTGACGACAGAGAGTATGTCCAGCAGAAATACACCAGAGAAACTGATCCGAGGACACACATTCAGGCATGTGAACAAAACTGGTCGGACATTCCTGAGGATGAATGGGTCCATAGATTCATTCACACATTGGACACAGTTCCAAGGAACTGGTACACAGAGACCGAGTTGCGCAAGGGGACGACCACATGGTCACTTATGACAGACAATTTCCTACTCACCTTTGCGTTTGAATCAAAACATCCAAGTGTTGCTCAGGCCCTAGACATAATCAAGATCAAGATATTTGAGGACTGTACCATCTCAGTGCAGGCTCAACCTGAGTGGGCCATCCAGTTGCAAGACGCGCTAGAATGCTATAACTTCGCAGCAAAGCCAGATAATGAATAAGGATGAGGATGAGGATCCTCGTAACACCAACATTCCGGAGTCAGAAGGGACTCGCGATGTTGGGGGACCACAGTTAGAGATTCCAACAATCATTGAGCCCATCAAGATTAAAAAGATCAATATTGGCACAGACGCAGAACCTAAGTTTGCCTCTATTGGAGACTATTGGAATGATGAAACAGTCGGACAGATTGCCGACTTGTTACATGACTATCAGGACCTATTTCCCACCAATTTCACAGAGATGAAGGGAATAGTTGGAGACCTGGGAGTTATGAGGATACCTTTGAAGGAGGATGCTAGACCAGTTAAGCAACG
>LPNX010657381.1:123780-138280 GCA_001517045.1 Pseudotsuga menziesii | reverse complement strand
CTACAAAGAAAAAGTAAAGGACGAAATTGATAAGATGCTAGCAGCAGGCATCATTGAGCCGGTAGAAGAGAGCGAATGGGTTAGCCCTATGGTCGTACAAGAAAAGAAAACAAAAGGAGACATCAGGATCTGTGTCGATCTACACAAGCTCAACGATGCATCGCTTCACGATCCATTTCCGACGCCGTTCACTGATGAGGTATTAGACAATGTGGGAGGACAGGAGGTCTACTCCTTCACTGATGGGTTTTCAGGCTACCATCAGATCAGAATACATCCAGAAGATCGGTCCAAAACCACCTTTGCAACAGAATGGGGCTCGTTCCAGTATACGGTAATGCCCTTTGGTCTTAAGAATGCACCAGCTATATTTTCTAGAGTAGTCGTTGCTGTATTTAAAGAATACATTAATAAATTCCTAGAAGTATATTTTGATGATTGGACTGTATTTGGACTAATTGACAAGCATATAGGAGACTTAAGACTGATGTTAGAGAAATGTAGGCAGCACCAGATTTCTCTAAACTTGAAGAAATGTATATTTTGTGCACCGTTTGGTATTTTGTTGGGTCACATTGTTTGCAGACAAGGCTTGATGGTAGATCCCACGAAGATCGCTATCATTGTAAACCTTCCATCACCCAACTCGGTCAAGCAATTGAGGACAGTACTTGGTCATACCGGGTACTACAGAAAGTTCATCAAGGGCTACGCAAAGATTACAGCGCCAAGGGAGAAATTGCTAAAGAAAGATGTAAAATTCCTATGGAACGAGGAATGTCAGCAGAGTCTAGACATGCTTAAAGAGAAGATGGTTACAGCACCCATCTTAGTATTTCTCGACTGGACTAAGCCATTTCATGTACATGTGGATGCGTCTGGCATCGCATTAGGGGTTGTTTTAACACAACCAGGAGAAGGGGACATTGACCACCCTATCGCATATTCCAGCAGAAAGCTCTCGACAGCAGAAAAGAACTACACCACAACCGAAAGGGAAGGCTTAGCTATGGTGTATGCGCTGCAGAAGTTCAGGCACTACCTGTTGGGTGCCCCGTTCAAGATGTTTACTGACCATTCCGCGTTAAAGTATTTGGTCAATAAGCCAGTGTTAGGGGGGAGAATCTATAGATGGTTACTCCTCTTTCAGGAGTATGATTTTGAAATGATTGTGAAACCAAGAAGACTGAATGCAGGACCTGATCATTTGTCGCGGATAGACTCAGGAGAAGAGCCAAGTAACCTAGATGACAATCTACCGGATGCGCCGTTGTTCGCTATCCAGATCGCAGATGAGTACTATGCCGATATTATTCAATTTCTCACTACGGGAGTAGCACCTGATGAGTTTACTAAGCAGCAAAAGAAGCAGTTGGTTGTTAAAGCAGCAGACTTCACCCTTATCGCAGGACACCTATACAAGTTAGGTCCGGATGAAGTTCTGCGCAGATGTGTGATGCCGCATGAAAAAGACGCTATTATCAGAGAGGCACATTCAGGAACCGCAGGAGGTCATTTCGCAGGAAAGCCGACTGCGCAGAAAATCCTAGAGGCAGGATTATGGTGGCCTACATTGCATAAAGACACCAAGGACTTTTGCAGATGCTGCGATATCTGCCAAAGGGTAGGAAAACCCTCGCAACGCGATGAAATGCCGCTACGACCGCAGGTCATGTTGCGCGCATTCGACAAATGGGCTATAGATTTTGTGGGTCCTATTAACCCACCAGGAAAGCGCACTGGTGCGAGATATATTATCACTGGAACAGAGTACCTCACCAGATGGGCAGAGGCCAAAGCAGTAAGAAATTGCGATGCTGCTACAGCCGCACAGTTCCTTTTTGAAAACATCATCAGTAGGTTTGGATGCCCAGTAATTTTGATGAACGATCAAGGCACACATTTCTTGAACAGCACTATTGAGGCATTGACAGAAGAATTCCAGATCCAGCACCATAGGAGCACTCCCTACCACCCACAGGCTAATGGTACAGTGGAGGCCTTTAATAAGATTTTAGAGAATGCTCTTATTAAGATCTGCAATAGCCAGAGGAATGATTGGGACCTCAGAGTTAACGCTGTATTATGGGCATACAGGACCACATGCAAGAAACTTACGGGACACACACCTTTCAGCTTGGTGTATGGACAGGAGGCTGTTATGCCTATGGAGTATATTCTTCCCAGTTTAAGAATCGCTCAGATTACCGAGATGACTGATACAGACACAGTCGAGGAAAGGTTAGCACAACTGCTTGCCTTAGAAGAAGACAGATTCATCGCCGGATTCCATCAGAAAGTGCAGAAGGCACGAGAAAAAGCTTGGCATGACAGACACATTAAGAATAAGACTTTCAAGATCGGAGACCTAGTGCTCCTCTATGACAGCAAATTCATTAAGTTTCCAGGGAAGTTCAAGACACATTGGCTGGGGCCATATCAGATACAGCAAGTCACAGAGGGAGGTGCCATTCAGCTCAGCCAGCTGAATGGGGAGCTTTTGCCCACATGGATTAATGGCAGTAGGCTTAATCCCTATAGCGATAGCCACCCTGCCTCTTAACCAGTCTATGCGGTGCAGATGTCCAGTGTAGTTGAAAGGAGGCATCGCACCGGGAACAAGTCTACACCGGCAAAAAAAAGAAAAAAAAAGAAAAAGAAAAAAAGTAAAGTAATATTGTTTTATGCAGGTGATGTGGAGTCGCATCGCGGCAGCGCGATGTTTCCCCGTGCCACGTACTCAGTTTTGCAACCGACAAAGGCCAGTCAAGTCAGCATCTGACAGGTAGTTAATGAGGTAATGACCGGTATATCTTACCGTAGATTTGGCAGTAGTATAATCAATTTTTCCAGATTTGGCAAATCTCCGACGAGACCGACGCCTGTGCACACACGTTTCGAGGGAAATTCGATCGGATTTCCGCATTTATTAGGGATCGGATGGCGGGTGTGGTCTTGTCCAGGCATTAATGACGAACGACGGGTCCAATCTAGATGACCATTGCGTCCGGGATTATCGTATTGGGCATAAAAGCAGAAAGTATTCAAGTGGGACAGTTACATTTGCAGAAAAATCGAGAGCCATAGAGTAAGTTGTTAAGAGTTCTGTGTCCAGAGCTAAGTGGTTACAGAGTGCTATGATTTTCAGAAGTTGCAGCCAGTGCACGTACGCCATTTTGTACTGAGTGGGTTGTGTTCGAGGACGAACCTCTAGAAGGCATGCTGAGACGTTTTGACCCTGGTGGCCATAGGTCCGCCATGACGACGTCGCCCAGGGTTGTGAAATTAAGTACAACACAAGTCAGACAGCCGCTAAGGATGAAGAGTCAAGCGCCAGAAGTAGAAGTTGTCACGAAAGTCTCTGCTAAGGAGAAGAAGAACGCCGAGCCAATCACTGAAGATAAGAAAGCAGAGCAGAAGAATGATGAGAAGAAATCTCCCGCTAGGTGGAAAGTAAAAATGAGAAAAAGAAAACAACGGGAGAAGGTCGCCGACCTATCTGATCAGCTAAGAAAAGCACCAAAGATTGCAAAGGCAACGCAAAAAAAATCTGATGATCAGAGGCAGCATGGGTACCTGGAGCACTTCGAAGAGAAGAGAAGTGGAAGAGGACAACAAACCCAGCAGTCGGTAGAATTCCTGGAGGCAGGCAAAGGCTTGTTCTCGGAACGGAATTCATGGTTTGCCCCTCCTTCATATACGAGGCTCCAGACTGAATGAAATGTTTGAGAAGGCTGGAAGATACAGACTTTCCTTGTGATAAAAGTTCTAACCCAGATAAAGAGGAAAGGATATCTGTAGAAAACCTCTCAAACACTAGAAGGCTCTTAAAAAGGTTTCAGGAGCGAAGAGAGCGAAACCATGACATTGGGTAGGAAGGATAAGAGAGCCCAGCGAACCAAGTTACATAAACTATAAAGAGAATGTCGAAGTGATGCAGAAGGAAGTCACAGGACTTCGTGACAGGTTGCAGAGGGCTTCGCAGGAAGCCAAGGAAAAGCTACAGCAGGAGAAGTCCGCTGCAGGTGGCTCGAGGACGAGCCACAAGTAAGTGTTAGGGGACTATTGGAGCAGGGTCCCGCAGCTACAGAAGAAGCTGCTAGTTTTGGCGGAAAGAAGTTAAGACAGAGCTACGACGCCGTAGCACGTTTCTAGCTGGAGAGCAGAGCCGGAAACCATGACTTTTAAGATAGAAAAGTCAAGAAGGCAACGGTACCTGAGCGGCTGAGAAGAGAGAGCTCAACCACTGCATTGAAGGCAGCGGCGGAAGACAGGAGGGCTCAGCGACCCTCATAAAGGAGAAGGACCAACGAGGCTGAAGCATTGAAGACGAAGGACAGAAAAGCGAAGCGGTGCATAGTACCCATGATCAGTGCCGGGAAGCATGGAAGACTGCAGAGAGCTGTGGTGTGACGGAAAGCGGCTACCTCAAGTACAGTTATGGCCGACTGTCACTAGTTAGGGTTTCGGGTTACTGTTGGGACAGGCCCACAGTGTTGTAATGGCAAGACCTTCGGGCTGCCTATAAAAGGATATATTTTGTATTGTAAAAGGGTTGTTGACAGTTTGGGTACTTAGGCTGTTAGCTAGCCATTTTGTTAATTAGTTAGTCGACTCATTCAGTTGTATTAGTATTTTGCAGACTGTTAGACTGTGTAAAAGCCTAGCTCTAGTTCTGTTATTAGCGGTAGCAATCTTACGGTAACCAGTAGCTGGCTTATAGAATGTGCGTGGAACGATCCGCAGGGATCGACAGAGAGGGAAGAGTATATTGTAAGAGAGCAATATAGAGAGAAAAGAGATCTAAGAGAGAAGATCTTAAGCTACATATGCGGTGCAGCAGAACTGTGTCCTACCTTCCCCTGAGCTATAATAGAGGAACACAGTTCTGTGGACGTAACTTCCATCCTGGAGGTGAACCACGTTAAAATCGTGTGTTATGTGATTGGATTATGTGTTATGCTTGCTTATGCATTTATCAGTTAGTTCATGGACTTGGTTTACAGTTTAATGAATGAATGTGTTAATCAGTTCCCAGCAATATAGAAGGATAAACATAAGTTAAAGTCTTTGGCATGTTGTATGTAGTTCATTTATGCTCTGTGTAACACAGTCACTGGTTGCAATATCAAATAGCTTTGTATGTTAAATCTTGCACGTTGACACGAGCAACGCTAAGTGCGCTAAGCCGCGGAGGAAGGATATCACAGAGAGGTGATACCGCACCGGCAGAGAAGCTGCGGTGCGCGATACCGCAGGCTAAGGACTTAGCGTTGGGCAGGAGCTGTGTGTCGCACGGTGCACAGCGATGCGATAAGGCCGAAGATATCGTGAGAGAGGGAAAGTGCGCGCCGCAGGGTAGGGCTGCACGACGGTGTTAAGAAATATCTTGCGGCTAGAAGAGCTGCGAGACGAGGGAATCGTGCGACGTGAGCAGGAGATCGCGCGACACGAAGAAAGAGAGACCTCGCAGCCAGGGGAACTGCGAGCCGCTAGTGGGATCGCCATAGAACCTGGCCCAAGACACTTGAGTCCTTGGCCAACCCATTAGAGTCACTTCGGGTGAGACTTCAGGCCGCTTCGCGGTTCGTCGCCGAAAGGGCCAGTGATCTAGGGGTGTTGTTGGTTGATTATAGTAAACCCGGGTCTGCCCAAAGCGACCAACACTAATAAATAAAAATAAAAGTAAAACGCTTAACTAATAATAATGGAATAAAATTTTTAATCACATAAATTCATTTTTCTCTTATATACAACTTTATTGTTTGTTCTTCAATTTTTTTCACCTTAATTTTTTTTAGCTTAAAACTTGAATCTCTAGTAGTAAAAACCAATGTCCTTTAAACATGTAAAAACTCCATTGAACTAACAAAGAACATATGAGCTCCTTTAAGTTTTAACCTTTTCTTATATAGACGAATGCTGCGTACTCCAATTATAAAGATATCCCCCTTCACTTGTTAGAATTGCAAGAAACTTTCCATCATATGACATATTAACGGTAGAAAGCATACTCTTTTCAGTTACATGTGTCCCAATCTTCGTGAGTGTTTTTATCCAAACATGCCATGAGCCGCTTCTCATTAAAGAGAATGTGCTCCTGCCTAGTAGTAACATCCCTTGGTATGACTCTTCTTGAGGACAAAAACTCCAATAAACACCATAAAAATGATAACATCTCTCATCGTTAAAATCAAATGCGGTAAAAACTAAATTTCCTAATTTCCATTTGTTGACACAAAACCTCAGTCTCCTCATCATCTGGTTTTAACATATTTGAAGATCATAGAATCGATCAAATGGTTGTAATACCTCATATGGAGATCAATGACTATTTAATCTAATACAAAGGCATCCCATCAAGAATCGTGATAATGCCTCTATCAAAACCATAAGCGATCAATTGGTAGCACCAGCAAGCCAATTGTGATACAAGCCACGACCTATATTTTGAAGTCTTTAAGCCAAAAGTTTTGGAGAATTCTTTAGGTATTATTTATACTGATTCACCTTTTGCTTTTAACTTATTTGACAATTTTGTGTATTCCTTCTCCTTATTCATCAAAAGATGCATCATAATTGGTTCCCAAGGCTCTTGAATTTTTGATGCCCTTAGATGTCAACAACTTGAGCAAGGTGTCTCTCATCTCATAGTCCAGGATGTTGCAAGTGGACTTTGAGATATTATCATTCGTTCAATGTTTCAAAGTTGATTTATAAAAGAAGGATTTTGTTGAGGATTTTATCACTTTTTTTGCAATATTTTTGGCATAATTGTTGGGTTGCTTCGAATAAAATTGTCTTGTGTAAGCGTAAAATTAGCTAGTTATTTCACCAATGCTAAAAAGCTTATACGATGATTTCTCAATTATTCCTCTAAAATATGATCATGGTATTGCAGACATGTTTTGAGAATTCCTATAATCTCACATCCTTGAAAACGACCTAAGCACCCTCTACCTGTATCTATCTGAACATGATCACCAACAATAGGTTTACATTGATGTAGTCATCATGTTCAAAAGTTAAATAAGTTTGTTTATCATCCTCAAGATTTCCATGGACTAAAGGAAGATTGAATGGATCCAATGAGCCTTCCGTAAGTGTTGATTTGACACCCCTTTATTTTTCATGGAAAGGAGATAATTGATATAATTGAAAACTCTTTGTTCAGATATTGTCTTTCCCAACAATGTCTCCACACAGTTGAGATAATGCTAATGGATTGTTTCAAATACTCACCAAGCCAAATGAAGATTCTAACAAGGCCATATGAAAATTCTAACAAGGGCTGTGATCCATGCCTTTGAAAAATAATTAAAATGAACATTTTGCCAAAGATAAATAGAAAAATGATTGAAATTAACATTTTTTCGAAGATAAAAAGCTCTTCTAAAAACATATGTTGTATTTTCTGAATAATTTTTTTAGAATTTAATATATTTATAGAAATATCTAAATGAAATAAGGTTTTGATTTTTTTGATTTTTGTTTTTTTAAATACTTTTATTCTCAATTTCATTCAAGATTTAAAGAAATCGTTAAAATTACTAAATTTATTATGCATTCAAAAACATGATTTTTAATTTAAAATTTACAAATTAACTAAAAAAAATATAGTCTTAACTTCACGGTTACAAAAAAATTTTAAATAATTTAATATTTAAGTTGTTTTCTTAGATTAAAATTGATTATGAAAATTTATATAATATGATCTTGATGATAACAAAGGAAATCCAAATAAAAATTCAAATGATTTAACATTTAGAATATTTTATTAAATTGAAATTGATTGTAAAATAGATCATAATAAAAAATCTAGAATGCTATAGAAATTTAATGTTAAAATTTTTAAATATATATATCACTTTAAGTTATTAATTTATTAATTACTTTCATTGAAAATGTTTTTAATAGAGGTTTAATTGTAATTATTAAAACTAGAAATAAACAACATGTTTAAGAGTTTGTTGAAACATTATGCGGTGATCATTTTTTTCAAGATTATTATGAAACAATTTTTTGAAACATAAATTATTAATTTTGGTCATACAAGTTAAAAAATCTTTAATATAAAGTTCCAAAAACATTTTATATTTAACTGTTTTGATCTTAAAAAAAATTGAACTTTTGTCTTAATTTATTCATTTATTCAAGTTCTTAGGTGCTGCTAAAGCTGATCTATATAGCTTTCTCAAGAAATTGGTCTATATAGCTCTCTCAAGAAATTTAATAAGGAAAGATTTGTTTTTAACAAAAACCAAGAAGATATTGTATTTGATTAAGAAGGTTGTAGCCCAACCAAGCTTACAATGGGGGGAGTTCAGTTAAAGAGGGATGATGACCCCTAACTGTACTGTCAGCCTTCTTATGAATTCTTTGAGAGGTAAGTCCCACTTACTTCTAGGGATTTTTTGAGAAAAAAATTGCTTGCAAGAGTAAACTCTCACGAACGGTGAGCATAGAAGAATACATAATCAAAACATTAATTAGAAGGAGAGGTGAAATGCCCCTTTATGAAAGGGTCCAATCGCTTTTGGGAGCCCAAGAAAATGTTTGAGGCCGCTTCCTTTTCCCTGCGTTCTTTGTTGGTATTTCGCTCTCTGGTGAGAGGAGGAGAAGGGGGTGAAAAGTCTTCAGTATCAGAGTTTCCATCTAACCTAGAGGAAGGGACTAAGGACGTCAATCCTGCTTGGCCTGAAGTCTCATGGTCTAGTGCTTGGGGATCTCTCTTGGAGCCTGAAGGAACAGGTCTTGGAGAAGCTTCTTTCATGGAGGGGGAAATAGGAATTGTCTCCAAGGGGCTTGAGGGACCTGGGGGGAACACTCCCTGCACCGGATCATCTGTTGCTTCAGATTCTTGGGCTTCGACTTCCTGCATAACTTCAAAGTTGTTTTTGTTTTTCAGCGGAGGAGATTCTGTGAGAGGAGGAGTAGGATCTTGAGGTGAGTCTTGATGCTGAGAGGCTTGTGACTCTTTTAGTTGGGGAGGTCGACGTCGATTAATGACCATATGGAACTCTGATTCTTTAGGTGCAGGGGAGTTGCCAGTTTTTGTGATTTTGCAAGCTTGGGGTAGCTTTTGGCAAAGTGGCCATATATATGACAAAAGTTGCATTTGAATGGAATCTGCTCGTAATCCAGTTCTTGGATGTGACTCCAATCTCATAATGTAAGCTTTAGAGCCTCTGGAAGCCCTTTTTCTAGATTTACCTCTACACAAATGCGGGCACATCTAAATCGACCCCCTTTTGGTTCTGCACTATCTAGATATCGCCCTAGCTTATTACCGATGTTCGCAAGAGTTCTTTTTCCCCAAAGATGAAGTGGGAGGTTAGGCAGTCTTACCCATACTGGAACGACTGTAATCTCTGCTTCTGGATTAAACCCCAGAGTCCAAGGGTCTAAAAACATCCCTCTCGAGCCCATGAAGAAGGGAGCCGATTAGAACACTAAATCTCGTTCTTCTTTATTTAAAAACAAAAAATCAAAATACCCCCTACCAGATGCGGAGAGAGAGAGACACGTCCTTTCAAAATAAGGTTCTAGTGTTCTGCAATCTAGAGCTCCACCGCCTTAGGACTGGGCCACAACCCTATAAACTTGCCGATGAGGGATTTCTCTGAGAGAATGAGCACTTTCTGACATGGATTCGTAGGAGAGAGCTCCAGAGAGGGGATCTCATCCATATTTTTCACAAAATTGGAGGGGTTATGAGATGTATCCCGAGGAGCGACGGCTTGAACAAGGGCCTTAAAGGCCTGTAGTTGATTGTGAGTCTTTGTAACCAGGAGACCCTGAAACCACGGGGGACCTGCAGCCAGCAGACCCAAGAAAACGATGCGTCTGTAGGAAGCTCGACGCTGAGGAAGTCTAGCCTTAGCGCAAACCAGGACCAACAGGAACCTTCAGGCAAAATCTGTTCGACAGGAGGATGGCGGCAGCTAGGGAAACCCTAGCCGCGATTCGAAGAGCGACTTCCATTCATCGCTCAACATTACTCATTGAAGGTTGGTTTTCATTATCAGTTAATAAGGAAATATTAACTTACCAAATTATAAAGATTATTCAAAATTCTTTATACTCTTAAATATAAAAAAGTTGAGCCATTTAAAAATTTTCCATACATATTAACAAATAAAAATGGTTTTAAATAAATCTTATTCACTAATTGAATTTGCAACAGTGGCATGCCCTATTTTTGTGGCAAGCTCATTTTCAAAATCAACGCCTTCATGGCTTTTGTGGTTAGAAGCTTTTATCAATTACATATTTAAATATTAAAAACAATTGATATCAATTACATAATTAAATATTAAAAAAAATTGATATCAATTACATAATTAAATATTATAAAAAAAAATTTGTGAATTAACTTTGACTTTATGGCCTTTAAATTAGAAGCGTCTCATACTTTTTAGTAGGAAAAAATAATATACTTTATTGAAAAAGTATAAATAATATAACAGTTAAAAGCACGTGTTTCTCCTAGGAGGTCACAGGTTCAAATCCAGAGGGGGGTAGAGTGTGTACACCTTTGTAGACTTTAGCAGTCAAATCACTGCGCAGAGGGGAGTCTCATACACCAAATTGGTTTCTTGCTTGGCGGTGACCTTAAAAATATATTATTATTATATAAACTTGGTATATAACTGAAGCAAATGACAATACATAGTCGCATGTTTACAGTCGATCAAACATATTGGAACAACTATGGAAATAAAAGTACTGATTGCATGCAAGAACATGTCATGAGCATAAGTTCCATCAATTCAACAATCCAAAACCTTGAGTACATAAAAATGATGAGCAAAAAAACATATACATTGGCATATGTTTTTGGAAATAACATACGGATGACATAAGATCTAGAAATAACGACCATCTCTATAATGAAGATATAAAAAAAATGGTTGCATATCAAAACATACCAATCTAAACCTCCCCCTCGACCTCTCCTCGATCTCTTGCACATGCACCGATTAATTATAAGGCCATTTGGAAGCAAGAGCGACGTATAACCTTCAGCTGCATTAATGGACTAAAACTAAATCCCTATTTGGAAGGAAATGAAGAAAAAAACAAAAACCGCTATTGATAGAGACTAAGTAAAAAAATAGAATGAAATCACTAAAAACAGAAAAGGTTTCTTGCATTCATGGAAGTTTCACTACATTAATAATATTAGACTTTATTTTTTATTCTTGATTTTCATGGTATGACACCAACCACAATTGAAAGAAATTAGTGTGAGAATTAAAAAAAAACAAAACAAAACTTTAGATGCACTTTATAAATGTTGAAATATTAAAATACTTCTATGAAATTAATGAAAAAAGAAAAAAAAAAGAAAAAAAATAATGAATGGACAAAAAAATGAAATCATAGAAAAGTTAGAAAGTTTTCTTAGTTTCCATGCATTAATGTTAATAAACTTTTATTTTTGGTAACATAAACTTTTTTGTTTGCTATTAAATATAAACTAAATGGTGGAGGTTTCTAAAAACAAAACTTTTTTTTTAACTTGTTTCATTTTATTTTTTAATTCTTATTTTTATGGCACAGCACTAATCAAATTTTGGAAAAATGCAAATAAAAATTAAAAAAAATATAAAAAAACTAAAATTTAAGTTTGACTTTACACATTTTGAAAAATTAAACTTGCAAAAAATAATATAGTCTATGCCTAAGAAAAGGACTAATAAGATGATTCAATGATACAATTAGCAATCTAATACACTGAAACCTTAGTCATCAGCATCCACTTCTTACAGCGTCCGTCAAAAGCCTTTGTCACTACTATTCCAATTTTGATTCATCTTTCTTGGAAGGCATTTCTTAATATAATCTACAGAGATCCTATCGAATACATTTTGTGCTCTGCTGTCTATATTTACATTTTCTTCTAATATGAGAAGGGCATTCTCTACCGGTGAAGACATCGCAATAGTTGTGATGACAATGGATTTGAGCATTATCGATATGCCTGCATTTGGAAGCTGTCAGACTAGAAAATTGCAGTGCAGTCTTCCATATTGAAGCTAGTTTATTGCTTTATTTAATGTGAACCAAGTTCACTAAATTTCTTCCATGAGGCAATGGGTGCAACCACTCAACAACGCCAGCAGTGCGGAGAGATGACTACAATAATGTAAACAGATCACAGCCCTTTACTCTCGTGCTCTGGAATCTGACCACAACGTGCACCTGGGTCAACGAAGTCGTGGTTTTCTTATAGGTTTTTATCCCACACGTACTACACAAAATATTTATTAATATTTATATACTTCAAGCTTTACACATTTTGCGGCGTTGTGCAGTGCAGTATAATCATGTCGTGGGATCACTTGACCACATTAAAAATTCTGGCTGACAAGAAAGTATCCTGGTTGACCATAAATGGTTTTCAAAAACCTTTAGGGTAGAAAGTTTTCCTAACAATTCTTTGCCTACTTTTGTTGGTTGACAAAATATATGGTTAACAACATATATCTGTTAAGGCCCTATCTCCAACATTTCTATGTTCCCAAGTCCATTTTTAACCAAATTCCTATTCCTTTAAAATCCTTTGGTTTTCCATTTGTCTTATTCCCTAGAAATTCTTTGTCGGCTTTTGTTGATTGACAAAAAAAAAAGTGTTCCAACACCTTATATCTGTTAAGGCTCCATCTCCATTATATATATATATATATGTTCCCAAGACATTTTTTTACCAAATCCCCATTCTTTCAAAATCCTTTGGTATTCCCTTTGTCTTATTTCCATTTCTCAATAACATAACACCTTAAAGGCATAAGAAAAAGGCCCAAAATAAAGAAAGGACTATAGAATACTTATTGTTTAAAGGCATAAGAAAATGGCCCAAAATAAAGAAAGGACTATAGAATACTTATTGTTTATCGAGGTTCTCTTATTCTCTTTTAAGGAAAGCGCGCACACGCACACGCACACGCACGCACGTGAACATACAAACACATCTAGTTTTTTTTAATTGATATGGTACGTGAACATACAAACACATCTAGTTTTTTTAATTGATATGACGACCATTTGTATTAAAGGAAGGCTATGGAAAGTCCAACTGAGATATATACATATTTGTGCATAATACACAATCTCAAAAAATCTCAAAAAAGTTGGGCCTTCATACAATAAAGTTTTAGCAAGCTTATAGACATAAAAAGCAAACTAACTTTTTATCAAATTTGAGACTGTATTGTCTTGTGATTGTCTTACATCATGACCGAGAAGCAAAATACAAGTGTAAACAATGAAAAAACAACAAAATTAGCCAATTGGTGCCCTTTGTGGGATTCCTCCACAAGTAAATGCTTTTGCTCCAAGTCAATTAAAATCGATGGATTTAGTTGTTCAGTCCTAATAAGAGTAGTTTGGTGGATCATCTGTTCTTTAGCTAACCACTCTTTAATTGAAGCAACTAAAGCCAAGGGTTGACTAGTAAGTGATTGTGCCCCCCCGAGCAAAGCCCAAAATTATATTGTGGTGCATATCTATGTTGTTTGCTAGTTTGTCAAATTTAATGACATGTTCATTAATTTTAGTCTCCATTTCCTCTTGTTTTTTCTCTTGTCTTTCAGAGTGCAGGCCTATTTTGTAGCCTACTTCATGCCCTCAAACTAGGAATTTATCTTTCTCAAAATCCTCTTAATATTAACCACATTTTCATTGCCAACTAAGCCAAAGCCCATGGGATTGGCCATTGTTTAAGAACCAGAAAGGAAACATGGCCTCCTAAACAAAATACTCAGAAATAAAACCCAAAAGCAAGCACCTTCTTCAACAGTATAACACCCCAGAGTAGAACTTCCTAAACATAGACAAGTGGGGCTTTCAAAGGAAAAACTTATATTATCAACTTTCATATACCTCTTGTTTCACCAACTATGATATTATTAACACCCCCTTAATCATCCATAAAATGTGTTAAATGATGTTGCTTCCCCCTCAACAAACATAAAAGAAAAAAAAGAGAATCACCCTCCATGTTTATTCCATTTACAATATATTATCTTAGTATGCCTCAACATCCTTCTTATATCTATGTAAGTTCAAATTTTGGACAAATATTGGTCCTCTGTATTCTTGTCCCTAATAAATTAAAGGAAGCCATATTCAAATGTTTTAAATGGCATACTCAACTAATATTGACATCTTGTTTACAAATTTAGATATTACTCATGCTTAATTTTAAATTTTTTGTTTATTTATTATTATTTATTAAAATATATAGTTTGGAGAAACTCATTTAATAATATCTTTCACTTCAAGGATAGTATTTAGGTAAATTTGATTTTTTAAGGTTCAAGGCTGACATAACAATACATTTATTAAGAACTAATTTTATGTGCCTTGATAGCATAATCGGAAATTCAAAGCATAAATAACGAAATAAAGCAAGAAATCAGTATGGAAATACATAATTACCACAACAATAGACAATTGTAGATAATCGAATATCACAATAACTATATCTTTATTG
>LPNX010657381.1:87623-123303 GCA_001517045.1 Pseudotsuga menziesii | reverse complement strand
TATATATATTAGTTTGAACAAACTTTCTAGTTGGAAGAACATTCTAGTGAGCCTTCTTTATGAAGGAAATTTCTAGTAGGTGGAACCTTCTAGTAAGTCTTCTTACAAATATTGCTTTTATACTATAGAGATGAACCTTCTAGTAAGTCTCTTTACATATATTGCTTTCACACTATATTTACTTTATTGACCTTATTTAATTATAGATGGCCCCAATACATAACAACCTATCTAATTAGGTGGTTAAGGTAGGACCCTAGAATGCCCACCCCCTTAAAAATAACATTGTTCTCAAGGTTGGAGATGTGGAAATTGCTGAAGTATTTGTGTTAGTTCCCATTTAACATCATTAGGATGGGCATCTTTCTAGTGGATCAAGACCTCTTGGATGGATCAATGGTGGAAAGGACATTCCCTTTTGTTGAGGATGGCCTCAGGCTGCAGGTAGATGGAACCTTCTTCTTCTAATGTTGGAAGGCAAGTTTGAATACAACAATGATGACCAACTACTTTCATGAAGTAGGATACATGAAAGATGGGACGAATCTTAGAGTGGCTAGGTCGTTCCAATTTGTAAGCCACAAAGCCAACATTTGAAGATATTATAGGGCCCATAAAACTTGGGGGAAAGCTTTTGGTGGTGGTTGGCCTTAAGAGAGGTTTTCTTATAGGGTTGTTGGCGAAGAAATACCTACTTCACTTTTTCAAATGGCATTCATAATGATGTTATCAACCTTTTTCTTCATCCTATTACAAGCCATTACTAGATTATCCTCTAGAGCACATAGAATGTTAGTATGAAATGTGAGTGTGTTGTCAATTTCCTATACCTAAGATATGCCTTACAAGTAGGATAGTACCAAAGGGGCATTTTGTCCATATAGAATTTCTAAGGGAGTCATTCAAGTGGCAGTATGATAAATTGTATTATAGCACCATTACTAGAGGTAACCATTGAGCCCATTGGGATTGCCACTTTGAGGTAAAGCACCATAATGCGCTTCCAAACACTTATTAACAACTTCATTTTGACCATCAGTTTGTGAGAGATAGGTAGTATTGAGATTCAGTTGAGTTCCTTGGAGCCGAAATAATTCGTACAAGAAATCACCAGTGAAGGAGGGGCCACGGTCTATGACATACCATGGAGACCATATATTCCTTGAAAGAGTGTTGTAGGAAACAAGAATGAGCATATTTGGAAAGGTGATCAACCGCAACCAAAATTATAGACTTGTTGCAAGATATGGGTAAACCCATAATGAAATCCATATAAATGTCAGTCCATACTGCAGTTGGAGTTGGAAGTCATTGAAGTTCAGCTGAAGGTTTCATGGCCTCCCCTTTATGTCTTTGGAAAGTGTCACAATTAATAAAAAATGTACAAATGACCTTCTCCATGCCTTCCCATAAAAATGATAGTTTGATCGTTTCATATGTTTCATGAAATCCTAATTGACCGACTGTGAGACATGGATGGAGCTTAGATAACACCTGTGATTTAAATGATGATTTATTGTTCAAATTTAGATGTCATTGTGCTAAGTGTACCTTGGATATGGATATGTTTTTGTTGAAGTTATCAAATCATGGGAGTAAGTGTGGGATTTGCTAGCCATTCATTATGAACAACATTCAACTAGTCTGCAATGATGAAGGAGAGGGAAATGAGGGGGCCTTCTTCTTCAAACGGTCTAGAGAGAGAATATACTACCACATTTTCCTTTCCATTATGGCTAACTATCTCATAGTCATATCCCAACATTTTGGTGACCCATTTTTGTTGCTCAGGAGAGGAAGTTCTTTGTTCAAGAAAGTATTTCAAGCTGGGATGATCAATTTTGATCTTGAAACGTTTCCGAAGTAGGTATGGATACTACATAAAGGAAGGCACGAGAGAGATTATTTTTGATCCTAGAGGAAATATTGTCAATTCTTATGCATGGGGTTTGGGAGTAAAATCCAACAATGAGCCAGAGTGGATGGCACTTTATCACGGACTTGAATTAATTTCAACTTTAGGCATATCTAGGATGATAGTAATAGGAGATTCAAGGCAGGTGATACAGAAGATGTGGTTTGAGTACGACAAGGGAATCACTTGATGCAAAAGAATCTTCAATAGGATACTTCACCTTAACAAACCTCCAAAATTTTTATACTTCCATGTCTTGTTGGGACTAATGATATTGTTGACAAACTTGCTAATAAAGGGGCAAGGTTAAAACACAGAGTGGTAGTCTATGCAAATGGAGAAACAACGGATCATTATGTACCTTGACATACCTATTTCTCGGGTTCTAAGAAGCAACACAATATTGAATTTCATGGGTCCTAAGAAACATCAAAAGGCTCGATTACTGAGCCCCCCTCTCACTTTGATAAATGCATGGTGAGTACTTCTCACTTGTCCGTCAATGCATTAAAGGTGTTTTTATGGCTCTATTACTCCCATACTTTGAACGTGCAGTTCACACATGAGATATGGAAGGGATGTCAAATAAACGACAAGAAGGATTTTTGAACCACCTCATTCAATTAGTGGAAGCAAAAGGTGAGTGCGGGATTCTTGTAGGGGTGATGAACCAAGAGATTTGTGGTTTGCTTGAATATTTCCCTTCTTGGTCCGTTGGTGGCTTATTCTTGTAGGTAGTGGAGAAGAATGCGTTGGACGATTGGATGATAGCCTTGCAAGTTTAAAGGATGGTTTTGAAGACTTCAAAATCCATTTATGCAGGGTCTTTGAAGTAATTTGTAGTGGGATTTAGGAGAATCATGAGATAGCTTCTAATATAAGGTATATTTCAAACCAACTATCATGCCAGGACTCCATAATAAATGACTTAGATAGATACTTGAAAGAACTCATGTGCAAGGTGGATATTATCAAAGATGAAGCGATGAAAGTGTAAAAAATGATGCAGTGCAATCATTGCCAGGAGATGTCGGTTGATGAATCTCGTCCAATGGAAGAAGTGTCTGCCATGCAGCTTGTTCTTGGCCTCACAGACGAGCAAGAGCAGTAGTTATGTTCTCTTATAGACTTTTATATAGATGTTTTTTTTTGTGTTTTGTTAAATCTACACCATGTAAGTGTTTATCCCTCCTCCAGTATGGTGAAATATAGGAAGAGAACTATAAATTTTTTCAAATTACAGTCAGCCACAGTTATAGTTTTTTCAGTCCATATTTCCATTGGATATAGATTGTTATTTTTGCTATGTAATGAATGGTTGTGCACAATTTTTTATATAATCAAATAGTTTCAAGTTTCTATTAAAAAAAAGTAGGTATGGACACTAGATGTACATAACATGCAATATGGCCATCATCTATTTCATAAGTTGATTTTCCCAAGTGCCACTCACATATTTGTTTGTTAATAAACGCCAATGGTAAATCGTGATGTCATAAAAAATATGAGGACAAATTTACACATAAAGGGGTTTAAATATCGTGTTCATGAGAGTTTGAAAGTTGGAGAGTGCACTGTAAATGCCAAAGGGCATGAACAAGAACTCATAATAGACCTGATGAGTGTGAAAAGTGTTTTTGGGAATATCTACCTCCTTCGCTCAAATTCGATGATAACCTCAATGAAGATCAAGCTCAATGAAGATGTGAGCACCCTTCAGCGCATACAAAAGGTTAAAATTGACATGAATAGGAAACTTATGCTCCAAAACACAAAAATAAATAAAAATGCACTATGTTCCTTTTTTGAAGACCATAACAACAGGGGAAGAATAAGGACCAGTTTTGGGGTGGATGATACTAGCAACTGGTAACTCCTGAATGATATTTTCATTTTTTTTTTTGGAAAATAGATGGTAGTACGAGTGTATATTTGTTGGGAGGTTACCAAGTATAAGTAGAATGGAATTATCATGCTCACCACAAGAAAGTGACAATCCTTTAGGAGTGTCAAAGATGGATTTGTTCTTGTATAAAACTAACTATGTGTCATAAGGAATGGGTTGAGAACGGACCTCAAAAGCTCGAATGGCATGGAATTACACCACAATGCCCAAATGGCCCTTTTTAAGAAGCTTTTTCATATGATGTGAACTAATAATCTATGGAGATCCCAATATAATTCCTTTGAGAGTGTAGTTATGCCCCATCTACCAGAAACTCATGGATAAGGCATTGAATTATGGTGATAGGGCCTAATGCTTATAACCATTCAATTATTAGACTTTACATAGTAGGATCTTGAATCAAATTATAAATTCACTAAGAATTACAACAAATATAAGCAGATTAATGAAAAAAAGAGTGATCAGAAACATAAGAGAGAGAACTCAAATGAAAGAATATCCATCTTCATATTATTCATCAATATGATTACAAAGATAATACATATGAAGAGAGAAAATTGAATGCTAAGGAGGCAATTCAAATAACTCACAACTAAGTTGGCTTAGATGTTACTAATTTCTCAATCTAGACATGTGTCATCATCCAACTCATAGCTAGAGGTCACAAATTGACTAACTTAGGCTAGGTAGGCCATGAGTGACATAAAATAAAGCAGTGAGTGGATTATGGGAGAAAAAGATGGAAAGTGGTTGAGGAAAAAATGACAAGCTTTCCCAACTCATCCTAGTGCAACTTTCTAATCCTAGTCCAGAAGAAAAGTAGTATAGAGATGGCATATATAAGAAAAGTTGGATAAAAGAAGGATAAATTGAGAAGTGCGCTCTAGCTAGTAAAAGTATGAACAAAAGCAATAAAGAGGGCACTATAATAGTATATGATGGTCAAAAGAGGACAAATGGGGTCCAGGACTCAAGACTGGGCACTAGGAAGCCTACTAACACATGAACAACTTACTAAAATCTTAGGAACTTTAATGAAAGTTTTTAAACCTATGATATAGATGGTAGTGAGCATGAGAACTATTGAGGGCCCAAGCAACAAAGGCTTATGGTCACCCTTTACATTATTAATCCATATAAACTAAGGAAAGAGGAAAAACCACATGGGGAAAATCCTCCCTAAAAAATGGACATGAGGTGAACCAAAAATAACTACTCCAAACTTCAAGTAGGTGTGAACTTGATGATCCAGGAGGAGCCAAGAACGTTAAAAAATTAGATTTTTAAATTGCTAAAAGGGACAGGACCATTGCGTAGAGCTTGTAAATTCGGTTCCAATGACATGAACGCCACATCAAAGGGGGCTCGGATGGCAAAGATATTGCACTCTAAAGTTTGTAAGAAATAAAAGAAGAAAGGTTACAAGCTGCCACATGGCATCCCAGTTAGTAGGTTGACATGGCACTCCCTGGTAGCGCCATGTGGCAGGACCAATTGACATGGACTTGCAGCATGATGAGAAGTGGCACAAATGGCAGGTGATGTGGTGAAGAGTTGTCCCAGTTATGTGGCGACACATGGTGAAGGATGGGTGATTGTGAAACAACATGGACCAACCTACATGTGACACGTGTCACCTTGAGTTTGGCCAAATTTGTCCCAAAGGCCCCAAGAAAGGAGTTGAACCTGTGACCTAAGGTCCATCAAGGTGCCGCAAGTTTGTTTTGTTTATTAAAATGGTATATTTTATTTGTAATAGTGACGAGTTCAACCAAAATATCGCCTCATTAACGAACTATAGGTCAAGTCCTAAGAAAATGGGCTTTTTCATTTGTTTTATATGCCACCGTAAATCACATGGGATCCTAACAACTTTGGTAAAGGTTATTAAAGTGGGTTTTGTGGTCTGATTGCGCCGAGAGGCGCTCTACAGCCCAGTATGGGGGAGATATTGTAACGTGATGTAACGTTACTAACATGTCGGCAAAAAATAATATAGTGATAGTGAATATTATGGGAGAGATCTTGTAACGTGATGTAACGTTTGTAACATGTCGGCAAAAAAAATAGTGAAAGTGAATATTATGGAAGAGATTTTGTAACACAAAATAAAAAATAATATCACTTTCGTAAAGTTATTTTTATTAATAAAAACTAAATTTTCTAATATGCCAAAATAAATGTCGGCCACAAAAACAATCTAATATGGGGAGATGTTGTAATCTTCCTACCTAACAAAACAATAAAAAAGTAAAAATTTAATTTTCGGTAAAAAAAATATGTGGGTCAAGAAAAAACACAAAATTGAATTATTCACAAAAAATGTTGGCCTTGCACATGGTTTTAAAACCATGTGCAAGGCATTCTAAACAACCCATGGTTTTATTCTACATGGTTTAGGAGGCTTTGCACATGGTTTTAAAACCATGTGCAAGGCATTCTAAACAACCCATGGTTTTATTCTACATGGTTTAGGAGGCTTTGCACATGGTTTTAAAACCATGTGCAAGGCCTCCTAAACAACCCATGGTTTAATTGTACATGGTTTAGGAGGGCCTTGCAAATGGTTTTAAGACCATGTGCAAGACCTCCTAAAAAACCCATGATTGTAGGAGTGGGGAAACGATGCAATGTTCGTTCCTAACAAAATAAAAATATTATATGTAGGTCATAAATAATATTAAATAATAATAATAATAATAAAATTATATGTGGACCTTAAATAAAAAGATGTGTCTTTTGGTTTGAATCAAATCAATTTATACCTAAGAAGAGGTTTGCACCTCGACATATTTGATCCATCTCGGTGCTTGATAGAGGCTAGGATTTGGATCTACGCTGGTTTTAAACCATATGTGTAATATACCAATGAATATGTAATGGCATATGTTACATAACAAACCTTGGGTTGTTTTTCATAACCATAGAAACATGCCACCCAATGTGGATGCCAATGAATATTATATGACATGTGGTATATGGATTTATGCCAACTAATATAGTATGGCATGATACTTGTTTGTAAAAATATTATTATAAATGCGAAATTGAGGGGAAGGGGAGTAACCACACGAGTAACCACATGTGAGACCCCAATTAGGGATAATTTGTCTCAACCAATTTTTATATGGGGAAAATAAGTTGCTGGGAGTCCAAACTTAGGACTCATGTGGAACTATCCAAGGAGACCATTGTAAACTATTTAAGCCAAATGGTTTTCCCATGGTTGGGGAGCTGGTGGAGGATCCATTGGAGACATTATGGAGAGCCTACGAGAATCATTGAAGATATGTAAGCTCATTGGGAGTCTTTGATGTTAGGATAACTTCATGGAGAGGAAGCAGTGAGGTCTTGCTTGTGCTTTGTAGCCCTATGTTGGGTAAGTCTATCTCTTGATGTGAGAGTGTTAAGTTTATACGTTGTTACAACTTAATTCTTAAATTCATGAGCTTTTAATACATTTTAACAATAACAACATAAAAAGGATCTCTGAAAGATACATAATCACAAGGTACACAACAATTTGTCCTGGGGAAACTAGAAGGGGAAGAAAACCGAACAAAACTAGTACTCATATATATTACCAAAGTACAATTCCCAAAGAACAAGGTCTCATAAGAGAGAGACTAAACCCTAACACAAGAGCCCGAAAGTACTCCTCGTCGTCCTTCGCTATCCTTCCTCTTTCTCTCTCTTATGCAATTCTTGAGTGAGTTGCGTGTCTAAATGAGGGAGGGCGCCTCCTTATTTATACTCAATCTTTGACTTGACCTTTTAACTTAACTAGGCCAACCTACCTAGGAAAAACTCAAAATAATATTTATATTAAACTCTTTTGAGTGCTATTGACCCGACTTACAATGGAGGATTTACCTCATGACTTTTACATGAACTTTTACATTAATGGCATCTCCTGAAGGAGGAATAATAATAATAGTGTAAAGTACAAGTAGAATATTTTTCAAAGTTACATTATTTCAACATAAATATCATTGCTCTTTGTAAAGGAGGGATTTATCCTTGACAAGGAGATATAAAGAATCGGTTCGGTAAATTGTTGGACCTGGAGATGTAGAGAGGGAGGTCATGGTGAACTCCATTATCAACGTTCTTGAGTTTTGGTAATGTTGTGTTTATGTCTCTTATGATTTTTTTCTTCATGCATGAATGGCTTATGTAAATGGTTTATGAGATTAAAATAGTTTTATTAAGAGAACCATATAACATTGTAAGTTTAATGCACTGTCAACAAAGATATTGGAAACGTGAGATTCCTTCATACACATTAATATTTAAAGGCTAATGATTGAATGGTCACTTGAAGGACATCTCAGATCACTTGATTAGATGTTTGGAGGAATCTTCTTCTTGGGAAGAAGAGGCAACTGTTTCCATGTCTGAATCACATGCTTGATCTATGCATAGTATGCAAGTCAATGAAGGTGCTCACTAGACTTGAACTTCCTCAGATTAGGTCCAAAGGAGTCTTGAGATTCTAGAGCCATGGAATTTGAACCAAGATCACGTCCAAATGAAGTATAATCAACTCCAACTGAATGGTGATGTCCTCCATCTTTTGTGCAATTTTGAGAACATATGCCAACAAAAAAATGCAGTGGATATGAAGCATGACCATGAGAGGGAATGCAACAACTCCACACTTCAAAACATTGAAAAGCGAACCCGTGAGAGGCTCTGAATGTGAACAAGCTGAAACAACTGGATGATTGTCTTCAAAATTCAAGGAATGATAGGAGAACAAAGAGCTTTGGAGATCAACTGCAAGAAGGTGGAACAAGAGTCCCAAGTGTGCCATTATAATTGCAAATGCACCAAATTATTCATATTCAAAGAAACATTGAGGAAATGCACCAATCATCATAGAGGAATAGATAGGAAGAAATGCAACAATGAGAGTGAGGGTGCAACCAACAACTACAGACTGTGATATACCCTCCAAAACATCAAACTGGTGAAATAGTGCTCCATCATCCAGCGAAGTATGCACAGGATCAAGAAAAACCGACTTATCATCCTCAAAATAAAATATTGAAGAGTGATTGGAGAAAAATGAGAGATGGATATCAATGAGTTCTTCATCAACAATGGAAGCTCAAATTTCTTCTTCATGTAGAACTCCTTCATGGGAAGCCACAGAGGAAGAAGGAATCACTACAAGGAGACTTGCACCAATTCAAAACTGTGTTGAGATTTTTTCCATTCTTCTTCTTTTTGAACAACTTTTGAGAAATTTTAGTTGCAAAGAAACACTCTGAATGTCTGTATGGAATATTAATTGATTTTATTGAGCTCTGCTTAAGACAATAGACACACTTGAGAGTTCTTTACACTTGGGTAGACTTCAATGGATAAACCAATGGCTTCAAGGAAATCACCCCAATATTTTTGTGGTAACTCCACTACTTATGGTGCATTACTGCAAGCATCTATGCTCAACAAGTGGCTCTGATACCATATTAGAATTTGCATAGTAGGATCTTGAATCAAATTATAACTTCACTAAGAATCACAACTGAGATAAGTAGAATAATGAAGAAAAAGAGTGAGAAAAAACCTCAGCGAGAGAACTCAAATGGAAGAATATCCATCTTCATATTATTGATCAATATGGTTAGGATAAACAATACATATCAAGAGAGAAAATCAAATGCCAAGGAGCAATTCGAATAGCTCATAATTAGGTTGGCTTAGATGTTACTAATTCCCTAATCTATACGCGTGTCATCATCCAACTCATAGCTAGAGGTCATGAATTGGATAACTTAGGCTAGGTAGGCCATGAGTGACATAAAATCAAGCAATGAGTGGCTTCTGGGAGAAAAAGATGGAAGGTGGTTGAGGTAAAAAGTGGAAAGCTTTCCCAACTCATCCTAGTGCAACTTCCTAATCCTAATCCAAGAGAAAAACAATATAAAGCTGGCATATCTAAGAAAAGTTGGATAAAAGTAGGATAAAGTATGAAGTGCACTCTAGCCAGTAAAAGCATGGGAAAAAGCACAAAATAGGGCGTTATATTGGTCTATGATGGTCAAAAGAGGACAAATGGGGTCCAATACTCAAGACTAGGCACTAGGAATCCTACTAACACATGGAACAACTTTCTAAACTCTTAGAAACTTTAATGAAAGTTTTTAAGCCTATGGTCGAGATTGAATTATTTTCCAACAACGACACCCAAGACAATGATACAACCACCCATGTTAATAGAAAACATGTGAATTTTGAGGGAAAAATCACCCATTTGAAGTACACATTTTCACAACAACTCCCAAACTTCCCAACTCCTCCATTTATAATCGTGATTGGTAGGTTGTTCATAGTATGGATATAACAGTGTGTTTCCCACTGTCTATTAAGAAGATGACCTTGTAAATTTTGAGGTAGGCAGTTAATTTAAGGGTATGGGGGTTAGAAATATTAGTCAAGCACATAAAGAGATATACGGTTCCTCCTCTAATAAATCAAGATGGGGAATGTGTTCTAGAGGTGCATGAGGGACTTGACATGCAATATGGTCAATGTACTAATACGAAGTGTCCTTTGAAATGGCCATAACGATTTTTTACTTACATTTATTTACAGAGGAATATTTCTCATAATAGTTGTAGCAAAGACCTTTGAGTTGGTGCTTCACCATTTCATCTTGAGTTAAATTTTATATATTGAGAGGTATAGAGGATGAGGAAGGATTAGGGGATGGGAAGTTATGTTGATGGGGATGGGGAATAAATGGGCCCTTTTTTGTTTGAGCATTCACCAACTTTTTGGATTATCTATCTCTTCGAGTGGCATCCAACCAAGTAGTAGGATAGGCCATTAAGACGTGCACATGGATATGTTCTTTCAAACACTGATGAGACATTCCTTGTAAAAAGTATCGGACATGCATTTAGTGCACATGGATAATTGCTTAAAGGATGAGACAAAATCTTTGAAATACCTGACTGTTTGAGTTGTGTTTGACCTTGGCTAGTTGCCTCAATAATGAGTGCCTATTTCAAAATGGTCATAGAGATTGGGGGCTCTAATAGTAGTACTTGGCCCAATCTCTTAGGGAACTAGCTAAGGAGGCTTGATCATGCCCTTATTCGTACTACTCGACTACCCATGTACTAGAGAGTAATCTTATCGAGTGTTGTGCTTGGTGCCACTAGAGCAACAATATGGTTGATCGACTTATATAAATCATGCTTGAGGTTTCTTAGGGTATTTCAAATATACCTGAGGGTATGTGGAAGTGAAATTTGATATATAGGTTGTTAGTACTGGATTTATAACCTTATGTTTGTTTGTATAGTCCTAGAGAAAACTTATGCTTTCTTTTTTATCCCTAATGTGTTATGTTATCTTATGTATTTTTGTTTAGTTATAAGTTGTATTTTGGCTCATGATTTTATGAAAGTCCTTACAATACTTTTCTTCATTATAATTTATATGGTTTTTAGGCATTTCATAGATTAATTATTTAAGGTACGTGTAGCTGTAAGCATTAACATTCCAGCAGAAAACATTAAAAACTTGTATAGTCAAACATTACTCGAATGTCCAAAGGGTTTTTCACGGTTTTCAAAGCTTTAACAATTCATGATTAACTCTTAAAACATGAAATGACGAGACATGGCTCAGTCCTGAATCAATGAACATATTCATTGGCCTTAGAAGCAACTTACTTTAAAGTTCCAAAACTGTCACAACTCCAATATCCAATTGAAGTAAGGTACTCTAGCTTTGAGATTTTATTACTCATAATTACTAAAATTCTTCTTTAGTAGTTTGTTTAGGAGCCTCATGCTTAGGTTTATGTACTATGAGGACATAAATTGATACATCGTATCCTTTATCATTTCTATATCATCTTTATCCCTTGAAAAAACATCAATTACTTCTAATATGGTGCCAATCTTTCCCCATAGAAATTTGTTTTCATCCCTTGGTTGGTTGGGTGTGATTGTTGTTGGGTTTTTCCTCTTCCCCTTATACTACAAGTATACACCTCCATGTTTCTCTTCATAATTTGATTCATGATAAACATAATGAGATATATTGAGATGTTTGGAGGGAGTGTCTACTCTTTGGATGAAGATAAAATGGTTTCTTCTTATGCTATCCAAGGTAGTGAATGAGTTGATCCAAAGACCGGGTGTGGTCAGATGATTCATAGTTTGGGGGAAGCTTTAATCCTTATATATAATTCTTGCACATTAATGAGATGCAACCTCCTATTCTTAAGGTTGGAAGGGCATATAAGGTTAGTCTACCACCCATATGATTCCCTTGGGTCCCTACCCATCAAACTCATCTATAGGTCATATTTCCTTGTCAATTGCTACATTCATGAGCTAATCAATGAACTTGTTGGATGGTATTATAATACCATTTTTTATTATTTATTTATTTATTTAAGATGCAAAATTTGTACCCATTTTATTACTAGTGAAAGAAGTACTCTTTTATTGATAAAAATGCTATATCATTGATAAGTCTAATTGATAGAGAAGTAACAAAGAAATGTAAAAGCATAAACATAACGACAAATACCACTTCTATATGTAGCATGAGAGCTAAACCAAAATCTTGTAGACTATTAAAAACATAAGAAATCATAGCTCTAAAAAGAGAAAAGGACAATTCGATGACCTAGTTAATAAAGTTTAGGGAATAAACCTTAGAACGAGACATGCAAGTTCTTCCAAAAGATGGTATTATTATAGTCGTGATGCATACCTCCCTTATATATATTAATGATTAGTGGAACTACTAGTAAGTCAACCATAGTATTAATAAGAGCGTATTGATTAACATTATTCTCTATGTATGCATGGGAGAAGGAAAAACACTAAAGATTGTAATCCATCTAAAAAATTATCCTCACACTCACTTGATGATGAATTTTGCTTACATGTAAAGAGTTTGACAATGAACATATGATGATAGCTGAATCACCAAAATTTCAATCTCATAAATACATCTCCCTTGAGAAATCAATATCAAGGTTTCAATATAAAAAATTTCTTGATTTTATCAATCCAATACCTATGCCAAGCTTGAAGTAGGTCTTCTAGGAGACATGGAGTTGTATCCAACCCCCTACACCAATATATCCTAAGTTATCCCTTTCTACACCATCCAATCATGCTTGTGTTGTGTCCTCTCTTCAAGTTGGGGACCTTGGGATTTGAGGTTTCTTTTCCTACATCAATTAATTCTAACATGGTGCCAATGTTTCCCCATAGAAATTTGTTTTCATCCCTTGGTTGGTTGAGTGTGATTGTTGTTGGGTTTTTCTTCTTCCCCTTATACTACAAGTATCCACCTCCATGTTTCTCTTCATAATTGGATTCATGATAAACATAATGAGATCTATTGATATGTTTACAGGGAGTGTCTACTCTTTGGATGAAGATAATATGGTTTCTTCCTATGCTATCCCGGGTAGTGAATGATGTAATGTCCCCATTTAAATAATTGCATAGCACGGAAATTCCATCAATCCTACTAGTTCCCTACGTTGGGTGGAAACATTGGGAAGTTAATAAGGGAGCTAATAAATGGTATTTAGAAATTAGAAGGAATAAATATTTATTTAATGGAGTTGATTAAATGAATGCAAGTGAAAAATGAAATGGCTATGGAAAATGGAGACACATGGAGACTATGGGGCCCACTCAAGCTAGAATTTCTATGTTAAATGGAATCCTCCTTTTATAATTTTGAATCTATGGGGGGCATAATGTTTTGGGATGGATTATGAGGTTAATATACTTGTCCACATACTTCATAGGTTGAATTTTGGATGAATTGTAACTTACATTGGAGAGGAAGAGCCAAATGGGAGTTTCATGGACACTTGGCTAGATTCCCCTTACATTTATGACATCTATGACACCAATGATGGAGAGTCTATGACAGTTATGACACAAGTCATATCTGAAGGCTGACAGACTGACATATATGAAATTTCAGTCATGAATAGAGCATCTTAGAGGGCGCTCATGGGAGTTAGAGAAGACCAAGAGGTTCCTACTTGAATTTGGGAGAAGAGGGAAGGTGAAGAGAGAGGCCACATGGCATAGCATGAGCAGCCGCACCAATTCGAATTGGATCTGGTTTATGGATGGATTTGGAACCTTAGAAGACCACTAATTTTTATAAAATATAGGGATGAACCAAGAGAATAACCTTTTGATAATTTGTGAAATTTGCTATTGAGAAGAGAGAGAGCTAGTGGAAGACTAGTTCATGCCTTAGCCAATTTTGAGGGTGAAAGATTCCCATCCTAGTTGGTGTTTGGAGAGGCCACCTAGGTATTTCAAGGAGATTCAATGGAGTCATAATTTATAGGTTCAATCTACAGAAGCTCGTGGACACATCAAGTTCAGCTTGTTCTTCCTTCCATCTCAAGTTTTCTCACCATATTTCAGCTCTATGGAGTGAGGCGCACTTGGTGAGCTATTCACCTCTTTGAGGGAGATTCTATTTCTTTAGTATTTTGTATTATAATTTATATTCTCTGATATTTAAGTTCAGAAATCTCTCAGGTCTAAAGGCCAAGAAATCTCATGTATTATTGCTCAATAATGAAGAAACAATGCCATTTCCACACTATCTTGTTGTAAACTCTTGTAATCTTGATGAATTCGGATGGATGTATGAAATATTGATGATTTATGAATGAATGGACTGTAATTAAAGTATATTATTGGTTTCATGTTTATTAACTGAGAATTTGTGGCCATTGGGTCGAATTTCATAGCATTTGGGGCAAACTACACCTCATTTCCCTAAGGGTCCAAAACTAGTTTTTTATATCTGATTGAAAGAAGTGATAACAACCATGAGAATTCGATTGGTTATGCATAAGAGTATTTGATAATGTATTCTACACATCCAATGATTCAATTTAAGCATTCTAGTGGGTTTATGCACATTTGGGAAGCCATTTCTATCACTTACCCCCGGGGGATTTGAACCCAAAATTGCTAGTAAAATCATCTAACTCGTTCAGAATTTAGTACAGACTTTCAGAAATGATTGGAGGAAAATAATACAGGGACTGGACCTAGTAATAAAGTTATTATATCAGTAATACACCTTATCTGAATATTTGGGAGCAATTGGGCTGATTTGGAGACCAAGACACTAAAACTAGTCAAGAGCCAAAATTGTAAAAAATTGGAAAATTGGGCATTTTGGAAAAAAATTAAAAAAGGGACATTACAAGTGGTATTAGAGCATGGTATTGGCACCTGATGGTAGTAAAAAGGAGTCAAATCAATAAACCACCACCCTTAGATCCTAAAGTTGAAGGTGTTTTTGTTGAAGAAGAAGTGGTAGAAGAAGAGGTACATTTTGCTGAAACTATGACTAGCGAGGGGAAGGGACCCATTGATCATGAAAAGATTGAAAATATTAAACTCATACAACCTATCTTTGATGATATAACCAAGAACATGAACTAACAGCTTATGAAAGGATTCAAATTGTTGGTTAGCCAATTTGGAAGCAAATTAGGAGTAATAGGAGACAACAGTGGTTTACACTCAGAAGAAAAGAAGACAATGGGTGAGCATATCTTCTCAAGAGCAGGACCCCATAATAGACCCCATGAATTTCAGAGAAAACCAAGGCCTACTGCACCTAAATTTCTTATTCCCAAATAAGAGACTAACATTCAATTTGAAATTGATACAATGACACAAGAATGGGCTAAATTGGATGAAGAGTGTAGGAGAAGTATAACATTTGAGCAGTACTTCACCATGGAAAACAAAATAAAAAAGAAGGAGGACAATAAGTCTCTACATAAAAACAAAGAATTGAATTGTTCCATAGGTAAAGTGCCACTTCCTACTTTTTATGGTTCACCTCAAAGTTCTGCTAACACTTGGGTGCAAATATTGGATGTGTATTTTCAGCTGAATCCAATGGTGGAAGAAGATGCTTTAAAAATGGATATTTTGCACTTGGATGGAGATGCCAATGAATGGTGGTTCCATGGAATGAAAACCTTGGGTCATGATCAGTTTAAAACATACGGGGAATTTATTGACATGGTATTAGAAAGGTTTGAGCAAAAAGATCCAAAATTGTCTTTCAAAGACCTAGCACAATTGAAGCAGGTAGGGATTCCTATTGAGTATATGTTGGAATTCCAAAGATTATCAGTTAAGATGGTTGATGTATCTATGGGAAGGCTAGTATTTATGTTCACTGAAGGTTTGGAAGAGCCCTTAAAGGGTTTGGTCAAATCCCACAAGCCTACTAACTTAAATGATGCAATGAGCTTGACTAGAGATATTCAAAATGTGCTTCCTAGAACAAGATTTCCTCCAAGCCTAGCTTCAAATTTGAAAGAAAGCCTTGGAAAAAGGATGAACCTAATACGAATTTATGGAAAAAGGATACATTTGAGAAGAATAAGAAAGAAGGACAAAACAAGGAGGAACTTTGAAGGAAAATATTGTGCTTCACATGCTTCCAACCATGGACACCAGGGCATAAATGTGCTAAAGGAAAGGCTTAATACATAGAAGTATTTTCTGATAATGATGGGTATGAAGGGGGTATGGATGAAGAGGGGCACCCTTAAAATCAATAGGAGGCATATGAGACAAAATTTGAAGAAGAAAAATAAGAATAAAATCAACCTTCACCGGGCAAAGCAAAAATGGCAGTACTTTCAACAGTGCCTCACACTACTCGATGCAAGGGTGTGGTATTGGGACAAAGAGCTTCAGTTTTGGTAGATTGAGGAGCTACACATAATTTAATTTATGCAGAGATGGTGAAGAAAATAAAATACCAAGTGAACCATTCGATGGCTTCACAGTTGTCATTCCAGGTCACAATACAATGCAATGCAACACATGGGTTCCAAAGCTGCAAGTCACCATAGGTAACTATACTTTTGTTGATAGTTTTTATGTGGTTGATGTTGCTGATACTAATGTAGTATTGGGAGTGAAATGGTTGTTTTTTATAGGAGAGCATTCATTAAATGATCAAATTCCTGAAATGAAATTTCAAAATTCAACAGGGGTACTAAGGGTTGTGAGAGGGCAGCACACTTACCCAAAACAAGTAGTAAATTGCAATAGTATGAGATCTATATTGAGGCATGGGGATATAGAATATGATGCTAAATTTTATATCACCTATCCCAAGACAAAAATCAGAGTTTTTAAACACCTAAAATAGATAGAGACACTTTTGCACAAATATGAAATTTTTTTCAGAGATCTTCCACATGGTAGACCACCTGATAGGGGGGTTGAGCATAACATTGTTTTGGAGGAGGGTACTTCACCCATTCAGATACCACCTTATAGAAATACCAAGAAGTTTAGAGATGAGATTGAGAAGACCATTCAAGAACTCTTAGAGTTGGGACTCATTAGACCAAGCTCTAGCCCTTATGCTTCTTTAATAGTGTTGGTAAAGAAAAAAGATGGAACTTTGAGAATGTCTATATACTTTAGAGCTTTGAATAAGAAGACCATCAAGAATAGATATCCTATTAATAGGATTGATGAGCTCATGGATGAGATATTTGGAGATGATTAATTTTCCAAAATTGACCTTAGATCTAGTTATCACCAAATTCAGATGAAGGTGGAAGATGTGCAAAAGTCTGCTTTTCGATGTCATTATGGTCACTTTGAGTTTCTTGTTATGCCATTTGGGTTGACTAATGCTCCAGCTACATTTCAAGCATGTATGAATAGAATCTTTTGCAAGCAGCTTAGAAGGTTTGTTTTAGTCTTCTTTGATGATATTCTCATTTATAGTAAAACTTGGGAAGAGCACTTGCAACACTTAGAGATTGTGTTGAAAACTTTGTAAGAACAATGTTTGTATGCTAAGATGTCTAAATGTGAATTTGGGATGAAAGAACTATTATATATTGGGCAAAATATTGGGAAAGATGGAGTGAAAGTGCACATGGAAAAGATCAGGGCTATCTTAGAATGACCATCACCAAAAAACATCACAGAATTAAGAGGCTTCATTGGAATATGTACATACTATAGGAAGTTTGTGAGAGGGTTCTCCAAGTTGACTTCTACACTCACTGATTTGACTAAGAATGATGCTTTCAAGTGGAATGAAGAGGCTGAAAAGGCCTTCCAAAAAATGAAAGAGGTAATGAGTAGTTGTCCCATACTTGTATTACCTGATTTTTCTAAGCCTTTTGTTGTTGAATGTGATGCCTCAGGTGAAGGAGTAGGGGCTGTCCTAAAGAAAGGCCAACACCCTATAGCCTTTGAGAGCAAAAATTTGTAGCCTCATGAAAAGATTTAATCCATATATGAAAAATAGATGTTGGCCATCATGCATGCCTTGGCCAAATTTCGACAATACTTGGTTGGCAACAATTTTGTGGTGAAAACTGATCACAATAGTCTAAGACACTTCCTCACCCAAAAGGATCTAAATTAAAGGCAAGAAAGGTGGGTAAGCAAGATCCAAGATTATGATTTTGAAATTGAATATATGGAAGGAAATAATAACATTGTAGCAGATGCATTATCTCAAATACCCTCTTTTTCTCTTATGGACATTGCTAAAACTTGGAAAGACATTCTACTAGTTGAATATGCCAAAGATAAGTTTGATAGTGATGTATTAGATGGAATCATGGGAGATGGTAACTGCAGAATTTTGAATGGGCCGATATACTATAAGGGCAGAATTTATTTGGTTCGAGATTCAAAGCTTAAAAGCAAAGTTTCATAGGAAGCACATGATTCCCCACTAGCAGGCCATCCGGGGATGTTCAAAACCTTTAGGCAACTAAGGCAAAGGTTATATTGGAAGGGGTTGAAGGAAGATGTTCAGAATTATGTGAATGAATGCAAGGTATGTCAGAAAAACAAATTAGAACTCACACACCCCGCTGGTTTATTACAACCATTGCCCATTTCGGAGCAAAAATGGGATAGTATATCAATGGATTTCATCACCGGTTTTCCATCTGGGTTTTTTTGTACACTGTTGTGGTGTTCTTAGCCACACGGTCTATTGTATCGGCTGTCAGAAGGTATATGTACACTGGTGTGGATGTTATATCAGAGTTATTTAGCTGTGATGTATGGTTTTGATGATTCTTGTGGTGATTTGGGCATCTTTTGATTAGATCCTGTCACATGTCCTCGACATTTTATTGTTGGGTCTTTCATCGTACAACTTGGTTCATGTGCACTTTCATGATTCAATAAGAAGCGGTTGTTCATCGTCAAATTCCATCGGCCGAAGTGTTCTTCTTTTTCAGCTTTGGTTCTTCTAGAAGTTGTCATCAAGCGGGGAGCAGTAATGACTCCTTCCTTCCTTAGTGTTAGTGTGGGCCCTTCTCCTAGCCATTATTAAGGGGGAGTGTTGGAATATATTATATTCGTTAGAAGGTAATAATGTCTTTGTATTATGTCAGAAGTTGTCTACAATCTTATGTAAAAGAGGAATACATTTAACCCATAGTTATATGGTTTTGTATTTACTTGTGTATAGTATTTGTCCATGGTATTGTATTAAGAGATGTTATTTTGGAGAATTATATTATCCCACATGCAATATGTGAGAGTAATTCCTCCTCATCTCTTAGTATATAATAAGGTCAAGTGAGTCTCTACATATCATGTATTCTTGATGTAGCAGTGGTACTATTGTGACACAGTTGTACATCATCTATATTATTTGGGGTATTTGTGCTTTGCTCTCTTGTAAGATTGGAGAAGACATTCTGGAGATAATAGAAGACTACATTCCTGTGGATGTAACCCATTAGGGTGAACCATGTATATCGGTGTTCTCTTGTCCTTTTCTTTTCCTGTTCTTATCTTTTATGATATGTTGCTGGTTGCTTAGATAGGTTAACTAGTTTAGCTTGACTCTACTATTCTAACCTTTGGTATATAAGCATTTTCATTTCTGTATGAGAAATTTTGTTTTATGATCTTTATATGCTTTAATCTTGAAAGTTCTTGTGTAGATAAGTTCTCTGTTTAGGCTTTCACCTTATTCCAGAAGTAATGAAGCACCATCTTCTATTGTTAAAGTCATGATTTTCATCTGTATGATATAATTTTCGATGTATAGACCATTGGGGTCTTGTTTCTTCGATGTTTGAGGTCTTCTACATATATTTATATTGCACCTTGATTGGAATAATGTATTCTATCTGCATGCGTATTAGACATCTACGTTTTTTTGTACATTGTTGTGGTGTTATTAGCCACATGTTCTGTTGTATTGGCCGTCAGAAGGTATCTGTACACTGGTGTGGATGTTATATCAGAGTTCTTCAGCTATCAAGTATGGTTGTGATGATTCTTGTGGTGATCTGGGCATCTTACGATTAGATTACGTCACATGTTCTCGACATTTTATTGTTTGGTCTTTCATCGTACAACCTGGTTCGTGTGCGATTTCATGATTTAGTGAGAAGCGGTTGTTCATCGTCAAATTCCATCAACCGAAGTGTTCTTCTTATCTGCAATTTTGGTTCTTCTGGAAGTTGTCATGAAGGGGGAGCAGTAATGTCTCCTTCCTTCCTTAGTGTCAGTGTGGGCCCTTCTCCCAACCATTATTAAGGGGAAGTGTTGGAATATATTATATTTCTTGGAAGGTAATAATATCATTGTATTATGTCAAAATTTGTCTATAATCTTATGTAAAAGAGTAATGAATTTAACCCATAGTTATATGGTGTTGTATTTACTTGTGTAGAGTATTTGTCCATGGTATTGTATTAAGAGATGTTATTTTGGAGAATTATATTATCCCACATGAAATATGTGAGAGTAATTCCTCCTCATCTCTTAGTATATAATAGGGTTAAGTGAGTCTCTACATAATAATGTATTCTTGATGTAGTAGTGGTACTATTGTGACACTATTGTACATCATCTATATTCTTTGGGGTATTTGTGCTTTGCTCTCTTGTAAGATCAGAGAAGACATTCTGAAGATAATAGAAGACTACCTTCCCATGGATGTAACCCACTAGGGTGAACCACGTATATTGGTGTTCTCTTTTCCTTTTCTTTTCTTATTCTTATATTTTATGATATGTTGTTGGTTGCTTAGATAGGTTAACTAGTTTAGCTTGACTCTACTATTCTGACAGAAAGCTTCCCATCCTAGTTGGTGTTTGGAGAGGCCACCCAGGTCTTTCAAGGAGCTTCAATGGAGTCATAATTTACAGGTGCAAGCTAAAAAATTTTGTGGACACATCAATTTCAGCTTGTTCTTCCTTCCATCTCAAGTTTTCTCACCGTATTTCAGCTCTATGGAGTGAGACGCACTTGGTGAGATATCCACCTCTTTAAGGGAGCTTCTATTGCTTTAGTATTTTATATTCTGATGTATATGATATTATATTTAATTTCAGGAATCTCTCAGGTCGAAAGGCCAAGAAATTTCATGTATTATTGCTCAATAATGAAGAAACAGTGCCATTTCCCCACTACCTTGTTGTAAACTCTTGTAATCTTGATGGATTTGAATGTATGTATGAAATATTGACGATTTATGAAGGAATGGATTGTAATTAAAGTATATTATGGGTTTCATGTTCAGTAACTCATAATTTATGGCCATTGGCTCGAATTTCATAGCATTTGGGGAAAACTACACCTCATTTCCCCAAGGGTCAAAAACTAGTTTTTTATATCTGATTGAAAGAAGTGATAAAAACCTTGATAATTCGATTGGTTATGCATATGAGTCCCTGATAATGTCTTCTACACATACCCTAATTCAATTTAATAATTTTAGTGGGTTTCTACACATTTGGGAAGCCATGTCTATCACTTACCTTGGGGGGATTTGAACCCAAAATTGCTAGTAAAATAATCTATCTTGTTCAGACTTTAGTACAGACTTGAAGAACTGATTGGAGGGACATAATACATCAATGAACTTAATAATTAAGTTATTATATCAGTCATACACCTTCTATGAATATTTGGGAGGAATTGGGCTGATTTGGAGACCAAGACACTAAAACTAGTCAAGAGCCAAAATTGTAAAAAAATTTGGAGAATTGGGAATTTTGGAAAAAAATTAAAAAAGGGACATTACAAATGAGTTGATATGAAGATC
Source organism: Pseudotsuga menziesii (assembly GCA_001517045.1). Taxonomy (NCBI): domain Eukaryota; kingdom Viridiplantae; phylum Streptophyta; class Pinopsida; order Pinales; family Pinaceae; genus Pseudotsuga; species Pseudotsuga menziesii. The sequence goes on along the minus strand of LPNX010657381.1, from coordinate 101,362 downwards.
ATGTTGGTTGTGGATCTCGATCTTACAAATTCGGAGATTTTATTTTTCAGCTGTGTTTGTACCCTAGTTTTACTATACACTCGTCCCAACTAGGGGTGCAGTGGGCAGTGGGCCCCTGACTTCGCCCCCAAAGAAATTTTTGGGAATTTGGTTGGGAAATAGTTTGCGGACCAATGGTATTGGGTGAACCATAGTATTTCCCATGGTAATTCCCCTATAAATGGAAAGCATTGTAATACGGATGTGTGTTGTATTGTAGCATTGTAAACAATCTCTGTGATAATGTGAGAGAGACTATGAGAGTGTGAAGACTAGAAAGTGCAGTTGGGTTAATTTTTCTAGATGGTATAATAATAAAGGACTAGGAAAATCCATGTGGACGTACCCAATCTTGGGTGAACCATGTTATATCTGTGTCTCTCTTGTAATGTGTTTAAGATTTGCATCTTGTTTAATTATATAATTATATAATTGTTATTGATCTGCGATCCTGTTTTTCTAACACACCAGGTGTGGTAGGATGATTCATAGTTTGGGGAAAGCTTTGATCCTTATATATAATTCTTTCACATTAACGATATGCAACCTCATATTATTAAGGTTGGAAAGGCATATAAGGTTAGATATTTTAGAATCTATATCAGGTTATGGAGCTCAAGCATTCGCTCTCCATAGTCCCAGGGCTTCTGTACCTTTGGTCACATGCTCATCTCCTCACATAACTAGTAAAGAGGAAGACATTCTGCATTCGCTTGGACACTTGCTCCTAAGATTTGGGGCTGATTTTACCACTCATGGTTTGCTGTTCAAGGCTGCAACATATCAATTTCTTGAGTGTTCCACACATGGTTTGAATTCTCAAGAACCTTTTCTCTCTCTTCAGATGATTTCAGCTACTCTACATGGGTCCAGTTTTCACTGTTTAGCTGTTTATATTTCTGATTCAGTTGAGTGCATTGTTCTTCTTCCAAAGTGGAAGATTCCTCCAGACACATTCATTTAGTTTGGATTCAGAGGTTCACGTGCACAATCTCAAGATGCTGCTGCATAGAAGAACCAATTCTTGATTTACTGCTTAGTTTGAGGAGGGGTATTTTTCCCATGAGGTTTTCCCCGTTTCCTTGGTTATATTAAGCAATTAATTTATTGTACAGGGTGACCTATGGCCTTAGTTGCTGGGGCCCTAGCATTTTTATGCATTTATGTTTTCTAACTCCTCCTGAGTATAGCTTAAGGGGGGGTGTTGGAGACATTTACCACCTTACACACTCATTTTGGTCAATTTGGCCTAGTTAAACCACTATCCTAAGTATTATTGGCTTAATTAACATCAGCGGAGCATTAAATGTCATCATCTAGATCACATCCACACCTATCTTCAGTTAAGGAGGCTAACTTAGCCTTATCCTACATTCAGGGAGGCTAACTGGAGCACTCCGAGGGTGATCTGAGTGATATTAATGCACCTAATTGCTAACTGATGGTTACAATCAGTTAAACGGGGTAGTGAAGGCACCTCCCTTCATTAAATTGATTATTTAATGATTATTTAATGAACTGGAGTCAACATGGGCACCTCCAACCACTTCTGATTTTCAGTTACACTTCAGTTAACCTCATCGGGGTTCATTAGAGTCATTGAAGCACTACCACTTGATGGTTGGCTTGCTGTGACATGTGTCTGATCTCTTTTAGTTGAGACTCAGTCATTTATTGCACTCTGACTTCAGTTAGGGCTCAGTTGAGTCAATTAGGGTTTTGATCAGTGGTTAACTTGAGTGTTGACTGTGGCTTACATTTAGTTAAGCTAGACTCACTCATTCAATTCGAATGACCTCCTTAGGAATTCAAATTGCTTCTCATTCATGCTTGCAGCATGACATTGTAATGTAATTTATCATTCTTTGTGTGAATATACAGAGCGGCTACTCATTCTGTAGTCTGATTACACCATTTCATGAGTTATTTGTTGATTAATATTTGATGAGATTGATGTTTAGTCCCTAGATCAATGTGCAAGATTAATAGTATAGTGTAAGACCCCAATAATAAGACTTGTAAGACACCAAGAATAAGACTTGACTGCTTCCTCTCCTCCAGATTGTTTACTCCTTCTCTCTCTAGTGCAACTGCTTAAGTTCTGAGTGTGTCCAAATGAGGGAGGCACCTCCCCTATTTATACTGATAAGCGGAGAGGCCTACTAACCCAATAGGGCCAGTCTATCCTTCCATTTATGGCCGACTTACCGTGGGAGACTCAAAATTACATTTTAATAATAGTTTTGTTGGTACTACTGACCCAAATTACAACAAAGGTGTTACCTCAAGACTTTACATGACCAATTACATCAACAACATCCCTAACAAGAGGAAAACCATCTATGGAAGGTAAAATAATAATAATAATACAAAATATAATATATTTCACAGTTACATTTCTTTAACACTCCCTCTTAACAAGGAAGGTATTCTATAACACAAAAATACATATGTACAACTGACTATTAAGTCTATACATCATAGGATTTTTTCACAAGTACATCAACATTGTCATCATCCATGTCACATCATCATCATTTAGCATCACATCATCATCACATCATCACAAGCATAATCACGAGCATCAAATCTTGAGCATCATAACAAGCATCACATCTCAAGCAACATCATAAGCATCACATATCGATCATCATCACGAGAATCACATCTCGAGCATCATCACACGCATCACATCTCGTCGCATAATCATGAGCATGGCATCTCTAGCATCATCTTGAGCATCACCCGCAGTACAATCAATATACAAATACTAAATTGAATCACCAACAACATACATAATGTTGGAACATCATCATCTGCAACTGAATGTAGGAACTTATCCGCAAGTGAATGCATGACCACTCTCCATATGAAATTTCTATCGTCCGCATGACCATCCTCAACCGATAAGTGATAGGACCACTATCAACAAGAGAGTGTTCATGTCTGCAGGACCATCCTCAGCAAGGATACTACCGTATGCAAATGAATGCAGGATCTCGTCCGCAAATGAGTGAAAGACCACTCTCCATATGAGAGTATTTCCATTCGCAGGACCATCCTCAACTTGTAAGTTCTAGGACCACTCTCAACAAGAGAGTGTTCTTGTCTGCAGGACCATCCTCAACTAGGATATTGTCATCCACAAATGGATGTAGGATCTCGTTTGCAAATGAATGCAGGACCACTCTCCATATGATAGTAATATCATCCGCAGGACCATCCTTAGCTTGTAAGTGATAGGATCACTCTCAACAAGAGAGTGTTCTTGTCCACAAGACCATCCTTAATTAGGATATTGTCATCTGCAAATGAATGCATGATCTCATCCACAAATGAATGCAGGACCACTCTCCATATGAGAGTACTATCGTTTGCATGACCATCCTTAGCCGAGAAGTGCTAGGACCACTCTCAACAAGAGAGTGTTCTTGTCTGCAGGACTACGTCTCGTTGGGATCTTCCTATTTGAATATATGACCAACCTTCCTGTGATATTCCTTCTGATCATGCCACCAACCATGTTGGGATTTGTCCTTAGTGATACAACTAGTCATTCTGAGATCCACCCTCGATGATGTCACCAACCATATTGGGATCTACCCACGAAGATACGACTAAAATATCTATACAGTGACCAGAACACTGGGGCTCATCATTCTTTTCTTGTACATCCACAACTTCATCATTCTTTTCTTGTACATTCACAATTTCATCATTCTTACCTTGTACATTCACAACTTAATCATTCTTTTCTTGTAGACGATTGCATACAATCCTTCCTACAAGTAAAGTACATTAGTTGCATGGTTAGAAACATTTCATAATCTTCAAGACATATTCACAATTACAATTTCTTATGCATAAATATATAATCATGCAACTATTTTAGCCAATACAACATTCATCCATATCCCGTATACATAGGGTAACTTTCTAGATGCCTTCCATCTCTACTAGGACATTATTAAAAGCGTGCACTTCTCCCAACATGTCAACAAAGAGGTTTCATTCTAGATAAGTAGCAATGGAATGTTGTATAACACCATAGGACACTTACCCATCACATGCATATTAGTAGTATACTGTTCATCAAAGGAAAATACTCTAATATGCACAATACACTTCTTAAATCTAGGAACATATATATGTACACAACTAAACAACTATATATATATAGGAAATGATTATTCAAATACTTATCTTTGTTTGTTTGGTGGACTCCATATTGATCTCTATCTCCTTGCATGAGTTATTGCAGTCTCTAAGAATGTCCTCTACTTCCTTGCCTAATTCTGAGGACCTCAGCCTGTCTTGCTCATGATCGGTAATACTGAGAAAGTCTTCTTACACCACATATCACACAGAACTATGTATTGGTGTTGAACATGTGTGTCCTACACATGCATCCCTTCTTATCCAGTGCTAAAATGGATAAGAGTATGATCTTCGTATTTGTTGGTACAATTCTTATGGATCAAATTTCATATTCCTCGTCACTTGAGGAATCTTCCCTTCATTTATTCTTAGATGCAATATATTAATCCTTGGTTGCACTGAGAGCAACACTGGTCTTCTTTCTGCAACATGTTAGAGTGCACTTTCTATATGTAGCACTATCAACTCAATTAGAGTCATCGTATTCTTGCAAGTAGATACTCTGGTCTCACACATATATGAGGCCAAATTCAATTGTAACCTTCAGGTACCACACCATGTGTTTTGTCACAATCATGTTAACACATTTCGGCTCTGCAAAGCAAATGTTTGGCCTCATGTTCGTCAAATACATCAATGAATCAATCATATTCCTGTAGATTATGACATCAACTATTTCTGAAGTAGGACCACATATTGACTTCAAGTTTGATGTCATTGGTGTATCCTAACATCTCAAACCTTATCTCAACCATGCATTTTTCCTTAGATAAGGAAAATGTACCTCTAATATCGAGAATCATGTCAAGATTATCAAACTTTGAGATCTACTGTAGTCACAACCTCTAAAGTGGAGCACCATCCTTCCTTTACATCGTGTACTCTCTACATTGGGACATTTGAGTGGCAGGCAACCTTCTCTGTTTCTAATCTTCTGTGTATCCATCTATGTCACCTCTCAAGGTCACTGGATAAAAATATCCTCCATCTCAAACTTTATTGTAAGTTTCTCTTGCACCCATCTATGAGCTTCTCATCCTCTATAGGATTCTATCTTCAACCTTGTAGTAAAGGTTGGGATCCCCATAACTCTAGTTGATCCTCAATCTCCTTATGTAAATGTATGTTCCATGCTATGGGTGCCTATTGAGCTTGTACAAATCCTTCTGTACATAGGTGGTTCTTTGTAGAGAGTCCCCAAATCATAGAGGTTGCTTGGTTTGTTCTTCTACTTCGATTACATCAACTGTTTAGTGTAATATTCATCACTAAAGAGGTGTGTCTGGTTATTACAAAAATGTCTCTCCTTTATAGACTCTGTCTTTTTGAGGGAATCCAAAACCTTACTTTGTATCTCTTGATACTTCCATCTATTGTATGCTTGATCTTGTATATCTACTTGGGAAAATTTTACAAAAATTCCCTTTATGTCTTCAAACATCATTCCACATGATCAACTGGTACTTCTTAATTATATCATCCTTCCATTATTTATTCTTGGCACATTCTTTCACAAGGTGTCCTTTCTCACCACAACTGAAACATTTGAGCTATGAGAGGTCCTTCTTTTGAAGTCCTTTTATTCTTGCGATAAATTTCTTCCTCGTTCTTTCTCTTATTTGCATGAGTTGTTAGGGCTTGATTGTCATATTCATCCATCTCTTCATCTTTTTCTATCTATCGAGCTTCTTCTTACATGAATTCTGTTAATATTTCATATGCTATAATATATATCATTAGTGTTCAATCCAAATTCACAACTGTAGCATATGCAAAACCATTGAAAGAAACACAATCACAACATAGACACAGTATTTATCTTGGGAAACCTTTAAGTAGACGAAAACCCAACAAAACTTCCTCTGTATAAGATGTATAAGATATAACCCCAAAAACATGTATTCTCCTCCTTGTTGTTCTCTCTCTCTCTCTCTCCTATGCACTACATAAGTGAGCGAGTCTGTGTTATAATGAGGAACACAAATCCTCTATTTATACAGTTTATGTCAACTGAATTTTACCCTAGACAAGTCGTCCCCACTTAACAGAATTGGCATACTTCACCTAGGAATACTCAAAACAGTATTTTATATTATTCATTAGAGTACTAATGACCCGACTTACAATGGAGGCTTTACCTCATGACTCTTTGATGACCAATTACAATAGTAACATCCCAACGAAGGAATAATAAATCTCCCTTGGGTTACATAAGCAAAATACATTTAGAATATCCTTTGAAGTTACAATATTTCAACACCCCCCCTTAACGAGAAGGTTATTCTACTGACAACATCATCATAAATTATATGAGTAATGAGAGAGAGTATCTTCAACAATATCGAGGAAATTTATTTATACGTCATAGGATTTTTTCACAATCAGTAACTGGAACAATTAATCTTCAATGTATTCATCTTTTGCATCACACGATCACTTGATCCTTTTGCAACAACACTTCGATCTTTCAATCCTTCGTAGCAGCACTTCGATATTATTGATCCTTTGCAACAGTACTTCAATCTTCTTGATCCTTTGCAACAACACTTTGATATTCTTGATCCTTTGCAACAACACTTTGAGCTTCACAATCCTTTGCAGTATCACTTTGATCTTCTCGATCCTTTGCAGCAACGCTTTGATATTTTCAATCCTTTGTAGCAGCACTTTGATCTTCTCTAACCTTTGCAGTAGCACTTCAATATTTCAATCCTTCGTAGCCGCACTACCTGCAGTACAGATGATCTATTTGCGAGATGATCAATCCCTATCACTTTAGGACATAGGTCCAAGGATAATGCAATCCTCCATCAGCCTACTCTCCCTTAACGAGGAGGGTCCATAGTATCGACCAGCTGGATCGTCTACAACTGAATGTAGATCTCGACCACACCTAGATGCAGGCCCTGTTGTCCGTAAGGACTCATTGTAGTGCATCCTCAGCTTCAAAGCGAGGATCCCTCATGAGTGAGTGTTATACTATGACATCTACATACACATGTAGGCATACTTTCCATACAAGAGTATTGTCTGGAGTTGCAGATCTTGACCGCAACTAGGTGTCGACCCTCATCATAGGACATCCTTAGCTTGTTATATCTAGGACCACTCCATGTGAGTGTTATACTATGATGTCTATGAGGACTCATCATAGAGAATCCTTACCACTAAGGCTAGGACCACTCCCAAGCGAGTTTTATTCTATGACATCTACATATAAATGTAGGTATACTCTCCATGTGAGAGTAATGTCTGCAAAGCATGTCTCAACCATATGTAAATGTCATCCCTGTCATCCTTAAGGACTCATTGTAGAGAATCCTTAGCTTCAAATCTAGGACCACTCCTAAGAGAGTGTTATTCAACGGTATCCACAAATAAATGTGGGTACTCTCCATGCGAGAGTAACTTTTGTAGGGCCATCCTTAGTAAGGACCACTCTCATGAACAAAGTGATATTTCCTGTCAGACCATACTATCATCCACAAGTGAATGTTGGACCTTGTCAGCATCTTCAGGAGCACTTGGCCTCTTTCATACTGGAGGATCATTGTCATCCCATCATCGATGTCATTCTTATCATCACTCCCCCTTTCCTGGGAGGATCCATATTATCAACCTGCTCCCCCTTTGTTCGAGGAGGGTTCATATATTTGACCTTCTCTTCCTTTCCTAGGGGAGTCCATATCGTCGACTTGTTCCTCCTTTTTCGAAGAGAGTCCATATCTTCATCATTTGTAGTATCATCATTGTTCCTCCTTGCGAGTAAATTCTTTCCAAAATACACCAAGCTTGTTACAGAACTATTCAAACTTTACTCGAGATAGAGGCTTGGTAATCACATCAACAACTTGCTCATCAGTACTCACATACTAGAGTTTAATAGCTCCATTTTGTACCATATCCCCTATATAAAAGTATCACATTTCTATTTGCTTTGATTTATCATGGAACACCAGATTCTCTGTCATATTTATGCAACTCTAGTTATCACAAAAAATCACTATGGTGTCCAACTCCATGTCAAATAGTCCTGATATAAGTTTTCGAAGCCATACCACTTCACAACTAGCAAAGAAATCTACTATATACTCTGGTTCATCATCGCTGAGAGAAACATTGGACTTGTTCTTACTAAACATGAGATCATGGCGGGTCCCAGACAATAACATCCACCTAAGGTGATCTTTCTGTCTGTGGCACTTCCTGCCCAATCTAAATTTGTATATCCATATAATCTGTAGTCATGATCTCATAGTAAAGTCCCAAGTCTATCGTACCTTTTAGTTACCTCATCACATGCTTTGAAACTATCAAGTGAAACCGTCTTTGTTGATCCAAGCTCTAGAGCCTTTAGATCTTCAATTGCAAAACCCTGTAGAGCATGTGGAAACAAGCAAACAGTACATGTGTATCCAAACATGAATTGATCTAAGTTAAATGTTAAGGAAGAAATATATAAACATCATCAACATAATAAAATTTATGGAAATATATTTATATTAATGTAATCAAGGAGATACATAGAATTACATAAAAGAGGAATGTCACAACCAAGCCTTAATGCTGCAACCTTCCATCCAAAAATCCAAGCCCAGCCTTCAAAGCAAGATAGTATGCCTCCCAAAGGATGATAGGGATCACCTAGAAATTCCATCAGCATAAGAGTACCATAGTCCTTCCTCTCTTCACAACGAAGAGAGGGTTTAATTTATAAGGCTAAAGGGATAGAGTAGGTCGAGGATTAGGAGGAGGGGTCTAAGGGATCTTCCCCATAGGTTAGGAACCGAATGCCACCTCACCTAGATGATAGGGATAGACCTACACCTCATCCACCTTCGAGAAGAGCCTTGAAGCTTTGTTTTTTTCCCTCAAAACACAACCGATGCACTTAGCAGTAGGAGATAGAGCGCCACCAACGCACCTAGCATGAAGGGAAAGAGCGCCGACGCACCTTCTCTTAAGAGAAAGAGCACCACCGACGCACCTAGCATGAAGGGGAAAAGTGCCAACCTATCTAGAGAGGGTAAAAAAGGTAGGAACAACCTCAAATCAACCCAGTTTAGTAGAGAGAACTTTAGGGATTAGGAATAGGGTTAACACATGGGTCAACATGATGAGATTTTGATGTAACAATAATATATTATGCAAATACACAACTGTCATTACTGCTTCATCCCACAAGTGAATGGGGAGGTCTTGGTCACGAATCATGGTCTTTACCACTTCCATAATGGTTCTATTCTTTCTTTCCGCAACACCATTTTGTTGGGGATTATACAGAGTGGTTAGTTCCCTCTTGATTCCTTCCTCCTTACATAATGCTTCAAATTCCTTTGAAGTGTATTCTCCACCATTATATGATCTTAGTGTCTTGATTCTCTTTTTTGAATGGTTCTCTATCAAGGCTTTGAACTTGTTGAATTTCCCGAACACTTCACTCTTTTTCTTCAAGAAGTTTATCCATGTCTATCTTGAAAAGTCATCACTAAATGTGACACAATATTCATATCCACTTAATGATATGGAGGAAATAGGACCACATACATAAGAATGGATTATTTTTAATGTACCTTTAGTCTTTGTTTCACTTTTCAGAAATGGATTGTTTATGTTCTTTCCTCTTGCACATCCTTTACAAGTTCCCTCATGATAAATCTTTAGATTTGGTAAGCTTGTTACCACCTTTCTCACATAGGGTAGTCCTTTGTAGTTGATGTGAGAAATCCTCCTATGCCACAGTTCACTTGATCTGGTAGTCTCATGGACAAGGGTTGTCTCTGGATGTCCTTTGAGTTTGTACAATCCTCCTCCTTCTTCACCAATGACCACATCATCTTCAAGTTTCTTTCCTTTGGACTACATAAGTACTTGTCCATTTATAAAAGAAACTCTATATCCTTTCTTATCTAAAGTTGAGATGGAAAGTATATTCTTTTTTAAACCTGATACATATAGTACTTCCTTCATCTTCATGGAAGTCCCATAGTCAAGCTTGTAGCTTGATACACCAATACCTTTGATGGGATATTGATAGTCATCTCCCAATGATACCTTCTGAGGAGAGTTCTTTTCTTCAAGTCTTGACAGAGTTTGCTTCTTACCTGTCATGTGTTTTGAAGCACCATTATCAATAAGCCATGTATCTTCTCCAGGTGCTACAAACCTAGAGAGTGCAGAGAATAATACATATTCATATACATCATCTTCTTTTGTTAGTCTCTTTCGAGGTCTTTCTTCCTTATCCTCATCCTCATCCTCATCTTCAACTAGATGAGCATGATGTATCATGTTGTTGTTGTTCTTCTTTGGTGATGGACACTCTCTGGCAAGGTTTCCTATCTTATGATAGTTGTATCATTGACATTTTGAGTAATCCTTCTTTTTCTTTTGAAACTTCTTGTTTGAAGGTTTATGGTTACCTTTCTTGAAGTTTGATTGTTTTATTCCTTATTAGTATGGATGGCTATATCTTGATAATCTTCTCTGACTAGAGCTTCTTTGTTAGCCACTCTAGCTTATTCTTGAATGCAATCAAACTTCATATTTTTTTTTTTTTTGGAACACAGAGTCTGTATGAATGAGTCCCAAGGTCTAGTGAGACCATTGAGAGCAGTCATAACTAGTTCATTCTCATCAAGGGTGTCTCCAATAGCACTTAGTTTTTCTTTGAACTGGGATACCCTTGTGAAGTAATCTTGAATTGATTCTCCTTTTCTCATCTTGGTGCCCTTCAATTGAGCTCTCAAATTCATCTTTTTGTTGATGTTCCTTCCCTCATACATTCTGGAAAGTGCACAATACATTTGCTTTTGTGTCTTCTTAGATGACACTTGAGGGATCAAGTGATCTTTGATAGAATCAACAATGATCCTCATTGCCTTGATTAGGTCTTGTTCATACTTCTCCTTAGCTTCATATTCTTTAGGTTCTGCAAATTCATCCTTGATGTAATTCTCAAGACCATTCTCTTTCAGAATGAGGCCAATCCTATACTTCCATTCTAGGAATTTTTTCTATGCCTTTCAGTTTATCCTCAAGCTTAGTGCTTGGGGCCATCCTATCTAGGAGCTCACTAAAAATTGAAGTTTCTCAAAATGAAAATCTGACCTTACCAGGAGATGCGCTTGACTTAGGAGAGTTAGTTGGTCCACTTGGTTTTTGGAGATCCCAAATATTTACCCTTCAAAACTTGCTTGTGAGGTTGCAGCTTCTGTAGAATTTCTGGTTTTGGTTTTCTGCAGTTTTATGGTTCAGGGCCAAACCAGGGTTTGGATTTCTTGGAGATTCAACCACCCAAAAAATTCAATCTTGGGCTTAATGTATGCGCTCTAGGGAGGCACAAATTTCTATCTAAGCAGATCTTCTAAATTCCAAACTTTACAGAAACCCTATTTTCTTTCGAAGAGGGAGGAGAGAGAGTTTCACCTTGTGAAAGTTGTTATATTCAGGCTAGTTGTGATACCATGTTAATATTTCATATGCTATACTAGATATAATTAGTGTTCAATCCAAATTCACAACAATAGCATATGTAGAAGCACTGAAAGAAACACAATCACAAGATAAACACAATATTTATCCGGGGAAACCCTCAAGGAGAAGAAAACCCAACGAAACTTCCTCTATATAATATGTATAAGATAAAACCCTAAAAACATGTATCCTCCTCCTTTGAATTGCAAGAAACTTTCCATCATACGGCATATAACTGTAGAAAGCACACTCTTTTCAATTACACATGTGTCCCAATATTCGTGAGTGTTTTTATCTCATTAAAGAAAATGTGCTCCTGCCTACTAGTAACACCCATTGGTATGACTCTTCTTGAGGACAAAAACTCCAATAAACACCATAAAAATGATAACATCTCTCATCATTAAAATCAAACGCGGTAAAAACTAAATTTCCTAATTTCCTTTTGTTGACACAAAGCCTCAATCTCCTCATCATCTGGTTTTAACATATTTGAAGATCATAGAATTTATCAAATGTTTGTCATACCTCATATGGAGAGAAATGACTATTTAATCTAATACAAAGGCATCCCATCAAGAATATTGATAATGCCACTATCAAAACCATAAGTGATCAATTGGTAGCACCAACAAGCCAATTGTGATACAAGCCACATCCCATATCTTAAAGTCTTTAAGCCAAAAGTTTTGGACAATTCTTTAGGTATTATTTGTACCAATTCACATTTCGCTTCTAACTTATTTGACAATTTTGTGTATTCCTTCTCTCTATTTATCAAAAGATGCATCATAATTGGTTTTCAAGGCTCTTGCATTTTTGAGGCCCTTAGAAGTCGACAACTTGAGCAAGGTGTCTCTCACCTCATAGTCTAGGATGTTGCAAGTGACTTTGAGATATTATCATTCGTTCAATGTATCAAAGTTAATTTATAAAAGAAGAATCTTGTTGAGGATTTTATCACTCTTTTTATGCAATATTTTTGGCAGAATTGTTGGGTTGCTTCTAATAAAATTGTCTTGCATATGCATAATAATAGCTAGTTATTTCACTAATGCTAAACAACTTATACAATGATTTCTCAATTACTACTTTAAAATATGATCATGGTATTGCAGAGATGTTTTGAGAATTTCCATAGTCTCACATCCTTGAAAACGACCTAAGCATCTTCTGATTGTATCTATCTGAACATAATCACCAATAATAGGTTTACATTGATGTAGGTCATCATGTTCAAAAGTTAAATAAGTTTGTTTATCATCCTCAAGATTGCCATAGACTAAAGGAAGATTGAATGGATCCAATGAGCCTTCTGTAAGTGTTGATTTGACACCTCTTTATTTTTCATGGAAAGGAGATAGTTGATATAATAAAAAGTTATTTGGTCGGATATTGTTTTTCCCAACAATGTCTTTGGGCAATTGAGATAATGCTAATGGATCGTTTCAAATAGTCACCAGGCCATATGCAAATTATAACAAGGGCTGCGAGCAACACAGTCCCTGCCTTTGAAAAATAACTAAAATGAACATATTGCCGAAGATAAATAGAAAAATGATTGAAATCAACATTTTTCCGAAGATCAAAAGATATTCTAAAAACATATGTTGGATTTTTTGAATAATTCTTTTAAAATTTAATATATTTATAGAGATATCTAAATGAGATAAGGTTTTGATTTTTGATTTTTTTAATATTTTTGTTCTCAATTTCATTTAAGATTTAAAGAAATAGTTAAAATTACTAAATTAGTTGTGCATTCAAAATCATGATTTTTAATTTAAAATTTACAAATTAACTAAAAAATATATAGTCTGAACTTCACGGTAACAAAAAAATTTAAATTATTTAATATTTAAGTTGTTTTATTAGATTAAAATTGATTATGAAAATTTATATAATATGATCTTGATGATAACAAAGGAAATCCAAATAAAAAATCAAATTAGTTAACATTTAGAATATTTTATTAAATAAATATTGATTGTAAAATAATACGATCTTGATCATAATAAAAAAATCTAGAATACCATAGAAATTTAATGTTACAAATTCTAATCTAT